>CM053789.1:321156754-321756754 GCA_028749045.1 Cupressus sempervirens
GCTTCCCGGATTAAATTTCATGGTTCAATTTCCTACACACTACTCGAACATTAGTGCATAGGTGCCAATAAAATTCATGTATATAGGTGCATGATAATTTCAGATTAAATAATTCACCTTGACATCATAATAAACTTTTATTTTCTAATTATTTTCATATAAGCATTTAAAATATTACAATATTAGAATCTACATATCAACATTAATATCTAATAAAATGATACAAGAAACATTTTGAACCACATCATAAGAAATTTCCTATCATAATGATGAAATGTTGAATCTATACTCTTAAATTAGCCAACATGAAAATTAGTTTTGAATACATATCTTAGGTGAAAATCACCAAAATGTAAACATCACAACTAATGTCCTTTAATTCAATTAAATATAGTTTGATTACTAATAGTATCATGTTCTCATTATGAGATAATACATTATAGGTGTGTTAATTATGTTAGGTAATTAGGATGTTTACATAGTTACATAATTTAGAAATCAATCATAGAATAAATCCATAACATTTTTTTGGACCATAAAATCTATCCCTATGAATATTAACATATCCATATAAGACTACTTGCACAATAATCAATTCATTACATTACCTCATATTGAGTTCTACTGTGTAGACCCTTAACCCATTTTGATAACAATTTTGATCTATGACTACAAGTAATATCATAAGGATGGATGTTGATTCATCTTTCCATAATATCCACCTAATTCAATTATCCTAATAGGATATAAAAAATCATGAACCCATCAACATAGTGTCTAAGTTACAACATCTCGAGTCTTTATTCTATAGGGTCTTACCTTGTCAACCTAATTTAATTTTGAATAGGGTAATTAGCACAACAATAAATAATGCATGTGTGTGTGTGTGTGTGTATACATATATACATATATGTATATATGTATACATACATATATATATACACACACACACATATACATATATATCTATATATATGTGTGTGCGTGTGTGTGTGTGTGTGTACATATACATACACACACATACATTAGTTATTGTTGTGTGAAGTACCCTATTCAAAATTAAATTAGGTTGACAAGGTAAGACCGTATAGAATAAATACTCAAGATGTTATAACTTAGCATCGACATAGTGTCTAAGTTGTGACATCTTGAATCTTTATTCTATAGGGTCTTACCTTGTCATCCTAATTTAATTTTGAATAGGGTACTTAGCACAATAATAACTAATTTATGTGTGTGTATGTATACGTACAGACACACATATATGTATACATACATACATACATATATATAGGTATATATATACGTGTCTATATATGTGTATGTATATATACATATATATATATATGTATATATATGCATATATGTATATATATATATATATATATACATATATGCACATATGTATATATATACATATATACACATATGTATATATGAATATATACACATATGTACATATATATATACATATATGTATATATGTATATATATATGTACATATATGTATATATGCATATATATGTATATATATGTATGTATGTATATATATGTATATATATATGTATATATATATACATATATATATGTATATATATGTATATATATATGTATATATATATACATATATATACATATATATATATATGTATATATACAGTTTCAATAAGATCTCAAGTTCATTATCGGAAAGGAAAATTCCAATCGTGACATACTTAGAGGTCAAAACATTCTTACCATAATTCTATCATAAGGTGTATGGAAATAGTCTATAATCCACATTCTATACACAAGAGGTAGAAACATGACATCTCAACTCCTTACTCATCATAGCTCTAATCATATTTATGTTATTAAGATTTACAATGGGGTACTAGGGAAGGTGCTTTACATCTTACCCCTTCTCTTTTGACTTTCTCCTAGAAGTCATCCAAAATTAGGGCATAGCCTTCATACATAGGATCTACATAGGCTTAGCATAATTGGTTTAATTTTAGAGTATTTTACAAAACATTTTTAGTGACTTTATGTTTATGCATGATTTAATTTAGGGGACTTTAAACTTTGGAACATAGTTCATGGTATGAATAAATTTTCCTAAGCTTTCTTACTTTACAATTTTATTGATTTGGTATCATCCAACCATTGGTGTACCTACCATAATCCTCCACTATTATTCATAAGTATCTCTTACATAATCTCTTATTTGGGACAAGAATTTATTCATGTTTGTAAGGCTTTTTGTTGTCTACCCAATCTCTTGGTTTCAAGAATTGAACAATGCTAGCAATGTATTTAAAGATCAATGTAACATAATGGAGTTCCATAATGTAAGTTTAAGTTGATCATGTTTGAGAATTATTATTCTATTCCCATTTCTTGCTAATTGATTTCATTTTCATTTACCAACCAATACTGCGGTCAACCTTCTTATTTTGCATATGGTACCATTTACTCATACTTATTCCTATTTCTCAGTTATATTTATGTTTGAAGTTTATTTTCTTCATAAATCTGATATCTATATACACTGCCCTATGCTTGATAATTATTCAATTCCAATGTTATCACATTCTCTATTTATTCTCACAAACTAAATTTATTCTTTATTGGTCCTAAGTTATTCACTCTCCTTGGCACTAAATAAATTTTATGATTATAGTCCAAAAATTAACTTATCTTTCCTTGATGGGGTTGTTTATCTTTTGTTAAAACTCCAAGAATTTAATTTTTTTAGCTTAATATCAAGATTTACTTACTTATCATTAATTGCAAACACTTGGTTGTCATTTTATTTATTTACTTATTTTTCTTGGTTGATTCATAGTTGGACAACTTGGTCTTTATATACTATTTTTTTCACATACTTATTAGATATTTGTCAATATTAGCTTCACATTACTTCTATTCCAAGTTCCTTATTCTTATTTTATTTGTTTCTACTATTTTCCATTACAATCATCTCCTTTATTATTATAGCGAATATACAACCTTGCTTAAGTCTAATTGTTCAAGTGTTGATTAAATAAATTTATAACTTGTAACACCCTTACTTAAGGCCCTTAACGTGGTGTATATTCACACCATAATAAATCAATGAACAATCTATTTGTATGTTATCTATGGTTTGAATGAGTTCATATTTATAATATAAGAAGGGGTGGTATTCTAGGGACTCTATGTAAAAGCTTCATATCTTATAATAGGATTATCTTATGGTGTCCCAAATTTCTACATAGATTTATAGGAATACCTCTTGGTATGGTCATTTCATAAAGAATAATACAACACACTTATCAACACTATTCATAAGAGAATGCCTCATAAATAACTTATATCCAAAATAAACATAAACATTTAAAGGAAAACAAACACAAGCGTGGGCACAATGGTAAATCTTCAAAATAAAACAAGGATCTCCATGAGGTAATGGGACCATAATAAGAACTAATGAAATGAATACTCCAAAAAGTTGGAAACATTCAAAAATTAACAATAATTCACATAAAATTTGAATTTCAATGATGATGCAATCATACTAAGGTTTTCTATTGGAAAGAAGAGAAAAGTTGTCTTATAGCTACATTAGAAATCAATGACATGTGAATACAACTCTCTTGTATTTGTCAATCTTTTCCACAATAAGCAAGAGTGTGATCCAACCCCTATTGTTGATTGGGTTGTTATGTCTAGGATCTCATTATTTAGTAACCTATGATTTCCTACCTTTCTTCCTATTGCTATCAAGAACTACTAAAAGTTATCTAGAGGAAAATATTCTACACCAATTATACTAATGGCCCTTTGGCTATAGAATAGGGCTCAAGGTTTGTGTTACACACCTTGGAATATGATACTAAAGGTTCATGACTAGAAGTGTTAGAAATAGTTAATATTGGAGGCGTGGGGGGGGGGGGGGGGGGGGGGGGGTGGGGGTGGGGGTGGGGGACGGGGAGGTGGAGGCAGGGGGTGAGTCAATATTTTCAATCCTTTTTCCCACAATTGGATATTATTGATTATTGTAATTCATGCATAAGAAAGTAAACTATTACTGCTAAATGGTATAAACAAGCATACATAAAGAGAGCTCATAACACCATATCTTGTTAAGTAGGGAAACCTTGGCGAAGGGAAAACCCCACTAGGAATGAAACCCACAAGATAATTCACTATATATAAGAATCCAATGAAGGATATTGACCCTATTAGGAGTATATGAAGAATGTACAATGTCTCAAGTCCTTGTTAGGAGTTTCTTCAACCTTGTTAGGAGTTATTGTATTGTATAAAAATGTGTGCAAGAAGAGCCCACTACTCTAACATGCAACTATATAATAAGTTCTTCAAGAGAATAGATATACATAGAAAATTGGATCACTTGTTGTGCTTTGTAAATCTTCTAATTATCAGTTCTTCATACAAGACTCTAGTAGACTATAAACAATCTTTTTTCCTATTTTTTCAATGTCATTAACAAGGAGTAACTATGCATATATCAATTTGCATCATATCTTGCATTATCATATCATATAACATGATTTCAAATTCACACCTATCTGTGCAAATGAAGTGGTTTACTTATATCAATCATATTAATAAATGCTTCATTAGTCATCTCACATACCATCCTTAGAGTTGGCTCATAAAGATTTAGTAATCAAAATAATTTTTTAGGTCATAAAATTTATTTTCTAACATGCTCTATTCTACACAGTGATGTATCTACAACAATATTTCATCCATAACTTGAACTTGGTTGACTGTACAAACATGTGCACTGGTATGCATCATCAAAGTGACATCGTGCATCTATGGTTAACTGCACAAGAGAATATTTCAATGGAATATTATGTTATCAATAAATCTCGTCATGCTACTATAACATTGTGCAATACCTAGACAATTTTCCTTCACAAATATTCATAACTAAACTACAAAACATATGTTTCCATAAATAAAAACCACATATCTCAACTTATTTGACTTATTGGTCATATTGCCAACAATTTCCCCCTTTGGAATTTATGGCAACATTTTGGGAAAATTGGTGAAGTCCCTAAAATGTCATCATATCAATCAAGGTGAATAACCATACATAATATAGTAAAAACATTATATTCATGTTCTGAAAAATATTACATCCCTTATAACTCTGATTACAGAACTTGCTTAAAGAAAATCTTACTACCATATGCAAAAGTACAACTATATAACTCATAATTGCAAATATAGCTTATAATTATAATTTTCCTTATTTCTCCCCCTTTGACATCAATGACAAGGTGTAAATGAAAAGAGAAACCTATCAAAAACTAAAAAATGTATCAAAATCTAGGAAAACAATCACTGAAATTATTCTTCCACTATGCAAGATGTTTCTTCCAACTTTTTTTAAGTGCATTTGACACACTTATTAGTGCACATAGGGTGTATGCGGATAACTTTTCTACATTCAAGCTTGTAGCCACAAACTTTTCATACCAATTTTTAGCTTCCAACAATTCCTCCAACTAATTTTGTAACAATGTAATCAATAGGAATAAGTGATATTTTCAAGGATTAAATCCTTTTAGGGCTTTCTCTTTTTCTACTTGAATATCCTGAATGCTATCATGGATTACTTCAATTGAATGCTTAAATTTTTATAACTTTTGATCTCATTTCAAAAAGTTGTTAGTAAGTGTATGTAGTTTTGTTACCTTTTCTTTGATTTTCTCATAAAACTGTGAAGATGAAGGTATGCCATGTTGCTGTTAGCATATATCTACTTCCCTTCCTCCATACTCTACATTAATGCCTTAATGCATATATTTAATGTTTCTATATCATTTCTTATATTTGTACACATAGTATTAAGAAGTTTGTAAACCATCATTTTCAGTCTGTGCTTGAATCGTAGCAACATTGGTAAGCATTGTAAACTCATTATCAAAGGTTTTTGCACACATTTTTTGCTCTTTCCTATATGTCTATAGATGCATCAACAGAACTTATTGTCTTCTCCAATCTATCAAAACATGAAGTTAAAGTTTTCTCAATTGACTTAACTAATTTCTTCTTTACAACGAGTTTACTTAAAGAAGATATAAAATTTTGTGCTTCATCTTCATCATCTAATTGTACCGCTGAGGTGACCTCTATCACTTGTGTAGGTGGTGTAGAGGGCTTCACTATTACTTTAGTTTTAGGCACACTTGTAGTATCTACTTCAGTGCTAGATTCAAATTTCTTCTCAGAAGGTTCATCTTCATCTTTTTGCTATTGTTCTTTCTCCTCATCAGATGAGCTTCTATAATCAACAACATTTCCAACAATGCTAGAGCCAAAATCTTTAAATGGGTCTTCAATTCTATCTACTATTACATAGGTGTTACTTGCATAGATTCAATATGAATGATAATGTGTTGTGAATCACTTGGAATTGAAGTTTCAATTGGTTTCTCAGAATTGTGAGGTGGACTAACTAATGCCACAATAGGGCTCTCTTCTCTGATGCCACAGTAGCATCTCTTCTTATTTCTCAACAATGGTCATATTCCTTTCGTAATTTCCTTTATCTCTTCCTCATTATTTAATACACATAGTATTTTCACCATATTTGTCCTTAAGTTTTTTCACCATATTTGTCCTTATTTTCTTATCTTCCTTAATTATTATACTCTTTTTTGTTTCTCAATCTATTATACAAATCTTCAAGTATTTGGCCTTTTATCCTATCAAACATTTTATCTTTTAGAATCATGTTTTTAACTACAACATTTTCTAGCTATCTCTTATCCATATTATTGTACAAATAATAATACGTATTCGATTTCACAAAATCATTGTCATTAATAATTTGCATATTGAGATTTTCTACCTTTTGGTTCCATACTTTTCTCCCTGATGAAGTCTTCTCTTCCTGATCTATTAGCTCTACTGGTCTACCAATAGTATCTTCTTCAAATTCAGAGGAACTAATTTGCAAGTTTATTCTCCTCTAACTTGGTCCGCTTTTTTTTTTCTAGAATCTTTTCTCAGGAGGGGGTTTATTTTTCTCAAACCTTGTGGACTTCCTTTGTGCTAACACTTCCTTTGTTTTCTTTGGATTCCTAAAAGGTTTCTACTATGAAACTATTACATATCAAACTATAGGTGCTTGTGCACTTGTTTGTGCAACTACTTGTGCACTTGTATGTGCAACTGTGACCTCTTCAGTAGGTTTTCCCATTGCAATAGGTGTAGGCATCAATAGTTTAGTTTGACCACTGGCCTTCATCTACAAGGCTATCCCTTTCACCTCTTCAAATTCCTTTCTTGACATCCCTAATTCTTTTAAGATGGAATTAATTACTTTTTTTACTTTCTTCTTGATATCCTTATCCATTATATTTATTTTGACTTCTTTCATTTTTTCAGCATATGTTCCCCATCTAGGGCATCTAGAATAAACTTCAAAGTTTGGAATTATTTGTTGATGGGGACAAAACCCAAGAACAGAATGGAACCAACAGAAAGGGAAAATTATATTAAATGAGAAAATAAGCTAGTAAAAACAGTGCAGAGAAAATAAACTTCAAAACATGCCCTAAGGGCTTACAATAGCATAAATCTGGAGAATATTTCTCCTTTTAGCACCCCCTCTCAAACTCCACTCCAAACTGCCTTTTACAATGCCAGAAATCTCCTTAAATAGACTCCAGAGGGTTAAGGACTAAGAGTACATTCTAGATAGTGCTAGTAGGCATCCACGAACAAAATAGAAGGTTCTAGAAGCTACGTTAGAAGTCGGTGCAAATATAGAAGAATCCAGAAACGGTAGCCAAACTTTTGGGAGGCATAACTTTTGAACTGTAGCTCCGATTGATGAACTGTTTAAATTTTTAGAAACCTCTCAAAGTTCTCTATAGCCCTATGGACAACCTTCACTCGTCCCCCATTGTTTGACCCTTTTCAAGGTCATTTAATGCCCCAAACTTGACTTTGAAGCATTCTTAGGAGGTCTCCAAAACTTGAAAAATTGCAATAACTTTCAAACCATGGGGCCTTTTGACCTGATTCTTTTTTTGGAATGCTCTAAATCACAATTACATTCATCTGGCCAATTCACACCTTCTAGTTTACCGAAATGATGGCCCAAATACATGCTCCTATTTTTTTAGGATTTTCAAATGCACTGATAGTTGAACTATGAGAGTTGGAACCTTTATTTGAGCCAAATGGGTATCCAAAAATGTAAAGACATGAAATAGAAACTAAGTCTAAGTACTTTTTTTGGCTGACACAAGATTGCCCTTATACCTCTGGATGCTCCTGCATTAGACACCGAGGGTAGATTGAAAAGTGACCCTGTCAGTTTATGGATGGCGAAGGAAATCCCAAATGGGAAACCTCAGCTACTGAAATCCAAGTTGAGTCCTCGATCGGCCATCCTTTCCATTTGACCAAATACTCTTCATACTGCTTGTTTCTGGTACTCCTACCCACACGATGATCTAGAATGTCTTCTATCTCCTCCTTCTTAGAAGCAGGAATTGGAAATGGCTCTAAAACCAGCTCCTCATCTGCACCATCATCATGATACTCTGTTAAATCTGAAATGTTGAAAATGGGAGAAATCTGAATACCATCTGGCAGCTCCACTTCATATGCATTTCCTGAGTCATGTTTCTTCAAAATTTTGCAGGGGCCAAATTTTTTCATTTTTAGCTTGTTGTAAGTACCGGATGGAAATCTTTCTTTTCGTAAGTGTACCATGACTAAATCTCCTACTTGGAATTGCTTATGTCTTTTCCTTTGATCAGCCCTATCTTTATACTCTTGATTCATCCTTATAATGTGTGCTTGAACCTCCTCATGTAGACGCTTGATGTGTTCAGCAAATTCCTCAGCTTCAGCACTTGTCCTCTCCCCTTGTTCTGTCTTCCTCAATTCTGGTGCACTCCTTGGGCTATTCCCATATACAATTTGAAATGGTGGTTTTCTAGTACTCCTATTTATAGAGTTATTATAAGCAAACTCTGCCTATGGTAGAATCAAATCCCATCCCTTGGGCTTATCTCCAACTAAACATCTCAGAAAATTGCCCAGACTTCTATTTACCACTTCTGTTTGGCCATCAGTCTGTGGGTGATGCGTGGAACTGAATTTCAAGTCTGTTCTCAACTTCTTCCATAATGTCCTCCAGAAATACCCCACAAATTTAGTATCTTTGTCAGAAACTATACTCCTTGGAAGACCATGTAGTCTTACCACCTCTTTGAAAAACAAGTCTGCAATATGGACAGCATCATGAGTTTTGTGGCATGGAATGAAATGTGCCATTTTGGAGAACCTATCAACCACCACGAATACTGAGTCATTACCCCTTTGTGTCCTTGGCAATCCAAGAACAAAATCCATACTTATGTCCTCCCATGACCTTGATGGAACAGGCAATGGCTGATATAGTCCAGTATTATGGCTGAATCCCTTAGCAACTTGACAAACTTGATAAATCTGTACAAACTTCTTCACATCCTGTGAAATTTGAGGCCAAAAATAATGTTCTCTAAGAATGGAAATGGTCTTATCTCGACCAAAATGTCCTGCCATCCCTCCACTGTGTTTCTCCTTAATCAAATTTTCCCTCATGGAACTCCTTGGAATGCACAATTGACTACCTTTGAACAACATGCCATCCTGAATCAAATAATCTAACCACTTGGTTCTATCTACAGCAACAGGTTCTTTACAAGCTTTCCATGCTTCAGCAAAATCAGGATCCTCGAGGTACAAATTCTTGAGTTCATCAAACCCAACTACTTCAATCTGCATTGTTGTAAGCAACAACTGCCTCCTACTTAGTGCATCTGCAACCCTGTTAGATTTTCCACTTCTATGCTTCAACACAAATGTATAACTCTGCAAGAATTCTACCCACTTCATATGCCTCTCATTCAATTTACCTTGGCTATTTAGGTACTGTAATGCCTGATGATCAGTATACAAAACAAATTCCTTTGGCAATAAATAATGCCTCCATTTCTTTAAGGCCTGAACTATTGCATAGAACTCTTGATCATAAACAGAATACTTCTTCTTTGCATCATTAAATTTCTCACTAAAATATGCAATAGGCTTACCTTCTTGGCTTAATACAGCCCCAATAGCACTGCCACTAGCATCACAATCCACTTGGAACACTTTTCTAAACTCTGGAAATGCCAACACAGGTTGTTCAGTCACCTTCTTCTTCATCAATTCAAAACTTCTCGCAGCTACTACAGTCCATTTGAACTCTTTTCTATCCCCTCTTATTGTATCAGTTAGGGGTGCACATATGCCACTGAAATTCTTAATAAACTTCCTGTAAAAACTAACCAGACCATGAAATGATCTTACCTCAGTAGCAGACCTTGGAGTAGGCCATTCCAAGATGGCTTTTACCTTCTCTGGATCCATTCTAAGACCTTCAGGTGATATAACAAATCCCAAATAGACTAACTCCCTTTTTGCAAAGACACACTTCTTTAGATTAATTAACAGTTTCTCTTCCCTTAGCCTTTCAAGGACACTACGAATATGTAGTAAATGTTCTTCCAAAGTCTTGCTGAAAATTAAAATATCATCCAAATAGACAATAACAAATTTTCCCAAGAACTTCTTAAGTACCTCATTCATGAGCCGCATGAAGGTGCTTGGGGCGTTCATCAATCCAAAGTGCATGACTAACCACTCATAAAGACCCTCCTTGGTCTTGAAGGTTGTTTTCCACTCATCTCCTTCTCGAATCCATATTTGATGATAACCACTCTTCAAATCTATCTTTGTGAAGTACTGAGCTCCACTCAAGCAGTCCATAAGATCATCCATCCTTGGCAAAGGAAATCGGTACTTGATGGTGATCCTATTTATAGCTCGAGAATCTATACACATCCTCCACTCTCCATCCTTCTTTGGTGTGAGTACTATAGGTACTGCACATGGACTCAGGCTCTCTCGAATCAAGCCCTTCCTCAGAAACTCCTGAACCTGTCTATTTAGCTCCTCTGTTTCAGTAGGAGTCATCCTATGAGCAGCCTTGTTAGGAAAACTAGCTCCTGGAATTAGATCTTTCTGATGACTAATTTTCCTTACTGGTGGCAATCCATCTGGAAAATTATCAAAGATAATATCTCCAAATTCCCCTAGTAAATCTAAAACTTCAAATGGTATTTCACTACTACCTTCTTTTTCTTTCCTAGGAATCAAAGCATAGCACATATGTTGATGTTTCATACCATCTAAAAACTTCCTTCCATCAACAAGACAAATCCTAGCACTGCTACATACCTTTTCACCTTCCCTTTTCATGGGTTTCAATTTGTGGCAAACTCCATCCTTTGTAAGAGAGTATGTGTTTGGATTTCCATCATGCACTGCATGTTTATCAAACTGTCATGGTCTACCCAACAATAGATGGAAAACATCCATTGAAATAACATCACAGAGAACTTCATCATGGTAATTCCCAATTTTGAATTTTACTAAACATTGTTCGCTTACCAGGACCTTATGATCATCTTTTACACAAGAAATCTGATAGGGTTGGGGATGTTTCTCCCTCTCGAGCTTTAGCTTAGAGACCATCTCTTTTGATACCAGGTTATCAGTGCTACCACCATCAATGATCATGTCACAACATTTATCCTCACACTTGCATCTGGTATGGAACAAACTCCTCCATTTTCCTACTTCATTCTCACCACTTAGTAGGACTCTTTCATTTACCAAGGTCTCTCCTCTTTCTGCATCCTCTGAATGTGATGATTGTGCATCCTCATCCACATGAGCAACCCTAGCTTGGCCCTCAGCTCTCCTATCTATCCTTCCTTGTCATTGAGGGCATTCAAAGGCACGATGACCTTCTTCATTGCAATGGAAATAGGTACCATGGAAGCCTCCTCTTCCTTTTCCACATCCTCTACCTCTTCCTCTTTGATTTCCAAAGTCTTGATCATGGGAGCAGTTCAAACCCTCATTCCTCTGGTTTCTGCTAGTACCCACATCTTCATTTTTCTTTTGGGTTTCATTGTGGCCTCCAGATGATCTACCGCTTCCCCTTCCTCCTTGATTGTGCCCTCTTTATCTTCCTTCAAACCTTTTACTCATCTTCTCTTCAACTCATAGGGCAAATTGGTATGCCTCTTCAACGCTGGTCATTCTTACCAGACTTAATTCCTCTTGGATGCTAGGTCGCAACCCACTGATATAATGAGCAACCTTCTCCTTATTTGCTTCTGCATGCCCTGCTCTAATAAAGATTTGGTAAAACTCCTCTGTATATTCTTGGACTGATCTTTCTGCTTGCTTTAACCCATGCATCCTCTTAAACAGATCAAGCTCGTAGTCCATAGGAATGAACTACTTCTTCAATTTGTCCACCATGCGATCCCATCTTCTGATCTTCTCCTTTCCTCTTCTAAGTCTTTCCAGTTGAACCTCTTGTCACCAAATTTTGGCATGGCCTTTCAATTTGGTCTTTGCAAACTTAACCGTATCTGGGTCCCTTATATCCTCATACTCAAAGTATTCTTCCAGTTCATTGATCCAATCGATCAACTCATCTGGTTTTAGATTTCCTGAAAATATACCCACTTCAATTGTAGGTCTTTTCCAAAAGTTAGTAATGGCCCTAAAAATCCTTTCCTCTATAGGATTTAGAACTTCCCCGTGAACTTCCTCTTCTGGTCCCATTACTTCCTCTTCATTGTCATCCTCACTATTGTCACCTGCGGCTACATTTGCTCCTCTACAAAGCTCCTCTTGCAATGCTTGTACCTGCCTCTAGAGGGCTCTAACCTCCTCAGGATCAATAGCTCTGGCCCTTCTGCCATGCTCTCTTCATGGAGGCATCTTCTAACTTGAACCCACAACCACACAGTCCTGGTGCAAACTACCTCACAGTCGGCGCTCTGTCTACACACTCAGGAAAACCCGCTCTGATACCACTTGACGGGGACACAACCCAAGAATAGAATGGAACCAACAGAAAGGGAAAATTATATTAACTGAGAAAATAAGCTAGTACAAATAGTGCAAAGAAAATAAACTTCAAAACATGCCCTAAGGGCTTCCAATAGCATAAATTTGGAGAATATTTCTCCTTTTAGCACCCCCTCTCAAACTGCACTCCGAACTGCCTTTTACAATGCCAGAAATCTCCTTAAATAGACCCCAGAGGGTTAAGGACTAGGAGTACATTCTAGAAAGTGCTAGTAGGCATCCACCGACAAAATAGAAGGTTCCAGAAGCTGCATTAGAAGTCAATGCAAATCTAGAAGAATCTAGAAACGGTAGCCGAAATTTTGGGAGGCATAACTTTTGAACCGTAGCTCTAATTGACAAACCGTTTACATTTTCGGAAAGCTCTCGAAGTGATCTATAGCCCTATGGACAACCTTCACTCATACCCCATTTTTTGACCCTTTTCAAGGTCATTTAATGCCCCAAACTTGACTTTGAAGCATTCTTAGGAGGTCTCCAAAACCTTAAAAACTGCAATAACTTTCAAACCGTGGGGCCTTTTGACCTGATTCTTTTTTTGGAATGCTCTAAATCACAATGACATTCATCTAGCCAATTCACACCTTCTATTTTACCGAAATGATGGCCCAAATACATGCTCCTTTTTTTAGGATTTTCAAACACACTGATAGTTGAACTATGAGAGTTGGAACCTTTATTTGAGCCAAATGGGTATCCAAAAATGTAAAGACATGAAACAAAAACTAAGTCTAAGTACATTTTTTTGGGTGACACAGGATTGCCCTTATACCTGTGGATGCTCCTGCATTATTTGTGCATATCCTTCAATTAGTTCAACACTCATTTCATAACCCATAGGTTCAATGATCTTCACTCATGGAACTACTACCTCCTTGCATTTGAAATCTATTTCTACCATGAAACTTAGTTCATCCTTACATTTTTATATCAGTGCAGGATATATTCTATATCTTTGCTTTATTTTTGCTTGGAAAGATTTCAACATTTTTTTCAATAACATTATCCTTGACTATTTTTTATTTAGATCTATTAGCATGAGTAATAGTTTGCATTGCACACTCACTTCCATCCCAGTTTGAAATACTAGAAAACTTCTTTTCTACATAGAATAATATATGAGTGAATAGGAATTCAAACCTAAAGACTTCGCTCCTAGACTTCTCATTTTTTGATATGTTATCCAACAACTGATTTCAGATAATATCATATAGATTAACCTTTTCACCCTTTACTACCATTACATAAGCCACGTGAAGAAATCTTGTAGGGATTGAATCTATCCTAGATCCATGGTTCAACTTATATCCCAAAATTTTGTCAATAAGTCTCACTCCATCATCTTGAATGTTGTTAGAATTCATGTTTCTGCCATCAAAACTTGTATTGACATTTGTTTCAACTAATCTACACACATTCTTTATGTTCATTGTATTGCATCCTTTATTTCTCAAACCTATGACCTTGTTAATTAGGTTGTTCTCAATGCATAAAATTGAATCTCCCAACCATAGAAGGTCATCATGAACTCTAGTCAGTATGATTCTTGTCCATTTGAAGTTAATCAAAGTCTATGTTGAACATGTGTTTAAATAGGAAAAATTCTATGTAGAAAATGTGTTTAAGTAGGCTAAGTTATTTTACGTATGCATATTCTAGTTTCAATGACAAATCATTGTTGCACATTTTGTCCAATTCCTTATTGATCATAGTAACTCCTATGCTTTCTACCTTATAGTGAATATAACTTCTTATGTTTTTAAGATGAAGAACATTTTCTAGTACTTGCAAAAATGCTCCATTGGGGTCATCAAGTATGGAAACAAATGGGTGTTTCTTGAAGTTATCTCTAAGTCTATCACTGATATTAAACACTTCTTGTCTTGTCATTACTGAAAATATGCTCAACAAATTTGAAAACTACCTTAATTTCACATTTTATGGTTTTCAATGATCACACATATCTATAAACTTATTTAGTACTTCAAATCTCTCTTTAATCTTGCACTTAAGATTTCATAGAAGCAAATGATGTTCAAAGATCAATTTGTGTCCTTTAAATTTTTCACAATTTGTACTTCACATTAAATGTGTATCTATCACCAGTTTAAAATAAGTATTGTCTCTACATAAAAAAGAGGTTACTTTCTCTTACATAACATTATACTAGTCATATTAAGCAATGCACACTTCACTATAGATTCCTCTCAATGTCTAATATATACTGCTAATTGTGCAACTTGTGATATTTTCTCTAACATCAGTTAGTATTAACTAATGCACTATTTTATTGACAATGGTTAATTCAGGTAGGATGAGTCATAGACAATAAGTATCTTTATTGTCTTATTAGGTACATTAAGATGTACTTCTTCCTGAATTGTATGAGAGTTTCTAGGCTCTTTTTCCTTTACAAATGTTTCCTTGAATTCTTCTGTCAGCTCCTTCATTTCTTCATTTAGACTGTCACCATTTCTTCCATTTTCCTTCTATAAGTTTGATTCCTATTTAGGTTTCTTCAATCCATTTTGCAGAACTTTGTTATGTGTCCAAATTTATTACATAATTAATATATAGGTACATTCCTTCTTTGGTCATTATTTTGGTTGTCAAGTGCTCTCCAAGTCCTTGCAATGTGTCCAAGATTGTTGCATCTATAACAAATAATTTGTCTTCTTTCTCCACTTTTGTTGCTATGAGATCTTCTTCTATTGCCTAAATGGTTAGTGTTCCTAAAACTTCTACTATTTGCATTATCATTATAAAATTTAGGTTTCTTACAATCTACTACATGATGTCCATATCCATGACAACTATGACAATACAAATTTGAAATAGGTTTAAAAGACTTACCTTTGCAATCATCTCCAATATGTTCAACTTCTTTACACATGGCATGAGATTTCTTTCTTCTATTATCCTCATCTTGAGAAAATTCCTTAGATTTCTTAGAGTGAGTAACATTCTCTTTGTCTTTAGATGTATCATCTATTTTTCTTATGTTTAGATCCTTTTCGAGTTCAGGAGTATCAGGTTATTTTCTATCAATAGATTTCTTAGTAGATTGTCCAAGAATAAATCCATGTCTAGTCTTATCATAACTAGGTCTTTGTATAGATATTTGTTCTTCAATCATCCTGTTGCTAGTATATAAATTCTCAAGTTCTTGTTTGGTTTGCACCAATTCACCTTTCACAATAGTGTTGTACTTCTCTGATTCTACATGCTTCAACTTGATAGATTCTAATTTAGATGTTACTTTGTTTAACTAGGATCTTAGATCTACATTTTCAAGTTTTATTTCAAAGTCATTCTTTCCTCTATTTTTATTAAGAGTTAGGTTGAGTTCAACTATTTTTAACTCATGTTTTAAGATCTCATTTTCTTTCTTTAGATCTTCAATATCATCATTATTGGTTTTCTCATTGGATCTTTTTTGCTTCAGGTTACCTATCTTGTGCTTTAGTTCACCAATATAAGCTTTTGAATCGTTATATCTATCTTTTAGGCCAAATCTTCCATTAGTGAGGAGATCAATTGGTTCAAGAGCTTCTTCAATATTTTTTTTCAACTATTCCATATCCATAAGGATCTTATTTGATCTATTAAGCCTCTATTAAATAACTAAAATTTGATACCAATTTTTAGAAAGATAATAATTAGAGGGGAGTGAATCAATATTTTCAATCTTTTTGCCCACAACTAGATATTATTGATTAATTTAATACACTCATAAGGAAGTAAACTAATAATGCTAAATAGTATAAACAACCATACATAAAGAGAGCTCATAACACCATATCTTGTTAAGTAAGGAAAACCTTGCCAAGGGAAAACCATGGCGTAGATGAAACCTACAAGATAATTCACTATATATAAGAATCTGGTTAAGGATATTGACCTGTTAGGAGTCTATGAAGAATGTATAGTGTCTTAAATCCCTATTAGGAGACTGGGCCTTGTTCGAAGCCTCAAACCTATTAGGATTTGGTGGACTATATAAAAATGTGTGCAAGAAGAGAACATTTCCCTAACATGCAACTATACAATAAGTTCTTCAAGAGAATAGTTATACATATAAAATTGGATCACTTACTATACTTCACAATTCTTTTGATTGTCAATTCTTCATATAAGCCTCTGGTAGACTATAGAAAATCTTCCTTCCTATTTTTTTAATGTCATTAACAAGGATTAACTTTATATATGTCAATTTGCTTCATATCTCACATTATCATATCACATGACATGCTTTGACATTCACACCTATCTACACAAATCAAGTCCTTTAATTTTATCAATAATATTAATAAATCATTCCTTAGTTAGCTCACATATCATCCTTAGACTTGGCTTAGAAAGATTTAGTAATACAAACAATTTTGTAGGTTGTACAACTTAATTTACTGACATGCTCTATTCTACATTGTGAAGTATATTTAACAATATTTCCTCCATAATTTGAACTTGGTTGACTGTACAAACATGTGCACTGGTATGCATCATCAGAGTGATGTCATGCATCTATGGTTAACTACATAAGAGAATATTTCAAGGGAATATTTTTCTATTGATAAATCTCATCATGGTATTGTAACATTGTCCAATACTTAGACAATTTTCCTTCACAAATAATCATAACTAAATTGCAATTCATATGTTTCCATGAATGAAAACCACATATCTCACCTTAATTGACTGATTGGTCATAATTCCAACAAGAAGGACCCATGACATACCTCTATATTTCTCTAGGACACTTTCCTAACAAGAACCATTTGAGCTATAATAATGAATTCTCTTAGGAATGGGTTTGCACTAAGAATTCCATAATAGGTATTACATAAGGGGTAATTATAGGGCTAGCATCCTTTAAAATATCACATTCTAAGGGGAATTCCCTACTCCCCATTTTCATGTCTAGCTTTCATAAAAAAAATATAGGTTCATTTTCACAATAGTCAAATCATTAACCTTACCATTACTATGTAATATTTGATCATTATTACACTAAAAACCTCATTGTAGGGTAGCTATTCACAACCTTATAATTCTCCTCTATTTTTTATTCTTATCATTTTTAATTGAGAGTATTGTGCCAATCCAAAGGAACTAAAATAAGTTCATGAAGATTTATCAATCTTACTTAAGGATAGATTATCATTGAATTAAGACACAAATTCACCTAAAAATTTCAAATCTTGGTATGTCCTAAAACTTCCTTCATGCCTGAAATGGTCATGGTCCACTTGGATCTTATAGTTATCGAGGGGTGATATAAACATTTCCTCATTCTCATGCTATTTAAGGATTGTAGTTTTACACTCTTTATATGAATATTTCTCTCACTCCATACTTGAACCCTTTGAAGTTTTAAAAATTAGTATGATGACTGAATAATATTATCTATTAAGGTCTACAATTTGCTTCTTCTTTCAAGAAGAAATTACCTATTATGGCTCAATTATCATAGGAGGGCATAATCTCTTTTGTAATAAGATCTTATTTTTCTTTATTGTATTACTATATTGTCATTATTACAAGGTCCTTTACTATCATTAAACATTTAATATCACTTAGCCTAAGTTGTCAACCTAGGGACATTAGGTTTTCACTTGACTCACTAATTGAGGTCACTATCATGAAAGGAAGGGTCAATTAATTTCTCCTTTAATTAAGGTAATATTAAATTGTGCATTCATTAATAGACCCATTAACATCCAATGTTGTGAAACCTAGGCTTGAATACTAGAATATCAAGCACAAAATTTTCAAGCAAAAACAAAACTACGGATTTCTTTTTTCAAAAGATAATAATAGGTGGTTGACACCTATACAATAGGGGAATTATTCTTTAACAATTCTCTTCTAGTCATGTTCTTAATAAAAGGTTAATCATATTTTAGTCCTATTCGAGGTCTTAGTTATCAAGGGCACATGTTGCTAAGGCCTGCATCTTTTAACATTCAAATTTTATGACAAAAAACTTTATTTATGAGTTATCAAATAATTCAGTTGTAAAACACAATAAAGGTCCTAGATCAATATATATGGATGACCTTAGTATACATATATAATGTACAGCATTGGTACACATCCAATTAGTGCATACCAACAAAGAACAATAAATATTACGTTAAAATTTTGATCATACTTAGTTACTAAATGACATGATTTAATTATGTTTATATATCAAGCAAACAATATTCTCACATGCATCATGTAATGGAATCCACAACTCAAAAAAATGTTATATGAGCATAGTTATTGACCACGTTTATGGGTTAATACTTTATTTTTATACTAACATTTTGTCATTGTATCCAATTCTAATAGTTTATAATGATGTACTATCTACATATTATTAGTCATTAACTAAGTTTAGCATTTTAGGTATCACTAATAACCTATTTCGTGCACTCTAATTTAATTACTTCCTCATCCCAATTGTCTATATTGTACCACTACATCAGCTAAATCATTCACTAACCACACACACACACACACACACACAAACATACATATACACACACACACACACACACACATATATATACATATATATATACATATATATATACACATATACATATATATATACATACATATATATACATATACATATATATACATACATATATATATGTATGTATATATGTATATGTATATATATATGTATGTATATATATGTATATATATGTATATGTATATATATGTATATATACATATATATATATATACATACATATATATATACATATACATATATACATATACATATATGTATATGTATATATATATATGTATATATATATATATACACACATATATATACATATATATACATACACACACACACACACACACAAAGATATATATATATATATATATATATATATATGCAAAATAGATCTATTTTGAACTCATAAGATGGTCCATATCTATATTGAAGGATACATACATTATGTATAATCTAAAATTAAATTAAAAGTTCATAATTGATCTACTAATTTGAAATCTAAAAATATCTTACTAATCTATAAATTTTTCATTGATTAGAAATGACTAACTAACAAAGTCTATGCCACTTACTAAACATCAAAATACTAAAATCTAACTAAACTAATAGTTTAACAAATAATCCTATTTACTAGGCATGATACAAAAAACAATAATTTTGATTTGACTTATCATCATTATCTACCAAACATATTGATAAGTTAATTCTGAACTACCTATAATCCTTAATCCAAGTTTAATAAGTTAAGGAACCCATGATAATTCCTTAATTAAACACTACTATTACTATACACTTAACTTACTTTCCTAACTACTAAACTATCTTATTTAAATCTCCCCTAAATATCCCAATTCTCCTAAAAACACATCACTTTCTAAGACATGTGGATTAGCCTAGCCAACCCTTCCTTAAATAAATATATACTATTAATTACTAAACCTCATGCCTTATATTCATATCGCACTTTCCTTTCACCACCCTACACTCACCCTTGACCAACCTCTTCCCAAAGCCTTGTCTTGGATGGTGGCCCAAAGAACTTTTAAATCTTATCCTCCATGTATGGTTATGTGGTTTTAAACATCTTCTCCTCATCCAAGTGGCCATGTTGAGGGAGGCATTAGGGAGTTCTTGTCTTGTCCTGACCTGATGGGTTGAATGACTAACAAGGTGTTTATGAGAAATGAAGAGACACCAAAAGAATGTGGCCACTCATCCTCATGTCCACCTCACCTACTGGTATTTTATGTTTTATAACATTGATTATTGCTTGTCCTTATTTGTCTAGTTGAATTCCTAGGTAAAGAGAAGCATGGGGTCAAAAAGTTTATGGGGTTAGTTAATATACTTTTGTCCCATTATTTATATTTGAAAACTAAGGCATACAATGTTTCACATGGATCCCATGATTCTTTCAGTGGGGGGGTGAGAACACAATACTTAGGAATATTATTAGTAGTTTATTTTTATTTTCTTCAATATCTATTTAACTCATAGAGAGTACATGGGTTAATGATATTATTATTATGTTGAGTTTCAAAAAGAATGTAACAGAACGGTCAAATTATTTCATGTGTAGGGTTTGTTGGTAGTGCCTTTTTTTGTTTTTTTATTATATTGTAAATTTTTTCTTTTAATAATATTCCAACGCATATACTCTAATTAATTTATTGCTCTATAATAGGAAGGGGAACTATTTTCACTTCTCCATACACAATCCACAAAATAGAAAGTACACTTCTACATTTTCTTTTGTTTCTTTTGGCTACTAATAATATGTCTTTTACTTTACTTATCCTCCTTACCTTAATGTGTTGAGAGTATGAGGTTATATTTTGATAGATAATTCACCATTAATATTATTATTAATGGATAAATTGATAGTTCTATTGAAACCACTCTTGTGAAGTTATAGAATACAAACTGGTAGCTTACAAATTTTGTTCACAATATTCACTTCCTATATTACATCAATTTCATATCTTACATTTGGCAAGATCTATTATGACATCAAATAGTGCAATCCTTATAATGCACTTTAAAATGAAATTTCTTATTAAACTAAATACATTTTTAGAAATTTTTCTATCATATTGAAATACGCATCCTTAAGTTGATTGAAGAATTCAAATAAATACAAATCTATATTTACATGTCCCTTGGGCATAAAAAATGATGTCTATTCTACAAAAAGAATTTATTTTATCTACCATTGTGACTATAATATTACTACCATTCTTTTACTTTATTATATAAGATGGATGCTACTGAAATTTTCATTATAACACATATGGTTGTATCCAAATATCTTCATCTCTTTCAAGGTACCAATCTTCACAATGATTTACATAATATGAAACTCTCACTTTTACATTACAACACCCTAAAGACATAAATGAATGGTTCAACTTTTACAAGGGAGTATGCAATAACATGAAAATGGATTCCATCCCTTCAGATATATTACAAAATGAAATACCATATTCTCTTACTTCTTCCACACATGGGGATAACAACAAAACTTATTCCTTGGCCAAAAGTACAAAACCTGTGAAACATTTACACAAGAACCATGGAGATTCACCTCCCATCCTAGGATTCTATGAAGCCATCCACTAAACTAGGGAAACAAGGATCAAGTGGGTTGCACTCAAGAAATAATAATGTATAAAACATAACATTACAAAACATGTAAAATCCCTCAAAAGTTTAAGACAATGATTCCCCATTTGAATCATGAAAAAATGGGTTAAGGTGGGCTCTCCAAAAGAGGATAATTCCATATC
This sequence comes from Cupressus sempervirens, assembly GCA_028749045.1. Taxonomy (NCBI): domain Eukaryota; kingdom Viridiplantae; phylum Streptophyta; class Pinopsida; order Cupressales; family Cupressaceae; genus Cupressus; species Cupressus sempervirens. Next base: position 321,179,066 of record CM053789.1, read on the forward strand.
CATATACACAGGTACATTTGCAATTGCATAATGCCTCTTCAATACTATCAAAATGCATCCCCTCATCACATGAGTATACTTATACCTCCCATAATACAAGGTATATGGCTTCAATTGAGCCCATACTCTATGAACAAACTAATCTCTCTTCAAGAGGAAAATTTATCAACTTCAATGTTGAGCCCAAGTAACCCCTTCACCTAAGAAATCTCTTCCCTCCAAGGGGTGAGTTAATCTTTCAGACCCATTAAAATTCATACACACACAAAAAAAAAAACAAGGAGAAATATACAATAGAAATTCATCACAACAATTATGCATACGAACAATCTCAACACAACATGACATGCATTTTGAAACAATATGAACAAGGAAAAAATCATTTACAAATTGCAGTGAGAGTTGTGGCATGGGCACCAACCTTGGTCTAAGCTAAAGGAAAAATGAAAGTTGTTGTAGAGCTCTCTTCTCTTAGTCCTTCCTCCTTACAAACCCTAATTGTCTCTAAACTTAGAGAGTGGGTTACCACCCCACAATTTTGTCGAAGTCAACTAAAAAGACTCTTCCAGTATCTCTTATAACTTTGACCCAACCAAATTTTCTACTTTTGACTAAGTGGAAAGATGGGGTTGAACTCATGGGACAACTCAATTTTTGAATTGGTGGAAGAATGCATTTGTTAAGGGCCTCCTAGGCTAGCTAAGCACAAAAGTGGTCAAATATAGGCCCATAACACGTTATGCTGACATATGGGTAGCTTATTTTCACAAACAAAAGGGCACTTTGGGACCAAATATTGACCCTCTAAAATCCTCATCAAGTTTGAATTCAAAATTTCCCTTGATGGTGACCCATCCTATCTTTTCTCCAAGTGGATTTCCTTAAATCTTTTTAGGGATAGTTAATTTAAGGATGAGTGCAATGAAGACTTAAACCCTAGGTGACATGTCATTAAAACATAAAAAAATTTACAAATGTCAAGTGACACATTAAACCACATTATACCTCATAATTCCATGTCCCTAATTCATTCATGTATATGTTTATTAAAAACATGAAAACTTATACTTATGAAATAAGCACATCAGAATTAGGCTTTGAATCCTTCCAAAGATTCACCTTGGCTATACTATGTCCACATAAGTTTTGGCTCATTTCCCTGATTAAATACATTGGTTCAATTACCTACACACTAAACTTAGACATCATTAGTCCAATGAAAAATCATATAAAATACATGTATATAGGTGCATGATAATTTCATATTAAATAATTCACCTTCACATCATAATCAACTTTTATTTTCTAATCATTTTCATATAAGCATTAAAAATATTACAAAATTAAAATCAGCATATCAACATTAATATCTAATCAAATGATCCAACTAACATTCTGAACCACATCATAATCCATTTCCTATCATAATGATGAAAAATTGAATCTATAATGTAAAATTATCCAACATGAAAATTAGTTATGATTACATATCTTTAGGTCAAAATCACCAAAATATAAACATCACATCTAATTTCCTTTGATTCAATGAAATATATTTTGATTACTAACAGTATCTTGTTCTAATTTTCAGCTAATACATTGTAAGGTGTATCAATTATGTTAGATAATCAAGATATATCCATAGTCACATAGTTTTTGAATTGATCTTAAAATAAATCCATTACATTTTTTTGGGCCATAAAATCCATCCCCACAAATATCAAGATATCCACCTAATACTAGTTGCACAATAATCAGCTCATTACACTACCTCATATCAAGTTTTAATGTGTAGGCCATTATCTCATTTTGATAACAATTTTCATCTTTGACTATGACTAATATCATAAGGGTGGGTGTCTATTCATCTTCCATAATATCCATCTAATTCAATTATCATAATAAGCCATAAAATGTCATGAACACATCGACATAGTTTTAGAGTTATGACATCTTCAGTCTTTATTCCATAGGATCTTAGCTTATCAACCTAGTATGATTCTAAATAGGGTACTTAGCACAACAATAATTGATGTGTGTGTGTGTGTGTGTGTGTGTGTGTGTGTGTGTGTGTGTGTGTGTGTATTTGTGTGTGTGTGTTTATGTATATATATGTATATGTATATGTATGTATGTATGTACATATCTATATATGTATGTATATATACATACATACATATAGGTATATATATGTATATGTATATGTGTATGTACATATGTATATATGTATGTATCTATGTATATATCTATCTATTTGTATATATATCTATATATATATATCATATATACACATATATACATACATACATATATACATATAGATACATACATACATATAGATATACATATACATATCTATATATATATCATATATATATACACATATATACATACATACATATATACATATAGATATACATATATATATGTATATGTATACTTAGAGCCGAAAACTAATGTAGGAGCATCCAATGGTGTAAGGGAAATTCTGTATCACCCAAAAATATTATTAGTTTTAATTTCTATTTAATGTGTTTTCAATTTTGGATACCCATTTGGGTCAAGTAGAGATTCCAATTCTCATAGCTCCACTATTGTTTTTCTAGGTTACAATTTTTTAGCACCTTGGCATAAGTGCCAATGTAGAAAATAGGTTATTTTGTAATTGAATGATAATTATGATGAGTTGAGGGTATAAGTTAGATGGATGATTATAATTGTAAATTAAATCACTCTAGAAAAGGAATCAGGGAAAATGGCTTTAGAGTTTGAAAGTTATTACAATTTTAAGTTGCTTGGAGACTTGCTAAGAGCACTTAAAAGTCAAATTTGACACACTAAATGACTTCTTATGGGCTTGAAAAATGAGGGACAAGAAAAGATGGTCCATATGGCTATCAAATTTTTGGAGATATTTCCAAAAATGTAAATGATTTGTCAATCAGAGTGTTAGATCAAAAGTTATGCCTCCCAAAATTTGGACTATCATTTCTAGTTTCTTCTAATTTTACACTAACTTCTTATAGTTTTCTAGAACCTTTTGTTTTAGAGGTTGAGGAAAAATTGAATATTTTAAAATTTAATCCTAACCCTAAACCTAATTAGGGTTATTTAAGGATATTTATGGTATTCTAAATGTAGTATTTGGTGGCATTTGGGAGAAGGTACTAGAGGAGGGTTTAACTCCAGGATCAAACAACATTGTAAGCCCATAGGGCACATCTTTGGGTCTATTTTCATTATAATAAATGTAATAGTAGATCTCTTTTGATAATAATATTCTCATTTTCCTATTGTTTTCATTTTCTCTTTGGTTGTGTGCTCATTGAGTGGTATCAGAGCTAGTTTTTCTGAGTGTGTAGTCAGAGTGTTAACTGTGAGGCTATTTGCACCAAGACTTTGTGTCTATGAGTTTTGATACAAGAATATATCTCCATGAAGGGATCATGGTGGAAAGGCTAGATTTTTTCCTCCTAAGGTTAGAGCCCTCTAGAGATAAGTCCAAGCATTGCAAGAGAAGATTTCTAGAGGGATGAATGTTGTTGTAGGCAACGAAAGTGAGGAAGAAAATGAAGAAGAAGGAAATATTGAGCAAGAAGTGGAAGGAGATGGAGAAGTCCTAAAAAAATTAGAGAAGAATCTTTTTAGGGCCATTTCCAAGCTTGGAAAAAGACCTAAAATTAACATCAGTATATTTTTAGGAAATCTAAACCTGAATGAGTTGATCAACTAGATCAATGAGCTAGAGGAATATTTTGATTATGAGGATATTGGGGAATCTAATAGGGTTAATTTTTTGAAGTCAAAAATGAAAATCCATGCCAAAATTAAGTGGAAAGAGATTCAATTGGAAATAAATAAAAGAGGAAAGGAGAAAATCACAAGATGGGATCACATGATGAACAAACTAAAGAAGCAGGTCATTCCTATTGATTACAAGTTTGATTTGTTCAAGAAGATGCAAGGGTTAAATCAAACAAGAAAATATATCCAAGAAGACATAGAGGAATTTTAACGAGTGTGGAAGAAAAAAAGGAGAAGGTTTCCTGTTACCTAGTGGGTTAACATCTAGCATTTAGGAGGAATTAAGTATGGTTAGAATGACTACCATTGAAGAGGCATACCAGTTTTCCTTGCATGTTGAAGATAAGTTAAACAAAAAAATTGAAGGAAGGAAAATTAGGGCACAATCATGGAGGAAGGAGTGGTGGTAGGTCATTTAAAGGACAAAACAAGAACCAAAAGAAAAATGAAGATGTGGGTACCAACCAAAACCAGAGAAATGAAGGTTTTAACTACTCCCATGATCAAAACTTTTTAGATTAGAAAGGATGAGGTAGAGGATGTGGACAAGGTTTGGGGAGACGATGCTTATGTGGTACCTATTTTCATTGCAATGAAGAAGGTTATTGTTCCTTTAAATTCCATAAACACCAAGGAAGGATAGATAGGAGAGCTGATGGTCAAGCAAGGTTTTCTCATATAGATGATGTTGTACAGTCATCACATTCAGATGATGTAGAAAGAGGAGAGGTTCTAGTTAATGAAAGGGTCTTACTGAGTGGTGAGACTAAACTTGGGCAAAGGAGGATTTTGTTTCATACTAGGTACAATTTCAAGGGTAAATGTTGTGATGTGATTATTGATGGTGGAAGCACTGACAACTTGGTGTCAGAGGAGATGGTCTCAAAACTAAAGCTCAAGAGGGAGAAACACCCCCAACCCTATCATATTGCTTCAGTGTAGGATGATCATAAGGTCCTATTTAGTGAGCAATGTTTGGTAAAGTTCAAGATTGGGAGTTACCATCATGAGGTTCTCTATGACATCATTCCAAAAGATGTCTATCATTTATTTTTGGGAAGGTGATGGTAGTTTGATAGGCATGCTATACATGATGATCATGCAAATACATACTCTCTAAAAAAGGATGGAGTTCACTACAAATTGAAGCCCTTGATAAAGGAGGGTGAAATGGTATGCAGTAGTGTTGGGGTATGTCTTGTTGATGGAAAAAAAAATTTGGATGGCATGAAATATCATCATATGTGTTATGCTTTAATTCCTAAAAAAGATAAGGAAGGTAGTAGTAATGTTCCACTTGATGTTTCAAATCTATTAAGTGAGTATGGAGATGTCATCTCTGATAATATTGTATAAGGGTTGCCACAAATAAATTAAATTAGTCATCAAACTGAGTTAGTCCCTAAAGCAAGTTTTCCTAACAAGGTTGATTGTAGGATGACTCCTACTGAGACTAAGGAGATAAACAAACAAGTTTATGAACCATCGAGGAAATGTTTGATTCAAGAGAGTCTAGGTCAATGTGTAGTACCTATAGTACCATCACCAAAGAAGGATGGAGAATGGAGAATGTGTACAAACTCTCAAGCTATAAATAGAATAACCTTCAAGTATTGGTTTCCTTTGCCAAGAATGAATCTCAACAGTAGTTATCACCAGATAAATATTTCAGAGGGAGATGAGTGGAAGAATTCATTAAAGACCAAGGAGGGTCTATATGAGTGGTTAGTCATGCCCTTTGGACTACCCAATTTGCCAATTAACTTCATGCGGCTGATGAATGAGGTACTAAGGAATGTTTTGGGAAAAAATTTTGTTGTCTATCTACATGATATTATGATTTTTAGTAAGTCATTGGATGAAAATTTATTGCAAATTTTTAGTGTCCTTTAAAGGTTTAGGGAAGAGAGATTGTTGATTAATTTGAAGACGTGTACTTTTTTCAAGAGGGAGTTATTCTATTTGGGTTTTTTAATATTAGTTGAAGGTCTCAAAATGGACCCAGAGAAGGTAAAGGTCATCTTAGAATGGCCTACTCCAAGGTTTTCCACTAAGGAAAGGTCATTCCATGGTATAGCTAGCTTTAATTGGAAGTTCCTTAGGAATTTTAGTAGTATATATGAATGCCTAACTGAAAAAATGAGGGGGGATAGAGAACAGTTCAAGTGGGCTATAGGAGCTGGAAGGAGTTTTCAATTGTTGAAGAAGAAGGTGACAAATAAACTTGTGTTGGCACTTCTTGATTTAAAAAAAATGTTCCAAGTGGATTGTGATGCTATTGGAAGTGTTATTAGGGCTATGTTGAGCCAAGAAGGTAAGTATATTTCCTGTTTTAGTGAAAGATTGAATGATCCAAAGAAGAAGTATTATGTTTATGATTAGGAGTTCTATGCAATAGTTTAGGCCTCAAAGAAATGGAGGCATTATTTTTACTAAAAGAATTTTTCTTGTATAATAATCACTAGGAATTGTAGTACTTAAATAGCCAAGATAAATTGAATCAGAGACATTTGAAATGGGTAGAGTTTGTGCAAACTTATACATTTGTATTAAAACATAGAAGCAGAAGGTCTAATAGGGTTGCAGATGCATTAAGTAGGAGACTGTTGTTGTTGATAGTAATGCAAGTTGAAGTGGTTGGGTTTGATGAACTCAAGAATTTGTATCATGAGGATCCTAACTTTGCATAGGCATGGAAGGCTTGTAAAGATCTTGTTACTCTTGATAGGACCAGATGGCTAGATTCCTTGATTCAACATGGTATGTTGTTCAAGGGAAATCAATTATGTATCCCAAGGAGTTCTATGAGGGAGAACTTGATCAAGGAGAAACACAGTAGAGGGATAGCAAGATACTTTTGTCAAGATAAGACCATTACCATTATTAGATAACATTATTTTTGGCCTTAATTAACATAGGATGTGAAGAAATTTGTACAAAGTTTTCAAGTATGTCAAACAACCAAAGGATTTAGTCACAATACTAGACTCTATCACCCATTTCTTGTTCCATCGAAGCCTCGAGAGAACATAAGTATGGATTTTTTTCTTGGATTGCTAAGGAAACAAAGGGGTAATCACTTAGTATTTGTGGTGGTTGATAGGTTCTCCAAGATGGCACATTTCATTCCATACCACAAGACTCATGATGCAATATATCTTGTATATTTGTTTTTTAGAGAAGTGGTGAGACTACATGGTCTCCCAAAAAGTATTGTTTATGATAGAGATATTATACTTGTGGGGTATTTCTAGAGGACTTTATGGAAGAAGTTGAAGACAAAATTGAAGTTCAGTTATGCACATCACTTGCAGACTGATGGACAAGCATAAGTAGTGAATATGAGTCTTAGCAATTCGTTGAGATATTTAGTAGGAGATAAGCCCAAGGGATGGGATTTTATTCTACCAAAAGTAGAATATTCTCACAATAATTATGTAAATAGGACTAGTGGTAGATCACCATTGCATAAAAGCACAAACCTATTGTTCGACATGATTGAAAAGATCATCAATTGAAGAATGATGGAATTGGCAAAGAATGTTCTCAATCATTGTTTTTTCATTGATGTCAAACTTACTACTTGCAAGAATGACAATTGCTTAAGTGATCCAAATACTATCACTTAGTTGATTAACAAGGAAGAGTTAATCAATAAGATGTAACTAAAGCACCTAGAGAAAGGTTGAAGTTATGATGTTGTAATGAATTATAAGGATCAATTAAGACATTGATGAAATAGTGTATTGATAATATATTCTAAGACAAAAAGTTTGGACACACTCAGATACATTAGAAGTTTAAGGCTTAACCAAGACAATTTATAAAGCTTGACTAAGTTCACATGTGAATACTGAAAAAGCTAGTTGAAGCTGAGAAAATTCCCAGTTCAAGTCGAGTAAAATCAAAAATCAGTGTCATACAACCTTCATATGTCGAGTGAAAATGTATTCATATGCCGAGCATCAGAAAACTATAGTAAGTGCCCAAAAATTTTCTTTAGGTGCCAAGCACCAGTAAAATATAGTTGGAGCTGAGCAATGTAGTAAGTGCTGAGCATCAGTAATCTAATGGTGCTGAGTTGCTACATTATTTGAAAAGTCAAAAGATTCGCCAGCCTAGTAATGATAAGTTTTTTACATTGATTTTTGTGATCCAGTAGAATGATAAGGATGATGAGTTGGTATCGTAGAGTTTTATGCCATCCAATTCCAAGAAAATATAGAAGGACTTATCTTAATGTTTCTAGAAGAAATAAAATTGGAGGGAAAACAATATCATTTCAAGATGATTAGCGGGAATAAAACTTCTTTATAAGAAGCTACAAGTTAGAAGATCAATGTTGGAAATGTAGTATGGTCATAAGTGAGAAGTGTGAAGAAGCCAAGTGAAGGCAAGTGTGAAGTGTCAAGAGAAAAGACACAGTGAGGAAGAATAGAGCTTTGTGACTCTAGTTTGATAAAGTGACCATAGTGTGCATTGGCATAATGAGTTGGTGATCTCAAGGAGATAGATCTTCAAGGGTGAACAAGTTGTCTGAAGAACAAAGAAGGGAAAGCTAGGAAAGGAAGAATAATTAAAGAGTGATCTAAAATCCGCAAGTTTTGAGTTGCAATTTGTATCATGTCAGAAGATTGCTAATACTTTCTTACCATTGTACTAGACATTGAAATCCTACATTACTAGGTTAGCTTAAATGTTAGGTGGAGAAGCCTTTGAATAGGTGATTGAAAGTCCCATGGATTTGGGTGGGCCTAATAGGCTTATGCAAATCCTTTAATAGGGTGACATTCCAAGTTGAATGTTCTTAAGTCCTCTAACAAGGTACACTCCTAACAGGGTGTAGAAATCTTTTGACAAGGTCATATTTAACAGTGTGTTGTAGCCTTTAATATGGTAGGTCTTTAATAGGGCATCACTTTAGAAGGATGAGAAATGATGGTAGCATGTTATTGGTGGTTTTCTCAAATTGGGTTTCCATGTAAATTCTTGTGTTATGTGTTGATTCTTTGTGTTTCATTATTGCATGATGATTTACAGTAGCTTTCTAAGATAAAGATTAGGTTTGAATGAATAGTAGAATGCATGGGCCTACTATAGTTTCATTAAAAGTTTGAATTAGACATTATTAGACCTTGAATAACTAATTCACACCCCCTCTTAGTTATTCTAAAGAATTATAATAATTGGTATCAGAGCTCACTGCTGATTTGTTTCAAGATGCTAGCAACAAGAAGATCAATATGCCCAAAAGAGAAGTCCCCAAACTGAACAAAGAGAACTATGTTGCATGGAAAATTTTGATGAAATTGCACCTTGGATCAATAAGTGACTATGCATAGAACTCAATATTAGTTGATCATGTAACCCCTATAGGAACCCTCTCTGCAGAGGATCTAAGCAAAAGGAAGGAACATAATCAAGCTATGTTGGAGATTGCTTCAGCTCTAAGCTATGCTAAGTATGATGATATCAAAGGATGTGATATTGCACACAAAATGTGGGAAAATCTATCAAACATCTATGGAGGAGATGATAATGTCAAGAGAGCCAAAAGAGAAAGCTCAAGAGGAATGTTTGATGACATGAAGATGGAAGAAGGAGAAAATGCTGCTCAATATGGTGCAAGGATGAAAGAAGTGGTAAGTGCAATAAGGAGTTTAGGAGGTCAGCTACAAGAAGAAATAATAAGTAGAAAATACTGGAGAAGATTACTTCCTATTTATGCTATAAGAGTTTTAGCCATCCAAGAGCTAAGATGTGTACTAGGAAACACATTGAATTTTGAAGGAATAATTGGAAGACTCACTGAATTTGAGTTATCCAACTTTGACAGCTACAAACTAGACAACTTTGAATCTATTTTCAAAGCCAAGATGATAGTGAGAGACACTAAGAAAGTGCAAACAAAGAAAAAGAATGAAAAAAACAAACATGTATCAAGTGATAGTAGCACTGATGAGGATGGTGTAGACCAATTAGAGGCATTCCTAACAAGAAGATTTCATAGAGGAAAAGAAAAATTCAAAGGTAATTTTCCTATTATTTGTTTCAACTATAATGAACTTGGTCACATTATAGCTAGATGCACACAATAGAAGAATTACAAAGATGGAAGCAAATTCAAGAACAAGAGGGAATATAGTAACAAAGATTACAAAGACAAAGGCAAGAGATACTTCATTGTTGAAGAAGACTCTGATGACAATGATGATGAAGTAGTCTATGTGGCTATGAAAGATGAATTAGATGAAGATGAAGCAACTGCCTTGGTAACCTGCATGAACAAAAATGGCAAGTGGGTCATAGATAGTGGATGGTCTCATCACATGACTGGAGACAAAAGTAAGTTCATTACCTTCACTCAGTAGGATGGAAATAGTGTTAGATTTGGTAACAATGCACCTTGTCTAATCAAAGGGAAAGGTAGCATTAGGCTTACTAAAAAGATATCATGTGATAATGCATACTATTTTGAAGGCCTAAATTATAATCTATTAAGTGTCTCACAATTAGGCAACATACGATGCAAGGTAGAGTTTGAAAATAGAACTATCAAGATCTATGATTCCCATAGAAGACTAATAGGAAAAGGTGACTAATCTAAAAGAAATCTATTTTACCTAGATATAGGAGATGCTTCTTGGCTTGTAGTAAAATTAGATGATGTATGGTTATGGCATAAGAGACTATGTCATGTAAACTTTGACAATTTGATCAGAATCAATAAAATGAAGAAGGTTAGAGGACTAACAAAGTTGAAGAAGCCCAAGAACATAATGTGCAAACAATATCAACTAGGGAAGATGACTAAATCAAGTTTCAAAAGAAAGAATTATACTTCTAATGAAGTATTAGCATTAGTAGATACTGACTTGTGTGGTCCAATTGAAGTGCAAAGCTATAGAGGAGATAAATATATAATGCTATTTTTGGACAACTACTCAAGGATGATAATAGTCATGTTCCTAAAAAAAAAAAAAATGCATTCCAAATGTTCAAATGGTATTTAGCCAGAGTTGAGAAAGAAATAATAAATAGCTTGAAATGTCTCAAATCTGATAGAGGAGGTGAATAAACATCAAGAGAATTTGAGGAATTTTGCAATGACAAAGGAATCGAAAGGTAGACATCGGCACCTAGAACTCCACCATAGAAAGGTATAGCAAAAAGAAGGAACAGATCATTAATTGACTATGCAAAACTTTGATGATGGAAAAGAATGTTGCACTCAAATACTAGAGAGAAGCAATAAGTACTGTAGTCTACACACTTAATAGAGTTCAAGTCAAGAAAGCACACAAGTAACACCTTTTGAGCTATGGTATGGTCACTCTCCTAATATCAAACATTTCAAAATATTTGGATGTAAATGTTATATACTTAAAGAGTCTAGGAATTGAAAGTTTGATGGAAAAAGTGAGGAAGGCATATTTCTTGGTTATTCTCTTAGAAGCAACGATTATAAGTGCTTAAATATTAATACTAAAAAAGCAATAGAAAGTGAAAATCTAAGGTTTGATGAGCTTTTAGAAGTCAAAGATACTAAAAGTTCCAAGAAAATAGAGGAATAAAAGACCTTTGTATACTTTTATGATAGTACGCCTAATGATGGTGAAGTTGCAAATCAGCATGACAATCAACAACAAACTTCAGTATCTACCAAGTCACAAATATTGAATGTTGAGTTGTAGATACATTTAGATGCCGAGCTATAGAATACAAAAAATGCACATTCAAATTTTGAGAACAACACACATGAAGAAAATGAGGAATTACTTGATGGGGACATGTATGGAAATTTAGATGCTAAAAGAAATAACATACAAACAAGAAGGGAATCGATATTGGCAAAATATGTAAGAAGACACCATCCAACAGATTAGATTATTGGAGACAAAGAGGCTAGACCAATGACAAGGAGTAGACTTAGAAGTGAAGCATGTCTTCTCAGCAAAATGGAACCCAAAATAGTAAGTGAAGCACTACAAGATGATGACTGGTAAAATGCTATGAAAGAGGACATAAAACAAATTGTAAAGAACAAAGGATGGACTTTAGTCCAAGACCAACTGATAAGAATGTGATTGGAACCAAGTGGGTGTTTAGAGAAAAGCTAGATGAGAATTGTGAGATCACAAGGAATAAGGCAAGACTAGTTTGCAAAGGATATGCACAAGAAGAAGGTCTAGACTTTGGAGAAAAGTTTGCTCTAGTTGCAAGAATGGAAGCAGTAAGGACTCTACTAGCATATGCAACGTACAAAGGATTCAAAGTCTACCAAATGGATGTCAAGTTTTCATTTTTGAATGGTATACTAGAAGAGGAAGTTTACATAGAGCAACTAGAAGGATTTTTTGATAAGAAAAACAAGAATAAGGTATACAGACTGCCCAAAGATCTATATGGATTGAAGCAAGCACCTAGAGCTTGGTATGAGAGACCTCACAAGTATCTAGTACAAATATGATTTGAAAGAACTGATGACAACAGTAACATGTATATCAAATCAGAAGAAGGTAAGGACATCCTTATATCATAAATCTTTGTGCATGACATAATCTTTGGAGGAAAGGAAGTGCTTAGCAACGACTTTGCTGACAAAATGAAACATGAATTTGAGATGTCTATGTTTGGAGAAATAAAGTTCTTTGTTGGCTTGCAAGTACATCAACTAAAACAAGGTATATTTGTGACCCAATCAAAGTATATCAAAGAGATACTCAAAACATTTGGATTAAAGGACTCCAAACCTTTCAACACACCAATTGCAATAGGACACAAGCTATCCAAGAATGATGAGTCAGCTAAAGTTAACAAAACCATGTACATATCTATGATTGGAAAGCTATAATATTTTGTACATAGTAGACTAGAGATATCATTACCAGTTGGAATAGTGGAAATATTCTCTACTAATCCTAGAGAAAATTATCTCATGGAAGTCAAAAGGATAATGAGATATCTTAAAGGAATGGATGATTTTAGCTTATACTACAAGAGAAGTGACAAGTTTGAGCTAAATTCCTACACAGATGCAAATTGGGGAGGCAACATTGATGACATGAAAACCACAAGTGGAGGAGCACTATTCTTGGGAAAGAGACTAGTTACCTGGACTAATAAGAAGTAAACATGCACATCATAATCCATAGTAGAAGTAGAATATATAGCAGCTACAATTAATTGCACAAACATTATGTGGCTCAAGCATCTATTGAAAGGAATGAAGGAAGAAGTAACCAAGCTAGTGATACTATATTGTGACAACACAATTGCAATAAACATACCCAAGAATCAAATAATGCGTGCAAAGACCAAGCATATTGCAATTAAGTAACACTATGTCAAAGAATTTTTTGAAGACAAACAAGTGAAGATGGAATGCATTCACACAAAATAACAAACTGCAAAATCTTCACTAAATCATTACCTAAAGATGATTATGAGTATCTTAGAGGTAAATTAGGGGTAAAGCCCCTAACTCAAGTAGCTTGAAGCAACAAAGAAGTAACCTTGCATCTGAAGAAGTTGATCAGTGAAATATTAAAAGAATGATGCCAAGGATGATGACACGTACAGAAATTCTAGTTCAGTCACAAGCATGATGACAGAGGGAGAAAGCTAAAAAATGCAAAACTCACATCAAGCATGATGAAGATGCTAAATCTTTGGTATTTATGTCAAAGAGGGAGATATATGAGAAACTGATCAATAATAAGATCAGAGAGAGAAATGTGAGATGGAGATTTATGAGAAACTAACCAGCAAGAAGCTATAAAGGATCAGTGATAGAGGGAACGAATGCAATAGTTAAGAGGGAGACTTGAAATGAGAAGCAAAATAGAGGATTTAGTTTGTATCAAGAAGAAGACATGATACAAAGAGGAACATATGGAATGGATATGTAATGACAACAAGTTTTCTATTTGGTACATAAGTTTGGTGGAAACTAAGTTGATCAGCTTAATCAATTGATCAGTTTGGTTTTAACATCAATGCCGAAGAGGGAGATTGTTAGAAATGACTGAAAATATTATTGATTGAAGAATGATGGAATTGGCAAAGAATGTTTTCAATCATTATTTTTTCATTGATGTCAAACTTGCTACTTGTAGGAATGAAAATTTCTTAACTAATCCAAATACTATCACTTAGTTGATTTACAATGAGGAGTTAATCAATTAGATGTAACTAGAGCACCTAGAGAAAGGTTGAAGTTATGATGTTGTAATGAAGTATAAGGATTAGTTAAGACATTGATGAAATAGTGTATTGATGATATATTCCAAGACACAAAGGTTGGACACACTCAGATACATTAGAAGTGTAAGGCTTAACCAAGACAATTTGTAAATCTTAACTAAGTTCACATGTGAATGCCGAGAAAGGTAGTTGAAGACAAGAAAATTCCTAGTTCAGGTTGAGAAAATCTAAAAATTAGTGTGTGCCAAGAAACCTTCATATGCTGAGTGAAAAAGTATTCATATGCTGAGCATGAAAAAAATGTAGTAAAGAAAATTTCTTCAGGTGCTGAGCACCTATAAAATATAGTTGAGGACGAGCAACAAAGTAAGTGTTGAGCATCAGTATTCCAATGCTGCCAAGTTTTTGCATTATTTGAAAAGTCAAAAGATTCACCAATCTAGTAACAATAAGTTTGTTACATTGATTTTTGTGATGTAGTAGAATGCTAAGGATGATGACTTGGTATCCTAGAGTTTTATGCCAACCAATTTCAAGTGAATACAGAAGGACTTATCTTAAACTTCCTAGAAGAAATAAAATTGGAGGGAAAACAATATCATTTTCTCAAATCAATTCAAGATGTAAGCAGGATGAATTGAGTGGAAACAAAACTTCTTTAGAAGAAGCTACAGGTTAGAAGATCAATGTTGGAAATGTAGTATGGTCATAAGTTAGAAATGTGAAGAAGCCAAGTGAAGGAAAGTGTGAAATGTAGACACCTAAATATGATTACATCAATAAGTAATCATAGTTAGTCATCTCCTAAGACATTATTGAGTGAATATTTAGTATTTAATTAACTGTAGTCCAATTGATAAAATCAAATGATCACCCAAAATAAATTTATCAATTAAATCCTTATTCCTCTATTAAATTGGATAAATCATAAAATCTATTCAATTTAATTCCATACTCCTATTTTACTAAATAAAACATTTAATAAAATATCTAAAATCCTAAAACCCTATCCTAACCTGTAATCCAACCCATTCACCCATACTAACCTCACTTAGCCTCTTAAATAAACCATCCCATCAAAGCTAAATCACTCACCCTTAACCCCCCTTCTAAGCTAATCCTAAATCCTTTTCTAATCATGTGCACAATCATAAACATGGGTTAAGACTTGCTAACCCAAGCCAAAGTCAAAAAATATCTTGTCCCCTCACCATCCAACATAAATGATCCTTACAAATCTCTTACACCTCTCCCATCCTCATTTACATCTCTTACATGAATCTTACATACTCAGCCACCCTCACTCATCCTCCTTGTGACAAGTATCACCTCCATATTGGTGCTAAACTAGCACAATCCTTGTGCTCCCTTTTGAGTGCATCCTAACCCTCCCTCACCATCTCATCATCTTGACATCTTGACCATCCATTCCTTTAACCCTTGGCCTATAAATTGAACCCTCTCCCTTCACTAAAATTATCCACCTTTTTATGCAAAGTTATAAAGATATTTTGAGAGCTTAGAAACTACCAAAATACCATTATAATGCTGAAATACCTCCATGACTCCCTTGTTGAAACCCTCACTCATGCACACATTTGGTAAAAATCCCCATCCATTGGAAGCTTGAGCACAAAGTGAGCATACATCCCCTCCCATCAAGGACATAGCTTTGTCATCATTAGAAGCATTTGAGGAGTTTACCATTCTTGCTCTACTTTCCTCCATATGGTTCTCTTCGGTCCTATCTTAAGTGTTTTCCATGTTTAGTATGGTTAAAGCTTTCATTTAATAGTTAGTTTTCAATTTCAACTACTAAACTAGGTGATACATGAAGTGTCAAGAGAAAAGACACAGTGAGGAAGAACAGAGCATTGTGACTCTGGTTTGATCAAGTGACCATAGTGTTCATTGGCATAATGAGTTGGTGAACTCAAGGAGATAGATCTTGAAGGGTGAACAAGCTGTCTGAAGAACAAAGAAGGAAAGCAAGGCAAGGAAAGAAGAATTGAAGAGTGATCTAAAATCCACAAGGTTTGAGTTGTAATTTTTATCAATTCAAAAGATTTCTAATAGTTTCTTACCATTGTATTAGACATTGAATTCCTACATTGCTAGGTTAGCTTAATAGCTAGGTGGAGAAGCTTTTGAATAGGTGATTGAAAGTCCCATGTGTTTGGGTGGGCCTAATAGCCTTATGTAAATCCTTTAACAAGGTGACATTCCATGTTGAGTGTTCTTAACTCCTCTAGCAAGGCACACTCCTAACAAGGTGTAGAAATCCTTTGATAAGGTCACATTCAATAGTGTGTTGTAGCCTTTAATAGGGCAGAAATTTAATAGGGTATCACTTCAAAAGGGTGATAAAAGAAGGTACCATGTTACTAGTGGTTTTCCCAAATTGGGTTTCCATGTAAATCCTTGTGTTATGTGTTGATTCTTTGTTTTTCATTACTGCATGATGATTTACAGTAGCTTGCTAAGATAAAGATTAAGTTTGAATGAATAGTAGAATGCATGGGCCTACTATAGTTTCATTAAAAGTTTGAATTGGACATTATTAGACCTTGAATAACTGACTCACCCCCGCTCTCAGTTATTATAAAGAATTCTAACACCCGTGTCATCCTTTTGTAAAGGAAAAGACTAAAAAAAGTATAATTGTTCACTTTCAATGACATAAAACTGATATTATTATTTTGATTTTGAAAATGAATTATACTAATGAAATATGTAGAAACAGATGAAGTTTAGGATTATAATTTTTAATAATTATTTGGAATAAGAATTTATATATTTTCCTATTTTTTATAGATAATTTTTGAGCTGCTAAAAAACACTGAAAATAAGGGGTCTAGTTCCCACCACAAAACTATATGGAAACAAAATTATTTTCATTTGATCTCATACTATGTTATAGATAACTTATGTAGCTAGAACAATCGAAAATAAAATTTGGCTTTAGACCTACATTTTCTCTTTTATAATGATTCAAATATCAAGTTAGCTAAAATTGAAAGTGTTCATCTCCCACCACATTTTTCAAAACAAATCTATTCTAACTAGAAGAAAAAATATAATACTAGAAGAGGATTCTCTCCTCTAGAACATCATTTAATTTTTAATTTTTCTCATATGATTTAATATTATTTTTCTTTCTCAAAATCAACATCTTTTCGAGTGTTAAAATATGTGCTTGTAGAATTTTTTAATTACAATATAGTATATCTAATTAAAACACTATGAAATCTATATGAGAATATTCCTAAGTTTGAGATATATAAAATGGTTTGTATATGTTATTAAAAAAAAAATTTAAAATAGTAAGAGTTATTGAAATGCCATTTTTCTAAAATAATTTTATTTCTTTAGTAATTGGATATAAACTAGTATAAAACATGCATTTAATAGACATTTCCAATTGGAAAAGTGTGAGACCATGTCTAACTTAACTACAATATTTTTTTGTAGATCATATGTTTGAACAAAATTGACTTTTAGATACAAATACTCAAATTTGATCTTTCTAATAGGTCATCCTAAAAGGTGAAACAACTTTGTACTTTTACCCCATTCCAAATTGTTCATGGGAGTGGTCCAAGGATTGTACCAGAGCTAAGGAAGATGGAGCAAGGGGAAAGGACAAGTGCTAAGGCAGAAGACTTTGCTAAACTTGTCAAGAACCTACATGAGGAGGTACATGCATATATTACCAAGATGAACTACAGTATAAGAATAGAGCATATCAAAAGAGGATACATAAGGAGTTCCAAGTTGGGGATCTAGTTATGGTATACTTGAGGAAGGGACAATTTCTAGTGGGTACGTACAACAAGTTGAAGATGAAAATTTTTTATCCCTGCAAAATTTTGAAGAAACATCATTTAGGGAATGCATATGGGGTGGAATTGCTAGATGGGATTCACACCTCTCCTATTTTCACTATTGCATACTTAACAAAATATCATGATGCTGGTGTAGATGAGGATTTAATGTTGGGGCCATGTTGAATTCCAACTTATGAGAAGGAAGAGATTGAAGAAATTTTGGATAGTCACATGGGTCAAAATATCAGAAACAGGTAGTATGAGGAATACATGGTGAAATGGAAAGGATGATTAGTAGAATATTCAACTTTGATATCTACAATGGAGGTGGCCCATTTGGGTTTTTCTCTACTAGCTATAAAATGACAAGGTCACTTTTCAATCAACCCTAGGTGTTTGATGTAGGAGCATTCAGTAGTGTAAGGGAAATCCTGTATCGCCCAAAAATATGATTACTATTAGTTTTTTTTTAATTCCTTTTCATTTTTGGATACCCACTTGGGTCAAATAGAGATTCCAACTCTCATAGCTCTACTATTGGTTTTTTGGTTTAGAATTTTTGAGCAGCTTGGGATACGTACGAATGTAGAAAATAGGTTATTTTATAATTGAACCATAATTGTGATGATTTAGAGGGTATAATTTAGAGCAATGATTATAATTGTAATTTAAAGCACTCCAAAAAAATTGTAGTCAAAAGGCTTTACGATTTGAAATTATTATAGTTTTAAATTGCCTAGAGACCCCCAAAGAGCACTTCAAAGTCATACTTGAGGAGCTAGACAGCCTCATATGGGCTAAAAAAATGAAGGATGAGAAGATTTGGTCCATAGTGCTATATAGCACTTGGAAAGCTCTTTGAAAATGTAAATAGTTCATCAATCAGAGTCTCAGATCAAAAGTTATGCATCCCAAAAGTTGGACTACCGTTTTTGGATTCTTCTAATTTTACATTGACTTTTGAGATTATTTATAGAACCTTTTTTTTTGGTGTTGGATGTCAAATGGAATATTTTAAAATGTATTCCTAACCCTAAATCTAATTAGGGTTACTTAAGAACATTTCTATTATTATAAATGCAATTTTGGTGGAGTTGGGGAGAAGGTACTAGATGAGGGTTTTTCTCCAAGATTAGATAACATTGTAAGCCCATAGGGCATGTCTAATAGAATATCACTTCTAAAAATAATATTCCCCTTTTTCTTTTGTGTTCATTTTTTCTTGGGTTGTGTCCACATGAAAAACCTTCAGACCATCATTTTCACTGTAAGGTGTATGGCAATAGTCTATAATCCACATTCTATACACAAGAGACAAAAACATGACATGTCAAATCATTACTCATCATATCTCTAATCATATTCATGTTATTAAGATTTATAATGGGGTACTAGGGAAAGGGCCTTACACTCAACCTTGATTTCAGGGTTTTCCAAGACCAAATTTTTAAAAAAGAGGGACAAATCTAGAAGAAGGTTAAGGAAAAAATCAACCCTAACCTCAGTTATGGTCAACCACAACATTTCCCTATGTTAGCCCTAGGTTGGGTTCAACCTTGACTTGGACCTAGGGATCTAGATCTAACAAGAAAATAAAATAGGAGGTCCTGAGCATGCCCAAAGACCTAGAAATGATATCAGAATAGGAAAGAGTGCTAGGGATACAAAAAATTCCTGTGATGAATATTATGAAAGCTAAGAGGACCTATACCTAATTCCTACCTCAAAAATATAGCCATAGAAGAGGGAAATTAAGGAGAATCCTCAAGATCCTAACCCTAATTTCACCTAGAATGAATGAATCAAGTGTAGAATGCATCCTAAATGCAAATCTATAATGATAAATTTATTAAAATAAGGTGCTAAATCTATAAAGATGGAATTTCTTCCATTTTAAGATGATACAACACTCAGCATTTGAATGAGATCATGAGTAGCATCATGCTCTTTCTTTGTAATTTTGTCTTCTACTAACTTTTTGCTTGAAACTGTCTAAAAATTTACTTCTTTTTTTCTTCAAAATTTGCATACAAGTCATTGGTGGCATATATACAATTAATTCCCTATCATGTTCCTCAGCACTTGTAGCCTCTATAACTGATGTGACTATAACATCATCAAGTTCATTGACTTTAGGCATTGGATATTCAATTATATCTAATAGAATTATATTTGTATAGAGTTTTCTTGAGTCCTTCATCAATCTTTTGATTTCCTCTTTAGTGATTGCATTTAAATTGGATGGAGGGGTGTTAGTATTATCTTTGTTCATATCAACTTACAAGTTATTCAATATCTATTGTTAGCTTGGTCACTTCCTTCTTTATTCATTTTTGAGTTCTATAGCATCTTGACTGTCCTTCACCTCTAAAGTTGGAGTAAGTACTCCAAATACTTATTTTTAGACTCTAATACTATCTATCTCATCTTCAAGGTCTCTATTCTTTAATATTTTATATGCCCTACTCCTTTGCATAAACATTTTAACAAAATATTTAAGTGCTATAAACAAATGTGTCTTTCCCAAATCTAGCATAACTTCTGCCAATGTTGTTTCTATTATTTCTATTTCTATGGTCAATGCCTATTTCCAATTGGCATCCATTCTGTTATACAATTCCATAGGAATTCTAGTTCCTAATTTCATGAGTGTTCCTATAGCTTTTTAAGTCTTCATAACTCTAGGCAAAAACATACTAGCATTCTATGAAGAGTTGTTTTGTAGCTTCTTTCTCTTCAAAAAAATAATATTTTCCAATATTAATCATTTTAGGATTATGAGTATCCCCAATATTCACCCCTTCATACTCACCAGTAGTAGGACCCTTTTCTATCCTCTTTTGTTTTATGTAAGCATCATGTTTGTTGAACAATTTTTCTAAAGCTACAAAGTATGGGGGAATGATATTGCCTTATAATTGGACTTCATCATTTCAATTATTTTTCTGCTTGACATTAGAGTTTTCATGATTATCATCACTAGATTCATGTCCTGAACTAGGTTTGGCATTTTCTAGGAATAGTTGCAAACTTCTATCATCTTCAAAAACTTGCCAAGATTCTATATTATCTAGAACAGAGACTTGATACATAATTTTGATCTGGCACACATCTTTTCTTTGAATTCTAGATGGGGTAACAACAGTGAAGCAGAAACTACTAAAGAATCAGCTTTGGTGTTCATCTCCCTTGGTACTGCTTTAATGGAAAAGGCATCCAGGCCTTCTATTTCATCCCAAACTCTATTTCAATAGTTTTTCAACTTGCGATTCTTTACAGAGTATAGCCCTTTTACTTGTCTTACAATGAGTTCTACGTCACCATGGGCCTTTAGGCTCTTTATTCCTTTTTCCTTTGCAGCTATTATCCCAAGTAAGAGGGCTTTATACTAAGCAGTGGTGTTTGTATTTCCAAACTTCAATTTGAAGACCATGGGTTTAGGTTCTCCCTCGAGGGGTATTAACACTACACCTGTGCCAGATCCTGAAGAGGAACGACTTCCATCAAATTCTAGTGTCCATATGCCTGTTAAATCTTTTTCCTCATTAGGAATTCCTTTCCTTAAAGTTTCATTTCTTTGTTCATCTAAATAATTTTCAGTAAATAACATGTAATTACTAAACTCTATCTCTTGGTAGAGGATCTAGGATTTAGGATCATCTAATTTTAAGATAGTAAATTTTTCTAATAGTAATTTTTTCCTTTTCTTCAGTTTCCAATTTGACTTTCTTACTTCCTATAAGAATTATTACTTGGGACTAGTCTAGTTTTATTTCTCCTCCTAAGTCTTAGAAAAAAAATCATGCTTAAGAGAAGTCTATAGCTTGCTATAATATCTACCACTAGAATAGTTAGTAAGAGTTTCTTTTCTAGATGAGAAGCTAGGGCTACTTGAGCATCTTTAATCTTTCCAAGAAAGGGAACATATTTGGCATCCGTAGAGTAACATCTCCCATTAAATTTAGAAAGGTTGAGACCCAATGCTTTAGCTATATAATAAGGCATAACATTATCTAATTCACCTGAATCTATTATGCAATTTCTCAATTTACATCCATTGATGTACAGTGAAATATAGAACAAGTCATATTTTTTCCCAGGAGAGGTTGCTAGGAGAGTAGAATCTTATTGATCACACATGTTCGATGTGAAAGTTTCATTTCTTTCTTCCATGGTCACATTGTGATTTAAATTTGAAGAATTCCCTTTACAACAATCTACTAGTCTTTTCAACTCAGAGGGATGAGACTTCAAATAATCTATGGGAGCAATTTGGATTTTTGATTCTTCACAAAATTGAATAAAATCAAAGTGCATTTTTTCCTTACCTATTTGAGATGTGGATACTCCTTGATCAACATGAATATTATTTTTTGAATGATTGTGATCATTCTTATGAGCATGATTGGAGGATTGATTCTTTATCCTTTGACCTGGAGTCAAAACTATGTATGAAGTTCCATCAATAGTTGCATAGCATTCACCATTTGGTTCAGAATTTGACTCATACTCCAAAAATAAATCTCTAGAGTCACCATTTGAGTACAAATATGACTCAAAACAAGGAATTGCAGTATTTAATTCATTTGCAGATAAAAATTGCATCATACAATAGTTTTGGGTAGCTTTCACTATCGTGATCTATCGTCAAATGAATCACACACATATTTCCTTTCTTTGGTGCTACTTCAATTTCCAACATGGGTTGTGAGCTTGTAGGCTGTGGCAATTTTTCATCATTGTTCCTCGCTGGAAATTTTTGATAATTACATTGGTAAGAATTATGGAATCTAGCTAATTGCCTTTCTACTACTAGCAACTCACTGAATAGTTTCTAAATCATTTCATCAAATGATGTGGCATTACTAGAACTTCCTATAGTTTGAAGTTCTCACTTCATTTTTCCTATGAAAATCAAGTCATCTTCAAATTCAATTGCTTTCTTTTGTGCATCTACTAAATCTATGGGATGTTCCCTTCTCAAGTCATAATTGATATCGAAGGGCATTGCACTTATGAAGAAGGTTTTTAGATTATTGGTAGTGGGCCTATTAGCAGTTGGAATTCTACTAGTAATCTTATTGAAAGTAAAAACAAAATCCCTCATACTCATGGTAGCTTTCTTTTTAATAGATGTCAACTATGTTAACAAGACATGTTCATCTTCCACAGTTTTAAATATTTTCTAAAAGGCCATTCTCATTGTATCCAATTGGTGATCAAGCCATCATCTAGATGATAGAAATAGTCTATTGGATTTCCCATCAAGGTTTCCACAAATAATTTTATGGAAACATCCTCATGTGCAACTCCTAAGATGTGAGTAGCTGCAAAAAAGGCCTTAATGTCTTCATCTATGGCAACCTTTTAATCACCTAAAAATTTAGGGAAATTCTTGCTTGAACCGGGAGTGGATGATAAGATGTTAGTGCTAATGGTCCTATTGATTAAACCCATAGAGTAGCCATAATTGTTCTAACAAGGTATAGCAAAAAATTAATAACTGGGGGACTAGTGATTCCATGTAGGGCCAATACCTGGCAAGTAATATGTAAAGTTCTTTGATTCTTAATAGGGGAAGGTGGTCTACTTTGGCTCTTCTTTTCACCTTTCAATTTTGGAATGTCTAGGATTAGAAAACCAAGTTTTGTAAGTTTATCAAAAATAGGGTCTTTCTCACCCTATTCTTTGGTACCTCTGAGGAACCTTTATTGTTTTGGGGTGCTAGGTTACTTTCTTCTTTGAGCTTTATGTCTTAATTGTCTTTTTTCTCTTCAGATGTCTCTCCTCTGAACAAACCTTTCTAAAGCTTCAACTCATGATTCTTCCTCTTCCAATACTTGGCTACCATTCCTGTAATGTTTAATGTTCCTCCTATTTTTCCAAAAAAATGTATTAAGGAATGAAATTATGTCTTCTTGTTCATCTTGAAAACCAAGGTTAGGTTGGAGCACTAGAAAAAATTTCTTGCAAGGTAGTACCATCTCCTCTCATGATATAGACTTATTAATTAAGAAAGTGTTCATATTTCCCAACAAAGTGACCAAAAATATGTTGGTAAACAAATTTTTCTTCTTGATTTTGACTCTTAAATGCCCAAATTATGAACAATGTCTAATTACAAATAGTTGAAAAGTTGCTTTTGAAAAGACTAGCTTTTCTCTAAATTAATAGTTATAGCTGTGAATTGTGGATTTGCAATGAACTATCTTTTATTCCTAAAAATTATATGGGGGTGTGTTCTGGACATGAGAATAAGAGAGGCAAAACTGAGTTAGGACTAAATAGGATCTAACTAAAGCAAGAAGTGATTTTTGAAGAATCGATTTAGTTCATGAACCCACACATCTTATGAACTCATGAAGCTAAATGACTTAAAATAGCATAGCAACTAGTACTAAACTGATTCAGCTAGAATCTAAGCTATAAAGAAGGAAATGGTTAACAGAAGGGAGAAGACATCTAAAATATTTCTCTTTGAACATACAATGAAACTACTTATCACATCCATTCACTATTTCAAAATAGGGGAATGAAGCAACATTCTTTCCTTGCTTCAGTTTAGATAAAAGAGAAAACATATAATTAACAACTAACAGAAATGTAATAGACAATAATTGATACAAAATAACATTCAATTTACTCTACAACATCAAGTACTTCACACCAAAAAGTAGCCGACCTTTTATTAATCTTTCAATTTCATACATATAGAATTCTGAGATGATCATTACAATAGAAGTTCAATCAGTTGCATCTTCTCAAAAGAATGATGAATGGAAAGAAACTAGTTTTTCATAGTATAATGATTGCATAAGAAAGCGAAAAGGGGGTGGAATATGAATCACTTCACCTTATTTCCTTTTCCACTCTTTTTCTATAGGACCTAGTAGCAACAATGATAGGGATTAGCTCTTCATGCCTAGGCATGTTTATGTTGGTGTATCTCAAGAGCCACTTAGAATGCTCCCTAGCCAACTGCTTGACAACATTCAATTGATCTTGCAATTCCTCCTTGGCCACATGTATGAATCCACTGAGTTTTTGGAGTTTTACAACTCTATTTTGATTATTGAAGAATACATTCATCACATTATCTATGAATTTGGAGAAATTCTCATGCATGACAGTTATTCCAATGAGTCCTTTCCCTTGGCTACTAGTCTGTGAATCTATATGTAGTCCCCTCATGAGTTCAAAACCTTTGTCTTGGTCCTTCTTCACTTTATTCTCTATCTCCTTAATTCCTCTCTCTGCTAACAAGATCATTTCTGATTTGAACTGCATATTCTGAACCCATTCGAACAAAGGTTCATCTCCCTTTGGCAAGATCTTTACTTCAATAGTTTCCTTTGCCTTCATTTGAATAATCATCTTTTGAAGAGAGATAAAATCATCACTCTTCACTGTTTCTCTAGCCAAAATATTTCTATTTGCCAAGATGCTATCCTTCTCTATTTCTAATCTCAAGATAACATTGCCAATTTTCTCTATAATAGAGGCTCCCTCCAATTTGAGCTTCCTAGTACAGCCTTTACCAATTTGGCCAAAGTGCCTATCTTCCTAAAGGTGAGAGATAAGGGCTTGAACTTAGATAGTAGTAGGATTATTTGTTAGTGAAATTTTTGAGATAATTTCCAATGGAGTGACCAATTATCTAATAAATCTATTCAACTCTTCTATCTCAACCTTCATCCTAACCTTTGACAACTTGAGGCTTTCTAGTTATCCTTTAATTACTTTATTGGTTGACTTCCACAAGCCAACCTTGGTGTCATTTCTAGCCTCTCCAAGATCCATTGAGTGCATAGTGAAATCACTTGCATTCATATCTTCCATTTTTCCAGCCTTGGTGGGCTTCACAATCTGCATTTTTAAGTGCCCAATTTTAGGATTTTGTCCAAGGATAGATAATGTCTTTTACTTCTTGACCTTACTCAAAGAAGAACCAAAGTGAACTGAAAGAGATAAGGAATCCTTGTTTGGAGCACCTTCATCCTTCCTCTTTCTCTTCCTCTCCAAAGTTTCCTCCAACAAAGAATCTATGCCCATCACCTTGGAGGCCATCCCAAGTGAGTCTATGCTAAACATCTTCTTCTTCACTAGAGTAATTTCCATCATAGTTGAATAGAAAGGGCTCTATCAGGCTTGAGAAATGAGCTTGGAAGAGCTCTAGCCTTCCTCCTCCTCTAAGGTTCTCTTAGTTACCTCATTAGATTTAGTAGATTCATGACTATTGCTCTTTCCATCTCCCAAATCCACTATCTACACTGGGGAGCTACTTGGTTGTAGAAGTGTAGCACTTACTTATAGAACTAGGCTATGATGAGGTGAGGAAACTAGGTTGACATGAGGAGAAGGGGCTGGGGTGATAGCACTATCCTTTGGTTCCTTCATCTTCTTCTTCTCATCATTAGTTTAGGTTCCAATAATTGGAAAGGAGCCATCATGACAGGTCTTAGCCATGGGGATGTTCTTGTCTACAGGTTGGTCACCTTTTCCTAATGGATGAGCTAGTCCTTGAGTAATGGCCATGGTTACACCTATTGTGTCACCTTAAGAGGAGGAAGGAGTTGTAGCTACTCGAGAAGCTGGAGCTAATGTGCTTTTACTTCTATTCCTCCTCATAGTATTCTATTTAGCCACTTTCTAGTTCTTTTGGTGATTCAAGCCATCATGATATCTAAGTCCTCCTTATCATCCTCATAAGGCTTCAAACTAATAGGAGTGTCTCTTAACCTAGTCAAATATGTATTACTATACATATGTTTCTCATCATCCTAAAAATCCTTCAACATCAAGATTGCTATTATATGTTTTTATTTGATCCACTATGAGCCTAGAAAAAGCATGATCTTGACTTTCAAATTCATCTCTACAATCTTCCCAATAATCCTCAATAGTGCTAATGTGTTTGATCACACTCCCAATCCACAACACTTCCCTAGCATATCCATTCAGATCAAAGATAGGTGTAAAAACCTCATACATCTCCAATTTTTACTTTATCTTGAACACTTTAAGCATATTCTTTGCATCAGACCTACATGCACAACTGAAAGCTCCTACTTTTATAGGGAGCTCATATCCATTCTGATTCAAGCTCTCATTTAGCACATTCACCTAGACTCCTTGCCTCATGATCTCTATCAACACAATCATGTCACTTGGATACCTAGGAAACTTCAAGGGGAATCCCTCAAAAGCTGCAAGGCACAAATATGAGAAAGATGAGAATTGGATAAAATAACTTCTGAATTGGCTACTAGCCACCATTGCTTCCAAGTTGAATCTCCTCTTTGAGAATCCTTGGAGCTCCGCACAAATTCTCATAGTGAATGCATCATTATCTTTGACATACTCTGCATAACCATTTTTCAATTGCAAACATGGATAGAAGTCATAACACTTCACATCATCAAGAAAATTTTCTACTCTTGGGAGGCCTGACCATAACTACAAAGATGTTAGCATGTAAATCAGAAAGGACAACATATAGAAAGTTTTGTAGAACTTTGCTGTGTTGATAGCATTGGAAAGATTTTCACTTACCTCATGAGCCTAGTCAATATGTTGCATATCTAAATAAATTAGTAGTACCATAAATAAATATTTTCCAATGAAATTTAGAGCTTCTAGCTCACCTTTCAGTCTGTGCAAGAGAACCAGAATGTCTATAATATCAAGTTTGAGATTAGTAGAAAATAGATCTTTGGAGACCTTACTCTTAGTGTTCCATGAATTTTGAAACCAGGACTACATAATCTCCTTCCTCCAGACCATCTTCTTTGTGGAGAACTCAGACACTACTCCTGCCACTATCAAATCTAAAAACTCTTCTAGTTCTAGAACTTGGAGGCAATTCACCATAATTTTCCTATTAATGGAGACCAATAATATATGATTTGGTAACACAATCTATCTGATATTTGGATTGTAGTGATTTATGCATTCATAAATCAATTTTGGAGCTTGGAATACCACCAGGAAACTAGTTGCTTCCACGTGTCCACATCCTTAGAGCTTCTTAGTTATGGGATGGATCAGCTCTAATTTCAACCTC
Source organism: Cupressus sempervirens (assembly GCA_028749045.1). Taxonomy (NCBI): domain Eukaryota; kingdom Viridiplantae; phylum Streptophyta; class Pinopsida; order Cupressales; family Cupressaceae; genus Cupressus; species Cupressus sempervirens. The sequence continues at coordinate 321,206,966 of CM053789.1, forward strand.
TTTTGGAAATCTTACATATAATAAAAATGGTGTGAAGTATCCATTAAATTCTACAATGTGGACTTGATTCTATTTAACCCATCAAAACCCGCAAACCTAGTTGACATTTTGTCTAAGATTGAAATGAATTGGAATTTTGAATCTAGAAGAAGATAGGATATTGACTTTGCAAATACAGACTATTTGAAAAAGTTGTCTAGTTTAACAAAATAATAGTTCAAGAAAAAGCGGTAGTTTGAATGACTATTATGTTTCCATCTATATAGGAGTCTCAATTCATCCATTTATCTTCAAGATCCATGCCATACAAATGAATTAAAGGATAAATCTGTTGAAACAGTAAATACGAGAGGTCCAATAGATATTTCAGTGTCTTTTCACTATTTCCATTGGCCCAATGGTAACTTTCCATTCTTTCATACTTTCCCATTTCCCATTAAGTTTCAAAAAATTATAAATACAGTACCCCATAAGGAAATATATGCCTAATCAAATTCTACTCAACATACCTTTCCCATAATGGTTAGATTGTTTCCATTATCATCTTAATATGTTTTGTATATAATTTGTGGGTCTAATCCACTTGAAAAGTAGATTTTCTTTTGAATGTAGAAAATCATCCTCATGGGTTGAAAACTCGCTGAGGAGAAGATGATTTTCATTTCTCTAGCCAGGCTTTCCTTTAAACTTTATCTTTTGAGTTAATATTTCCTTTGGGTTTGGAGAAGTTTAAAAGGACTACTAAAGTTGAAAGGGACTCACTTCCTTATTTCTTTTCCTTTACAATTGCCTTTGGCAGAAAATGGACTTCATGGGTCAAAAATCGGCCAGGGAGATGTTAGTTTTGAGTTTTATGCTAAAGATGATTCTCAGCATTGTGATGATTCATGAATATTTCCTAAGGTAGTATATCATGGTGCAAATAGGAATTTTTCGTAAGATATCTCATTATCTTCTTACATAGATTTGGTAGCATTATTTGTTGTTCTTCATGGGAAATCATCTTCATGGGTTAAAAATCCTCCGAGGAGAAGAAGATGCTCAATTTTTTGCAAGCTTCTACTTTTCATTTGAAATATGATATGCTGTGAGCTAACTTAGCTTTGTGAAAAAAATTTGCATGTTGCAAGAATCTCCATCATATTAGGTACTAAGCTACCTATAAGACTCATAACATAAAGGAAAACCACTTGGTTGTGAAATGTGGGAGAAAGGAAAGATGAAAAATTTGATGAAGATTCTTTTCACCTAATGGAACTTAAAACTAGACTTAGACATACCTAGGCCGAAGATAAATTCTCCACTTTTACAACATAGTTACAGGGTGAAAAGTGAGGCAACAAGTAAAATGGATCATTTTATTCCTTGCAAAAGCTCTAATGATGCTTCAAATGTTACTAACCTATGTTTTCAAGAAGTAGATAGGATTTATGGATTGCCAACACATATTATCTCAGACAAAGATGTGAAATTCCAAGGTCATTTTTGGAGGATCTTATGGAAAATGTTGGGCACAAATATATCTTTAAGTTTTGATTACCATTCACAAACAAATGGACAAACTAAAGTAGTATATAGATCATTATGTAACCTTCTATGGTGTCTAACAAAAAACTAAGAGCAGACATGGGATGTTATCCTCCCTCAAGAATAATTTAAAATCAATGACTCTGTAAATAGGTCAATAGGGAAGACACCATTTTGAGTGAACTATGGAATTCATCCTAAAGGAGTCATGGAACTAAGAGATTTACCAATTGACTTCAAATTTAGTACACAAGTAATTTTTAGCATGGATCAAGAACATTCATGATCAAGTCGAAGACCCTTTGAATCAGAATACTACAAAATATAAACAATAGGAAGACAAGAAGAAGGGACATATTTCATTCAAAGAAGGAGATCAAGTATGGCCTTATCTGAATAAAGAAAGGCTACCCAAGGGACATACTAAATTACAGACGAGGAATATTGGACCCTATTAGATATTGCACATATTTGGGGAAAATTCACATGAAAATTCATTTCACCCTACCATTTATATTTACCTATCTTTAGTGTGTGTGATATCACCCTTTCAAAGGTGATGCAGGAACTAATAATGTGATGTAGGATACTGATGGTGTAATGTAGCTAGCATGGATCAAATTCTTTCCACATATCCAACCACTATAGTTGGAGAATATTTCAGATTCTAAGGTACTCAAGAAGACAAGAAAGAAAACCTATATGGACTACTTGGTCAAATTGAGGGGTCTTCCATATATAAATGCTACATTGATGGGTGAAGAATGCATTTCCAAGCATGGCATTTTTTTTTAGCAACTATCCTCAAGTGAGACTTGAGTTTTTAAAACAAGGGAGTATGGCATAGGAGCACCTATTCCTTCACTCTCAAGATCATCCACTACAACAAGCTCTGCATGAGTTTCACTCAAGGGCATTCCTAGTCACCACTAGTGTTTTATAAACCATTGGTTTTTGACTATGGTCATTAGGCACATCTTTTTCCTAGGATAGGGTAGGTGTGTTCTTAGGCTTCAAAATTGTGTGCTCAATTAGCACAAGGAATCCCATTGTTAACCAACCCAACTTAGTTAGTATAGATTTTATGTTAACATTCCTTCATTAACCGACCCAACATGGTCAACATTATCTTCAAACTTGGTTAACACTAAATTCTTGGCATATACAAGTGGACTATATTCAATGCTCGAGTGAGCTTGGTTAACACTGCTTGCTCCGTAAAGGTTGAAATTTTTTAATTACATTTAACAAACTTTCACTTAATCACTTCCAATAGTTACACAATTTGAGAATAATTTGGGTAGTTGGAAAGGGTCTTCAAATATCCCTTTCATGCAGGTGGAAGATAGAGAAGATGTACTTTTTTAATTTGAATCAGTAAAATATCTCATTTTCCATTTTAAATTGATGCATTACATAAGTGTACTTAATGGTATGGATTGTAAAGGTGAAATGCATGTCTGAACTTGAAACTTGAATGTCTTAGGAGAAAAATTTAAGTGATTTCAAGCATTAAATTGATTGGCATCAAAAGATATCTAACTTTCTTCCTCATGTGCACAAAAATTCTCATTTTATTGACAAGTTTTAGCAAAAATATCATAACTCATATTTCCACTGTGGTAGCCCCATACCACTAAGGAAAATGAAATTTAAGAGGGTGCATTATAAGACCTCCAAAGGATGGGAGATAGAGAGAAAGACTTCTAATTTTGCAAGCTGGCCCTAGGCTAAACGTCTCTATGTGTTTGGTGCAGGACAATAGGTATTGAAGTGCTATAGAAACATAGGGAATGGATGAAACCTTTATATGGGTGGAACATAATCTTTTATAAATATTTCTAGTCTCTTAGTTGATGGTTAAGTATGATCATTATCCAAATGTATACTTCCTTCACAAATCCAATTGCTAATGGAGAATCCTAGGCCTAAAAGTGATTTTTTCTATTTGAGACTGTTGGAATAAGTTATGTTCTTCTAACCCATCAAGTTGAGTTAGTTAAATATTCAGGAACCTTTCCACTTCCATTTGAACACATAGGCTCTCATTTCAATAATATCCCTGGTATTTAGTGGTTTTTTCCTTAAATGGTCTAGTTGTGCTCTTTCAAGCACCTAGTTCATGTTTGTGAGTAAGGTTTATACAAAGGCATAGAGACCTCTCTTGAATTCATTTTAGTGTATTTTAAGTACTCCAAGGCCACACTACAACCTACTTTCCTACATAATGGAGATCTCTACATGATTCTTCCTTTACCTTAGGTGCAAGTATTGCAACCTTTCTTTTTTTTTGTACCCTTTTTCTTCACAACTGCAAGCTCTTTTCCTTTACCATCCTTGTCTTGTAAGGGTTGATGTGACCCATCTCCTTGTTCTATCTTATTCACCTCAACAACTTTACTTTTTCTTTTCTTTCCTACCTTAGGTGTGCTAGCTTCACTAGTCATTTTGACAATAGTTGTGTCATATATACCAAAATGCTTGACACTTGCATCTATGTCTTCTACCAATAGTGGAGTGTGTGTTTCTAATACGTCATCATATTTACCTCATAGGGAATAGGCCTAAACCATCATACTGTAGGTATTATTTCTTTTACATACACAAAATCTATGTCCATAATGACACATATTTCATCATAATATATATCTACAACTAATTTTATCCAATCCTTATCCTGTTCCTCATTTTGGTTCTGAATTCTTCAAAATAGTTGTCCATGAATACTTCAATATTTCCTCCCAATGTCTTTATTAGGTCATTCAATTGATCTACAATATTTCAATTTCTATTCCATACAATCTTTCTAATTGTAGGGTACTAGTAATGTACATTAAAATATACAAACAAATAGGGAAAAAAACTTACAAGATGTGTTCTTAGCTTTTCTTACTACTTCCAAGTTCTTTATAAGTTGTAACTATAGCTAGACAAGATCATATGCATGATCTTTCATCACATTTTTTTATCTCAAATCAACTGTAACACACACTATTCAATCCTCTAGATTGATACATCTTGTGTGGAATCACAAAAATAGTGAATTCAATCAGTGCTTCCTCAATGTTATCTATTGACATTCCATGACCATTCCACTTTACCTTGTTTAGGTTTTCAATTTCATTTCAAGTGCCACACCTTATACTCTTCTATCGATTCAATGTAGGATACCCATTTACCCTTTGAATGATTTCCTTGTTGACCTTTATTCATCTTTTTTCCAGCCATACTTTAATGCCATGAACTTAGCTTAGGATAATTTTGATCCATTCGATCTTGAGAACTTTAGGAAAATCTAGCGTATATTTTAGACCTTTGTCTCCAATAATTTTGAATTCATCTTTTAGAACTCCATCAACATATAGCTTATCATAAGTTGCCTTGATTTCAAAATCTCTAATTTCTCCAATTTTACATTGATAACATGATTTGATTTCTTGTACAATGAAGACTCTACATGCAATAGATGACAATGCTCCATTGTTATCAATTGGGGTTTTAATATTGACTATTTTCTAAAATATGGTGGAGGTCTATGATCATTGCTAATGATTTTTTCATTTTTAACCTTTATCATTTCACTTCCAAATGCCATTGTGAACTAGAATTTTCAATAAAATCATTTCATAAGATACCTTCACTAAATACCTTAGTTGACACTAAGAGTAATAGTTACTTCTCTTCCAAATTTGATGATAACTTGTTGTGATTCCTTTCTTTGGTTATTGATATCACTTTTGTATCATTATGTGAGGTCTTTGATCACTAGTTTAGAAGAATGATCATTCAAATTTGATGCATATCTTTGATCTTTTCAATTTAGGTCTACAGTTAATGTCTTCACACTTAGATAGTTTATGATAGCTATAGTCAATCTTAACTTTAGTTAGGTCAATGTTATACACTCGGCCATAACCAATTCATTAAATCAATATGTAATCCTTCTTGATTACTTGGTCTATCTGCAAGACTCACTCAATATAGACTATACCATAGATGCTTGGTACTTTTTGAATTTTTATTATTAACATTTCCGAATACATATCCAATTAAGGAGATATATATTTTCATCACTTTATTTCTATGAATTGATGTAAAATATACCTTTCAAGTATACAATTCCAACATACCTCTTTATTTTAGTAAGATATCATGTGGTCACCAAATCCACCAGATTGGGTGATCATAGTGTCTTTAACTTTATTGCTTCTAGCTCTTACTATCTCTATTCATGTCTTCTTTCTTTTTGGTTAGTCATTTTCATTGCTTGGTGGTGGTGCAGGTCTCCTAGTTTTACAGTTCTTACTGATATGTCCCACTTAAAGACAAATAAAACATATAATCTCACGATTTAGCAATTTCTTGTAATTTTCTCTGAAATGTGTCTTGATGCAATACTTTGGAATGTGTCCATATTCTCCACAATAGTGATAATTGTACTGTGTGTTGTAATCCAATTCATAGGAATTTCCTTTCTTTGTTGCGTGATTTTTTTAGTTGACCAATGTCATTTCTACTTGAGTTTGCACCCATAAGCCTTATGTCCATACTTTTGAAAATTGTAGCAGTGACCTTAGAATCTAAATACATTTCCAGTTGAATGTTTGTTCTATGTTTTATATTCATGATCATAATGTCCTACTTTCTTGAATTTAGAACAATTACCACTTCACTTAGGTTTAGGGGTTTGCTTATCATTTTTGCTTCTGCTAATATATTTTGTAAGTCCAATCCTTTGATGGTAATGACATGTAGGTTTGCCTTTTGATTTTTCATTCCTTTGCTCTCCATTTTTTGATGTTTCTCCTTCTTTAGCAGTTGAATATTTCTTGTATCCAAATCTAGAGGTGTCTTTTCCTCTTGGTGACTTCATCATGTCTTTAAAATATTTTATTTTTCAATTAGTTTGTTCATCCTTTGCATGTGTTCCTTTTCATGCCTTAATTCATTCTTCAATTCCTCATTTTGTTACCCTAGATTTGTGATCTCCAAATATTTTATGTTTCCTTCCTAATTTACAACTACTAATTTGTTTAATATTTTAAGATAAGTGTTTGTAATCTTCTCAATTTTAAATGCCATTTCTTCAAGTTTGGTAGTTATTTTCTTTTCTATTCTCTTTGGAAAATTAGCTTATCTCCCATTTCTTTCTTCTTTTTTTCAATAACTTCACATAGTGTATCATAATGAATTTATTTCTCTATCTTGACATATATTTTTTCCTTCACTAGGGCACTATTCTTCTCTAGCAATTCTGGCATTGCTTCACCTTTGTTACCAATCTTCCATTTTCCAACAATTCTTCTATATCACCTTCTATGTATTGAGTTTCATTCAATTGTATAGCGATCTCTCTTCTCCTTTTAAGGAGTTTTGTAAACTCATCTTTTGTTGTCTCTAACTATTGTAACCCGATATGGATTTCAATTATTTGATTGTAAATGATCTTTTCCATCTTGTAGACTTCCATCTCCATGATCTTATCCTCTCAAGTTGTTAAGCTTCCTAACAGGAGAAGTGGACTCGATACCAATTGTTGGAATGTGTATATGGGAAATAAGATAATATATGGGGCCGAGGGTGTCAATTAGGATTTTCAAATTTTTAGAATAAAATCAAATCTATTAAATCGTATCCAATTCATTAATAAAAGTTTAACACTTAAATATAAATTAATTTAATCACATCCATAGTAGTTCAACACATAACACATTGATCTAGTTAACTAGAAACACTTCAAGATGAAGGTAAAACTAGGGTGGGGATGAAACACACAAATCTTTGTTGTTGCAAAAATAAAGTTAACCTATTTAGGTTATAGGGTTTGATCATAAGATATGATGTACCTCATGAGAGGTATGTCCTATTATATACTTAAAATATTATTTAGTCTCACCTTGTTAGAGGATTTGACAGTTACAATTAAGTAAAGACTCTATTAGGATATATACATATGCATGTTAGGACCACTCATTTAAGAGATTTTCCTTGACTCAATTACAAAATAACTAATCTTGTACATGACCCTCGATATACTTTGAATGATAATATTGGGTCTTCTCCCTCCTTTATCTCTAATTTGATTCTCCTAATCTAATATTTCTGTTGAGTCCTTCACTACTCTAATTGCTCTCTCTGGTATTTTTGTCTCTATAAATTTTCTATTACTTTTTTTCTATATTCTTCTCTCTATATATGATTTTAGGGATAGAATCCTCCTTAAGTAGACTTCAAGTGAAATTTCTAGATCTTGATCAATAGTTTAAACTTCATCATCTTCTTTCATTTATGTCCATTTTTTTGATTGGTCAAATTCTACAACTAAGGATCATTACCTCCTTCTAATGATGCGTAACTAGAATCTGATCTGGCTCTACAAATATTCTATGTTTGTTGCATTACAAGCTCACATATCACAACAAAATTACTTGGCACTTCAATGTTCTCACACTCAATCATGTATGATGTTACTCGGCTTCTAGAATTCTATTTGCTTGGTTCTTGATAACTTCTCAATATCCTTGATCTCCATTATATTGCTATTCTCATACTATACTCCTCATCTCTCATATCTTCTTGGTCTCTATTGAATGTTCAACAAATTTAGTTTTTTAGCCTTTACATGATAACTTGATCATGGTGATGATGTTGTAAACATGCCTAGTAAAAGACTTGCAAAAGACAAAGTATTTGGTTACAAATAAGCAAAATAGGCTTAGATATCATTATTTTAGTGGCCATTTCCCTTGAAGATTATGAACCTTTTCGTATTTGTCAAAATAATAAATATTATGAATAGTTGTAATTAGTTTAGTTAAGAATTTTTTTTAAAGGGTCCCAAGTTTTGTCATGCCTCTCTATCTACTAGAAGGAGAGGTACCAGGACCCTAAAAAGGAGCATCATATCTTATACAAATAGATTATTATTGAGAAAATAATATACAAACAAAGGTATTGCACATAACCAAACAATATGTGCAATTTTTAGTGGATATTGCAAATGGCTACTTCTCTATTGTACTCTTTATGAAGTTAAATAAAAGTAGTTTATTTCTTCCAAAAATTGTTCATAATTATCTTCTATTTATACCTAATATATTGTCCTATTACATTTACATTACCATTCATAGATTAAAATTCAATGCATTCCTTAGATAATTAAAATTTACGAGCATTATATTTTTTCTTCAATTTGTCTTCCATGATTTAAGTTCAAAAGAATTGAACTAAGGTTTCTATTCAAGTTTTCTATAAAGTGATTGATGGTAAGAACACACTATCTCTAAAGGATGTTGATGATCTTAAATTTCATATTGAATTAACTCTATTCTACCCAACAAGAATATGGAACTGGTTTTATTTAATTTCAATTGAGTATATTATCAGTTGAAGTTAGTTAAGTCTTTATTGTAGTCAAGAGCTCTACAATTCCTAAAACATATATACTAATTCAAATATATATATATATATATATTCAATCAAATTATCAAAAAGTATTCAATTTCCACTTTTAATTTCTCCTTGGGAGTAACTTTGTATCTCAAGAGTATCAAACAATAAAATATTCTTAAGCTAATATGAACAATATCAATTAGGTTTATTGACCTAGGCCAGAATCCCAAAGTAAGGATGATTTTATTTTGAAGTATCCATCATAATCATTGGCCAAATTGTGTTGAATTACCCAACATTGAGTAAACAAGGCTCATAGGTTTTCCAACCAACAATTTGAGAAACCAAAATAATTGACAAACAATTCCTATTAGTTTGAAGTGCCAATACACTCTTAATAGAGTAAGCATTGATGATTCTTTCTTCTAAACTTTTAAGCAAGGGAAAGAGAATACAATGATCACTTGAACTACCTTTAGTTTGGAAATAATATATTGTTAATTGAAAGAAACTAGATTATTTAAGAAAAATAGTTAGATAACAACTTTGTTATAATTAGCTAGCTATATTAATAAGGCAGTTCAATTTATAGGATAGTTATTTATTAAATAATTGAGATTTTAAATTTGATCCAAAAATTAAGCAAATGTGAACTTAGTTAAAATTATATTTTTTCTCTATTTTTATAATGTATTAATTACATAGAAAAATTGTTTACATGGTTTGGAGTGCCTCCTATGAAGCTGAAGAGCCTCTTAGCTAACCAATATCTAGATTGCACACCCAAATTCAAAATGGAAATATTTTACTTGCTCATATCCAAACTGTTATTTCCATTCCAATCTGGGTCTAATTTCCCAAGAGCATAGAAAATGGTACTTCCAACTTGATTATATAGATTAATTTATGTCAATTTCTATCTGGAATGGTTGGATATAAAAAGTCACTCATTTTAATTAAAATGGCTACAGTATCAAGGCGATGACCTTGCAATCTTGCCTAAGTGTTTGGTTATGAATCAATGACATAGGCTTAGAGATTAATAGTTTTGTGGTGGTTTCCCTTGAATATTACGAATGTTTTCCTATTTGTTAAAATTATAAATATTATGAATAGTTGTAATTAGTTTAGTTAAGCAATTTTTTCAAAGGGTCTCATGCTTTGTCACACCTCTATGTCTACTATAAGGAGAGGTACCCGAAAACTAAGAAAGAGTATATATCTTATACAGATAGATTATTACAAAGAAAATTATATACAAACAAAGGTATAACACACAACCAAACACTATGTGCAAGTTTTGAGTGGATATTGCAATCAACCACTTCTCTGTTGTACTCTTTATAAAGTTAAATAAGAGTAGTCTATTTCTTCCAAGAATTGTGCATAATTATCTTCTATTTATACCTAATATAATATCCTATTACATTTACATTACCATTCATAGATTAAAATTCAGTGCATTCCTTGGATAACTAAAATTTACAAGCATTGTATTTTTTCTTCAATTGGTTTTTAAGGATTAAAGTTCAGAAAAATTAAACCAGGGTTTGTATTCAAGTTTTCTATAAGGTTATTGATGGTAAGAACACATTATCTCTAGAGGATGTTGATGATCTGAAATTTCATATTGAATTTACTCTATTCTACCCAACAAGATTATGGAACTGGTCTTATTTAATTTTAATTGAGCATATTATCAATTGAAGTTAGTTAAGTCTTTATCGTAGTCAATAGCTCTACAATTCCTAAAACATATATGCTAATTCAAAATATATATATTCAATCAAATTATCAAAAAGTATTAATTTTCCACTTTTCATTTCTCTTTGGGAGTAACTTTGTATCTCAAGAGTATCAAACAAGAAAATCTTCTTAAGTTAATAGGAACAATATCAATTAAGTTTATTGACCTAGGTTAGAATCCCATAGTAATGAGGATTTTATTTTGAGGTATCAATCATAATCATTACCCAAATTGTGTTGAATTACCCAACATTGAGTAAACAAGGCTCATAGGTTTTCCAACCAACAATTTGAAGAATGAAAAGAATTGACAAACAATTCCTATTAGTTTGAAGAGTCAATACACTCTTAACAGAGTAAGCATTCATGATTCTTTCTTCAAAACATTCAAGCAAGGGAAAGAGAAAACAAGGATCTCTTAAACTACCTTAAGTTTCAAAATATTAAACTGTTATTTCAAAGAAACCAATTTATTTAAGAAAAACAATTAGAGAACAACTTTATTATAATTAGCTAGCTACATTTATAAGATTGTTAAATTTATTGAATAGTTATTTATCAAATAATAAAGACTTTAGATTGGATCCAAAAATTAAGCAGATGTGAGCTTAGTTAAAATTATATTTTTTCTTTATTTTTAAAATGTGTTAATTGCATAGAATTATTTTTACATGATTTGGGGTCTGGCGTATAAGACTAAAAAGCCTCTCAGCTAGCCAGTCTCTAGATTGGATAGCCAAATTCAAAATGGGATATATTTTACTTGCTCGTATCCAAACTGTTATTTGCATCCCAATTTGGAACTAATTTCCCAAGATTGTAGCAAATGGTACTTTCATCTTCATTATACATATTAATTTATGGAAATTTCTATCTGTAATGGTTGGATATACAAAATCACTCATTTTAGTATAAAAAACTACGGTACGAAGGTGCACAAAATCACAAAGCCCCACATAGCTTATCATTGACCAAAAGAGTGATAGCACGGTTGGATGTACTACGTTCCAAATGATTTTTCAACTACACAAATTCATCCAAACACCACAGAAAAATCAAAATAGTTCTTTTGCATATGTTATTTAATAAATTTAGTAAGAAATAAAACAAGAAGAAGTCGCAATAGCAAACATGAAAATATTTAATAAAACAAGAACAAGGTTCAAGCTATCCCTTAGTTACAACAGATCGTAGAAATAAAATATTCACTGATAAAGACTAGATAAGAACGGAGTTCAAAAAAGAATTTAATTGTGATTAGTTAATGACTCGTAAAATATGGGTGAGAAATTGCACGTTTTATGGATTCTAAATCTTTCACAAATTTTCAAAGTTTCACAGGTTTAATTTAATCATTTATGTGTCTGAAGAGCCACTCAGCTAACTGGTAATTTATTTGATGAAACCCATTTGATAACTCAAGAAAACTGTGCATTATCAGAAAAATAACACAACTCGAATCATAATTCCATTCATTCAGAAAGCACAACACAGGAAGGTGCACACTGGCATCACTTATTTTCAGCGATGGCGGTAGTAGGAAACGCCGTTTACTTAGACGACATGATTAGCATAAGAAAACATTTTAAATCCGCGAGTGATGGGGTTGAACTTCATCCCTTTGCTTCGGATTCCGGCATTGCATGAGCTGTCGCAAGAGGTAGCTTCCAATTGCTCGGTAGGTTCGTCACCTCCTTCTGGCACCGTATATTCGATGGGGTAATCTCCGCAACCACAGTCATCGACAAATAAAGTCACACTATACGTTTCTCCTGCGGTCAAATCCTGCCATAAAACATGCAAGGGAAACACTGAGAACGGAAACGGTGAATAAGACGAAATTGTAGGGGAGCTGATCAGTTCTCCATTACGATAAAAACTTAAAGAATTATTACTGTTACTGAAAACAAACAAACATACCACAAGGAGTTCCCAAAGGTCAGTGGAGTCCACTTTAATCATCTCCTGAACATTATCAGGATCCCAACTGCCCTCAAGCTTAAATATTTTGTCAGCATCCAGCGCATGCCTAACTGCAAATAGTACACTCCTTTTAGGTGCTGGTGGTGGTGGGCTGGGAGGTGGAGGGCTTGGTGGTGGTGGGCTTGGACTTGGTGGTGGCGGGCTTGGGCTTGGCGGTGGTGGACTTGGTGGTGGTGGGCTTGGGCTTGGTGGTGGCGGACTTGGCGGTGGCGGGCTTGGGCTTGGCGGTGGTGGGCTTGGGGGTGGTGGGCTTGGGCTTGGCGGTGGCGGGCTTGGGGGTGGAGGACTTGGCGGCGGTGAGCTTGGGCTGGGAGGCGGTGGACTTGGTGGTGGGGGACTTGGGCTTGGTGGTGGTGGGCTTGGGGGTGGAATGCTACAATCAAAGCCGTACAGTGGTTCTAGGGGATAGACGCCTTCTTCAGGGTCTGGCACCGTGTAAGAGATAGGGGTGCCTTCACAACTATAATCTCCGTCGACAGATAGTGCCACTTCGTATTCTGTTCCTGCAGGCAGTGGCTGCCATGAAACATGCAAAGAAGACAAAACGAAAATGGCTTGTAAGAAGAAAGCTGTAGGCGAGCTTTAGCTGGTGCACTAGGAAGAAAAGAGTACACAATACCATGTTACGGAAAAGTAACAGACATACCAAAATGATTTGCCAAATACCATCAAGATCATTCATTTCATAACTCAGAGAAGAGGAGACGCCGTTCAACACAAGATGCACGTTTCTGGTGTCTCCAAGAGGCTGGCGAAATACAAACGCCACGTCCGTCTCTTCTCCCTGCAGACACAGTCAAATGACATTTGGTTGTTTAGACTCAGACCATAAGCGAGATTTTTCAGTAATGCAGCCATCACTGTTACTCTGCTCAAAGCAAATATTGATGTGGGAAACTTGAGGGATCGCGGGGGTTTATATAGCGGGGATAGGGCCGGCATTGGCAGAAAGCGCCAAAGTTCATTGAAAGCACGTCGGAAATCAGGATTGTTTCCCTTTCGTATGACGTGGTACATCGTTTTAACTGTATTTTGTAACATCTCCATTTCTCAATCGGAAAAACGAAATGTCGGTGTGATAAAATTTGATGGCCCAATGGGGTTTGGCATAGAACAACGTTAAGAACAACAATAAGGGATTGAACGACGAAAGAGCCCAAGTTCAAATTAAACGGACATCGCAAACCAGGCTTCATTTTTTGGATTCTTTGCATTCTCTATCATATGATACATGTGAAACGATTCTTTTCGTTAAACGAGCCGCTTTTTTTCCGCCTTTTCATTTAGTATACAATATCATATAATCAACATTTTAAGTTAAAATAACGACTATGGTCACGAACTCTATTATATGTATAGTTTCAATTTTTAAACATTCAACTTAAAATATTTTGTATTTGAATTTTATGTCTGGCTTGTTTTAGAAGGTGTATGTGTCAAAAACAATCATGTAATTTTAGCTCAAGGTCATATGCTCTCAACCTTGTAATATAAAAACTTGTTTTCTATCATTAAAATCTAAAGTAGCTAAAACATTAATATCTCTACTATCTATGAGATTTTGATACTTGCATTTCTTTTAGGATATATTTTAAAGAAATTTATACTCAATTTTTGTTACCTTATCAAAATTTGAAGCCAAAAATTCTACAAGCTAGATATGATAAAATGACTACAAATGGAAATAATAAATGAACAAATTTGAAATAAAATAAAAATCAACTTGAAATTTTTGTGCACTTCTTACTTTATAAATTAAAGTTGTGCAATATGCAATCAAAACTCAGTTTGAAAGGTCAAACGAAATACATTGTGCAATCAAAACTCACAACTCATAATCTAGGATAAGCCCAATACAGTGTATGCAATCAATTATATCTATGAATAAACTTGTGTGACTCTACTTCAAATCTTGCATTGTTGTTTATCTTCCATTGTGTGGTTATTTTCTCAGGGCTAGGACATCTCCTTTGGGGATTCTCCTACCTTGCACTGGATCAAGTGGTATCAAAGCAAAGGTTGTTCCTAAGTGTGTAGACGGAGTGCCAAAGTTGAGGTAGTTTGCACCAAGGTCTTGTGAAGTGGATTTATTGGGGTTTGCCAAAATCATAGAAGATTCCTCCGAGAAGATTGGACCCCAGGGTGATTGATGATCCTAGCGATGCTATGGAAGAAAGGATCTCAGAGAAGGTTAGAGAAGATTTTAGATCTAAAATAGATGAGGTTAAAGCCAATTTCAAATCTGAGATGGGGTTAATGACGAGTGATATGATCACTAAGATCATAAGTTCTATAGGTGGTGTACCTTAGCATATGGGTACTAAAGATGGTTACGAGGAAGTTGCTGAAGACTTTAAAGTTGTTGGATCGAGTGATGAGGCCATCACTGATCGTGTGGGGAGACCTATGGGAAATAGGGTTGGTTAGTTTGCTAGACCTAGATCTTAGTTGAAGTTGAAGCATAAGATAGAGGTTTCTAATTTCTCAGGTACTTTGAATCTTGAAGACCTGGTTGATTAGATTGGTGAATTAGAAGACTACTTTGAGATTTAGAACATTAAGGATCCTCTTGGAGTAAGCTTGACACAAACTAAGTTGAAGATATATGTTGCACTCCTTGGTGGAAAGAACTGCAAAGAGACAAAAAAGAAGAAGAAGGTGAAATGAGGATCACTAGATGGAGATTGATGGTGACTAAGTTGAAGGCTAAGTTCATTCCTACTGATTATGAACATGATTTATTTTAGAGGTTGCAGAATCTGAAGTAGAAGGATATGACTATGAAGGATTATACCAAGGAGTTCTACAAGTTGACTATTGAGAACATCTTTTCACACCTGGGAAGTTCAATGTATGAGCATCCTAGGGTAGGTGGCTATCCTACATGACTAAGGGATTTTGGTGGGGTTGAATGGACCTATTTGGGTCTTGTGTAATTAATTTTGATGTATTTAATAAGTATTCTAAGCCTTTAAAAGCATTTGGTATTTAATTTATTTTGGAGGCCAACTTGTACACACGGAAATAAACACACCAATAATAGAAAATAATAGATCACACGGAAATGAACACAAGGCACCAAGATTTAACATGGTTCACCCAATCCCTGGGCTACGTCCACCAAACAACAAGTCCAATATTATTATAATCCAGTGATTACAACCTGATTACGATCTGTAATCCCTTACAGCTCAATACCACCACAAGAAGCAATTTCACATCACAACATCATGAAAATACCCAACCCTAAACCCTTTTATACAAGTATGAAACTGCTATAGGGTTATAACATGTTAGCCATAAATTAGCCATAACTTTAGTGGTGAATCTATGAATGGTGAATAGTACCAATTTTTTTTTTTTTTCAGGGAGATGCCCTAAACCCCAGTAATTATGAAGTATGTATAGTACTTTCTTGATCAGTCACCACAATCTAACAACTAGGACATCTCCTTTGGGGATTCTCTTACCTTGCACTACATCATTATTTCAAGAAAAAGGAATTTTTGCATGATTGTAAGAAAATAAAATATTTGAAGTTATTCAAAATATGAAATGCAATGGCACAAGTATTTAAATAATCTCAATCTATAGAATATCCTCCCTTCTTGAATCACAATGAGTGTCTTGGAACTTCTTTCACATGTGCATGTAGCTTTCATGGATTGCAAAATTAGATATTATAGATCACAACAAATTATGATATGGCCTAAAAGAAATATTTCCATCATGGGACTTGATAATTACATAAATTATGATTGTGTAAATGTGATACAAACATTATTAAAATCCATAAATATTAATCTAGTCCATTCAAATAAATCTATGTTAATAAGCATACAACTATTCTATTTATAGTGATTCACCATGCCTTTATACTAACTTAATATTAATTTTAGTTCTATATAACTAAATTGACACTCACAATTCACACGCAAAATGTCAAACATAGATTTCTTAATATATGATTACTTCAAGAGTTTATTTCGATAATACTCTTCTAGGATCTTGACCCCTTAGTAGGCATCTAGAAAAAACAAAAACTCAACTAAACTCCATTTTAATAAGAAAAAAATACTTTAATATGTAGGACATGCATTCTATTTTAAAAAGTTTTATCATAGTCATACAATAATCAATTTATACAACATCATACTCTACCATTATAATTGGTTGTTTACACTAGCTTAAATTATTCAGATAACATGGATAACATATAAATCACAATTCTAACCATATAAATAAAAGACTATTCCTTTTAACAAAATTTTTGCTACGATCTTATTTATTTCAAAAACTTTGTGACATAGGTCTTTTACCCAAGGCTTTTATCTACTTAAGAACATTTATTTTAATGACATGTTGATTTACATGTAAATTTTAGTCATTTAAAAGTAGTTTTTAACAAAGGGAAGAGAGGGATAGAGACATTCGATTATCAACAATAGATTTTATTTTTTGTCTTCAATTTCTGATATCAAAAAGGCATATGGTAGGGAGATACTCCTTACTTTTACATGATCAATTAATATAAAAAATTACCTAATTTCATGTAAGATATAACATTTTCAAATTAAAAAAATTTCATATAAGATCCTTAGTTCTTAGGGAAGAAATACAAGATCTGAACTCTTAAATGAACCCACTAACTATATTTTAGAGCCATACAACATTGTCATCCTTTCAATCCTCCAAAAGTGGGTACCACTAGATCCATGTCTTACATCTGCTTAAAAATAAAATGCACTTTGTTACCATGCTTGAATACTCAACTTTTCAACTTCAAAATTAAACCCATAGAAAAAATCTTTGGATGGTTTTTATTACTAATGATTGTTTTGTAGACTATGGCTTGTGAAGAAGACAATGCTTTGAGGATATGTAGAACCTGAACATTGAATATTGAGAAGTTCGAGTTCAATCTTTGAAATTGAGATTGCAATTTAGAGAGTCAAGGTTCAGATCCATGTTCAAATTTACTGGTTTGAAGTTCAAGAATTGAAATATATAAGCAATGTTTAGATTCAAGGTTCAGAGTTAAATGTATAGATAATCTCTCCAAAGCACAATTTTAGATGTAATGATCAGATATGAAAAGTCAACAGATGAAGTTGCAATCAGAACATTAGTTTGATGATATGGTTTAGTAATTTGGTTTCAATGTGACGAATCCCCAAATTATGAACTTAAGAGAATTTAAGGTTCAACTCAAGTCTAAAGATGTAGTTCCATAATGAGCCAATCAAAATCCATATCTAAAATGATATTTATGTTGCACAAATAATGATTCCAAAAATTTTATGCCTAATGTGGGGGCATTTTCTATGCCACAATGGTTGGAACTATTACCCACCAATGACTAACAATCATGATATTGTCTTGCAATTATAGAATAAGAATGAAAGTTGGGCTCTAATAAAACTTTGAAGCTATTGACTCCTCAACTTGTTCATCATTACTTCTCCATATCTCTAAACTATGAACATCCTTAGCCTATGAATGGATCACACAATGTTATGACCATCAAATTCATTTATTTATTGAGTTGTATGTTGACGGGTTATTGGGAATGAGATTAGACTCTTAGGGTCTATTTGGCAAGTGGAATACAGGTGGAATTGACATTAATAAATTTCAAAAAATTAATGCTATGTTTGGATGAATCAAATTCTCCATAACGATAAAAATTAATCTTATTCCAACTATGCTTTTGCACAAGGAAATAGAGATTATATGTATTCCTTATCAAATTCTAGGTGAACCAAACATAGAAGAGAACACATATCCCAATTTTCTATTCCCAGATTAACAAACCTGAAATAAGTATTCATATTCCTATAATCCTATTCTACTTACCAAATGAACCCTTAACTTTCTCCATGAAAAATGTTGATTTTTTTTCATGATCTTTCGAAGACAAGGAATGAAAATAGGTATTAAATAATCATGGTATGATGAAGAGAGAAAGTTCTAGCTAAATGGTGATATTTCCCATACAGAGACTCATCCTCATCTAGAATTTCTAAAAAAAGGAACTTCAAAGGAAAACCCGACATTCACATTGAACAAATAAAGTCCATGTTTTCATGGGGCCTCAAAATAATGTGGGGATTGAGAATTTTCATGCACAAATAAAAGATGTACAACTAAATACCATGTGGTAGCAATGGAAGCACATGGTTGTGTGTAGAGATCACTAGTGAAAGCTACATGTGAATTTTAAAAGTCTTCCATTTTTTAATGTACAAAAGATTGATCGCAAGACCATTGGGATCTTTGGTGACTCATGGTGGCCGATGATATGGAGACTATCATAGACAAAGCAAACAAACTTTTTGATGTAGAGCCCAAAATTTAGCACAAAGAAACCTGACCCAATATCCAAACTTTGACAATGTTCAAGACTCGCATTAGCTCATGTGGTCTCCAAATTATGCTAAATATGTTTGATTAAAGAATAAATATGTGCATGGGACCCTAGCCACAGACTTGAAAGAGGAGAGCACATGCAAAATACTTGGCAAAATACTCCCAATCATAAAATGACATCTTAACATATATCATTGATTATTTGCATAAATATTATTGATCTAAATTGTAAAAGACAATGAGACACTATTACCCTTATAGGATTGATTTTTTGTGAGATGCAAATTTTTTGGAAGTGAGGGAGTAGTGTCTTGTTGATTTCCAGATTGGGCATTATAAGAATCAAGTATTGTCTGATATTATCGACATGAACAAATTTCATGTGTTTCTTGGTAGACCTTGGAAATATGATTGCAAGGTTGTGGATGATTGTGTCAAGAATGTGTTTACAATTGAGAAAGGTGGTAGAAAGCATTCCATGTTTCTCTTTTAGAATGAAGAGGTCAGTAAAAGGAACCTGACCATTAGCAACCAAGTTGAGTTGGCAAACTCTGAAAGGGCTAGTGATCAGTGTAGACAAAAAACTTGTGCAACACTAAGGATAGATGTGAAGAAGTAGAATAAGAGAAAGGTAAAGAGTGTACAATTTGAAGACTTGGAGGATAAATATGTGAAGAAATAGTTTGGGATTTGTGTGTTGAAATCTAGAATATTTTCTTCCAGCTACTAAGAATATCTTTTGTACTTGGGAAGTCAGATGTAGGAGCATCCTAGAGTAGTTGGCTATCCTACATGATTAAGGGATTTTGGTGTAGTTGAATGGACCTATTTTGGTCTTGGGTAATTAATTATGATGTATTTAAGAAGTATTGTAAGCCTTTAAAGGCATTTGGTATTTAATTTATTTTGGAGGCCAACTTGTGGCTCTTCATATAGTTAATGTAAGGGATATTTAATTGTAGATTATTGGGCTAACTTGTGGCTTAGTTGGGTATAAGTATGGGTTGTGGTGAAGTCTTTAGTCATTATGCACCCGTCTTGGAGAAGATGAGATGGAAGATGAGAAAATTTTGAGAAAGGCTAGTAGCCGAGGCTTGGGAAACAAGGAGATTGCTCGGTGGACTTCTAAGTACCAGTCGGATCTCCCTTGGAGGTTTCTACCAAAGTGTAGATATGCACTAGCTAGGGTTTGGATTGGATGTAGAGGGATCTTACAGAGCTATTACTTGCTTTTTATTTTTCCATAACTAGGAAGACCTTATAGCCTTACACATTGCATGCAATCATTTATATCTATGAATAAATTATTGTGACTTGGCTTCAAATCTTGCATTGTTTTTTATCTTCCATTATGTTGTTATTTTCTAGGGGCTACAGTATATTCCTTGGGGATTCTCCTACCTTACACTGCATCATTATTTCAAGAAAATGCTTTTTTGGCATGATTTTAAGAAAATAAAATATTTGAAGTTATGTAAAATATGGAATCCAATGGCATAAATATTTAAAGGATCTCAATCTATAGATTATCCTCCCTTGTCGAATCATAATGAGTGCCTTGGAACTTGTTGCACATGTGCATGTAGATTTCATGGATTGCAAAATTGCATATTGTAGATCACAAAAAATTATTATACAACTTAAAAGAAATATTTCCATCATGGGACTTGATAATTGCATAAAATATGATTGTGGAAATGTGCGACAAAATTTATAGAAATCCACAAATGTTAATCTAGTCCTTTAAAACAATTTTATGTTAATAAGAATAGAACTATTTTATTTATAGTGATTCACTATGCTTTTATACTAGTAATATTTTTTTTGGTTCTATATAACTAAATTGCTACTCACAATTCACATACAAAATGTCAAACCTAGATTTCTTAGTATTTGATTACTTGAAGAGTTTATTTCAATAATACTCTTTTAGGATCTTGACTCATCATTAAACATCTAGCAAAAATAAAAACTTAATTAAACTCCATTTTAATAAGAAAAAATACTTTAATATGTAGGACATGCATTCTATTTTTAAAAAAATTATCAGTCATAAAATAATCAATTTATACAGCATCATACTCTACCCTTATAATTGGTTTCTTAGATTAGTTTAAATTATTCAAATAACATGGATAACATATAAATCAAAATTCTAACCATATAAATAAAATACTATTCCTTTTAAGAAAATGTGTGCTACAATCTTATTTATTTTGAAAATTTTGGGACAGTTCTTTTCCTCAAGGTTTTCATGTACTTAAGAACATTTATTTTAAAGACATGTTGATTTGAATATAAATTTTAGTCATTTAAGTGTAGTTTTTAAGAAAGGGAAGAGAGTGATAGAGACATTTGATTTATCAACAATAGATTTTATTTTTTCTCTTCAATTTCTTATATCAACAAGGCATACGATAGGGAGATACTTCTTACTCTTGCTTGATGAATTAATATAAAAAATTACCTAATTTTAAATAAGATATACCATTTTCAAGTAAAACAATTTTCACATAAGCTCCTTAGTTCTCAGGAAAGAAATACAAGATTTGAACTATTAAATGAACCTATTAATTATATTCTTCAGTCCTCAAAAAGTGGGTACCACTAGATTCATGTCTTACTTCAACTTAAAAATAAAATGCACTTTGCTACCATTCTTTAGCACTCACCTTTTAAACTTCAAAATCAACCTCATAAAAATAATATTTGGTTGGTTTTTGTCACAAATGATGGTTTTGTAGACTGTGACTTGTGAAGAAGATAATATTTTGAGGATATGTAGAACTTGAACTTAGAACATTTAGAGGTTCAAGTTTGATCTTTGAAATTGAGCTTGCAATTAAGAGAGTCAAGGTTTAGATCCATTTTCAAATTTAGCAGTTCAATGTTCAAGGATTGAAATATATAACCAATGTTTAGATTTGAGGTTCAAAGTTAAATATGAAGATCATCTCTCCAAAGTGTAATTTCAGATGTAATGGTTAGAAATGAAAACTCAATAGATGAAGTTTTGATCAAAAAGTTAGCTTGATGATAAGGTTTAGTGATTTGGTTTCAGCATGAAAAATCCCCTAATTATGAACTCAAGTGAATTTTAAGGTTCAACTCAAGTCTAAACATGCATATCCATAATGACCTAATCAAAATCCATATCTAAAATGATATGCGTGGTGCACAAATAATGATTCCAAAATTTGTATGGCTAATGTGGAGGCCTTTTGTATTCCACATTTGTTGAAAATATTACCCATGGATGATTGACAATCATGATATTGTCTTACAATTATAGAATAAGAATGAAGATTGGGCTATGATAAAACTTTGAAACTATTGAATCCTTAGCTTGTTTGTCACGACTTTCCATATTTATAAACTATGAACATCCTTAGGCTATGGATGGATCACATAGTGCTATCACCATCAAATTAATGGATTCATGGAGTTACATGTTAATGAGTTATTGGGAATGATTTTAGACTCTTAGGGTTCATTTGGAAAGAGGAATACAGGTGGAATTGGCATTAATAAATTTAAAAAGAAGTTAATGCTATGTTTGGGTGCATCAAATTCTACATAACAATAAAAAATAATATTATTCCAATTCTTCTCTTGTACCAAAAAATAGAGATTATACATATTTCCTATTAAATTTTGGGTGAACCAAATAGAAAAGAGAATACATGTACCAATTTTATATTCCTAGATTAACAAACCTATAATAAGTATTCCTATTCATGTAATCATATTCTACTTTCCAAATGGACCCTTAACTTTCTCCATGAAAAATGTTGATTTGTATTCATAATCTCTGAAAGATAAGGAATGACAACTGTATGCCTAAAATGTAAGCACACTTCTATGAGTCATTATATCCAAGATTACTCAAAAATGAGGTCTTGAATGGCGACTCATAGCTCTCTATTCATGGAGTGCAAGGGTTTGTAATGTAGGCCCTCAGCTTGACCTAGTTTGTGTCCATGCAAGTACACCATGAAACAAGAGATTCAAGGATCCAAAAATATTCATGCAAATGAAAATGAAAACTAATCTATATGATGATAATGCCAAACAATGCAAGAAAGGAAATGTAATAACAATGCAATACTAATCTATGAAAATAAATATGACTCTAAGATAATATGCAAATGCAAGGATGAAACCTCATGATGGAAGCCATGGACGCATGAGAGAATAAGACAAGAAGATAGAAGTTCTCCACAAAAATCTTTGATGCTCAAACTCCTTCAAAAATTGCTCTCCATACCTGTAACATAACAATAGCATAATTATGGATGAATTGTGAATGAATTGCAGATGATCAAAATGAAGAGAGGGCTCTCCCTTATAAAGAAAAATATGGAAGTGAGAGGCTCCTCACAACCAATATGGGATAATAGAGTTTGATCCATGTGAGAGAAAATTCCACCAATGAGAAAAGAGGAGTGTTTGAGAAGAAAGTGGAAAGATAAGTCCCACTTAGAAATATGTGCATTTAAGTGTAGAGAAAATTTTAAAAAAAATTTATTTAATCTTTATTTAATTTATTTCTTTTTTCAAGTGAGTTTAATTTATTTAATTAAAAGGGAGCAAATTCTTCCAATTAAATAGGAAATATTTAATTAAATTAAAAGAAGGGTTTTTCTCTTAATAAATAAAATGTGGATGAATTTAATTAAAAGAGAGGTTTTGTTTTAATTAAATGGGGACTTATTTTATTTAATTAGAAGAGGAGATTTTCTTTTAATTAAATAAGACTTAGGATAAAATGATCAACCTTGGAAAAAATAGAATAATTGAATTTGATCAAAGAAATTGATTTAAATTGATTTAATAAAATATTGCAAACCATTGATTCAAGAAATTTGATAAATTGATAAATTGAATAATGGGGGCCCATAGTCTAGGCAACCATTTTAGGGTGCATACATTTGCCCCTCTTTGACTAATGTGTGATCGATTTGGGAATACATGTAGTCAAAGAAAGAAATTGAAGTGTGAGGTCAATTTGGGATCACAAAACAACCTAGATGTGTGGTCGAATCGGGAACACATCAGGACAAAGAATTCAAATAAATTTTGACTTGAAAAAGTCAAGGATAAAATTGATAAAATTGATAAAATTGAATCAAAGATTGAATTTGATAATTACTGCCCCCTCATGATCGAAATCGAAATGAGATAGAGGAGAAACAACAAATTGATAAATTTGATCAAATCGAACAAAAGATAAGGTTCTTGATGTAAGATGAAAGATATAAGAATCATAGAACCAAGGTAGATCATCAAGCATGAAATATTATGCCCCAAAGGTGATTTAGAAGAAAAGAAGTGGGGAAAAAGAAAATGGAAGATAGAAGTTTGAAAGATATAGAAATAAATAGAAAGAAGAAAAGAAAATGCCCCAAAATCAATCAACTATTAAAGATAGAAATTTCAATTGAGATAACGAAAGAAGATCAGGAAATGAAGATCAAAACATGACCACAGTTGATTAAAAGTCCACAATAAAGATGAAGGGACAACCCTCTCAAACTCATAATGCAGCCTAAAAATGTAAACTAACATGAAGCCTAATAATGCAAGCTACATGAAAATGCAATGGTGTACTTGCAAAAGAGCAACTGTAACATAGGATTTTGTTGTTCATCATTCATTAAAGAATGTAAAAGAACTTATTTTCATCATTGGGCCATTATTAAGGGACATCAAAAAATCACACAATCATCACTAGTCACAAGTGCAACTATGAAGATATGAATGTAATTTATATTGGATTGGAATGTGGAAAGATTCTAACATAAGCATCAAAGACATAAATTTCAAGATGACTTCGATGTTAGCTTACCCAATTTAATGTAGCAAAACCATGCTTACATCAAGGCATAGATGCCAAGATGACCATAAGAACGGTTGTGAAAAAACAATCAAGGATGATGCCTCAAATCTCTTAAGTATTTCAAGGGGACAACAAGAGACACTCTAGAGTTTCAAGACCACACCCACAAGGAAAAAACAAATAAAAACATGTCCCATGCCTCGAGTCCCCTAGCGATGCATCATGGAGAGACTTATCAGACAAGGACACTTAACACAAGTCAATAATAGTCAGCACACAAAGAAAAGATCATGACATAATTCAAGCATTAAGTGTTGCGTTTAAAATTTAAGTGTTTTAACTAATACTGAGCTCCAAGGATAAGGATCAAATGCTTGTAGGAAGGGAAGATCACAAGACAAAATTGAGTAAGACCAAACCAATAAGTGTTGAAAAACACTCGATGTCAATGGTTGTATTGAAAAATACAATTGGGGTGGTGTTGAAAAACACTATTTGTGAGGTGTCCTAAAGACTAACACATCCAAGAGACCATAGCTAACATAGTTATGCCCCCTAGACAAAGACCAATTCCAAACCAAGGCAACAAGGACAAGGCATGATGGAGAAAGGCTAAGTGTCAAGGACATGCACTAAAAAATAAGGGTGCAAAGGCCTCAAGTAGTGCCTGTTTCTAGGTTTTCAACACTTGGATTCTTTTTTCTTTTTTCTTTTTTTAGGACTTTTTATAAATTTTTTTGTATTTTTGCTACCATGGCGCCTGTTTCTAGGTTTTCACCAAGGTACTCTTTCTTTTTTCTTTTTTTTTTTGAACTTTTGAATTTATTATTATTTTTAAGTGTATAATTTTTGGACTATATATTTTTTTTTGGAGATACATCAAAGTTCCTATTTCTAAGATGATCATTTTTTTAGGACATTTTTTTATTTTTAATATTTTTCACAATATATCATTTTTTTGTATTTTTTGAAATATATCAATTTTTTTGTTTTTTTTTAAATATATCATTTTTTTTGTATTTTTTTAGGATTAATAAATATGTACAAATAATATACAATGCCCCCAAACAAAAGCAAGGACCAAACTCTCAAGCATGATCACATTGTGCAGTCCCAATGTCTAGCAAGGTAGAGGACATGATGGAGCAACAAGCTGATAAATATGATGGATAAGGAAGGAGTGTATGAAGCAAGTGAAAGTGATCTTCAAAGACTAACTCCTCAAGAGTACCCAAGCTAGGGGAAAATTGTCATGTAAAGTACATTTGAACAAGAAATGAAATGCCAACATAGGATAATTCATGAAAGCATAATGTAAAAGTGGGAAAGATGCAATCCAAAGAAGTAGACAAGTGAAGAGGCTTCATAACATCATATTTTAGTCTTTTTTATTAGATCAAGACCAAATGGGTAAATGGAAAAAGGATAGCGAAAGAATAGAGTGAATGGAGGAAAATAGATATGAAGGCTAAACATGAAAGGAATGAAAACAAGATTGTCATATGATAGCTCACAAGATAGCCAAACATTTGTGTATAGGTCAACATTGTCAAGATCAAAGAGAGAAAACAAAATGGATGAAAGATGTAGAAGAACTACGCATGATGCCTGATTGTCAGGTTTTCATCATGGTACTTAACCAAGGTGCCACAAGGGAGTGGTTTTCACCATAGGATGAATTTATTTCTCTTTACTTTTGCTACCAAGGTGCCTGATAATCAAGTTTTCACCAAGGCACATTTTCAAATTTTTTCATTTTAATTTTTTTTGAATATTTTGGAAGAAGTCAAGCTTTTGAGATAATGCTCCTTGAATGTTTAAACCATGATATAGAAAGGATTTGAAATGACATGCTCAAAGATGCTAATAGGGAAAAGCGGATGGAAGACAAAAATGGAGGATATGGCTTTATGCAAAGCGAGTGAGATTGGAAGATGGAAATGAAGGCAAGATCAATGTCAACACACACCTTGAAGTATGGTGAGAGGATGGAGAAAAAGTGAAAGAAGGAATAAGTGAAGGAATATATTGAGTGAATAGAAGAGGTTTTGGTTTAGGCACATGGAATGGAAGAATTCTTTTGGAAGAAGATGAAGTGGAATTCTTTGGAAGCTTGAATGTCAACTTCAATTGTTGTTCAATATTAGACTCTCTCAAGAGAGACTTTGGAATCCATATAGCCATAGGCCTCTTTTAATTTATTTTTGATGATTTAGAGATAATATCTTCAATGATGGATTTTGGAACCCATACTTATAATTTTTTTCTTAGATATCTCTTTTGACTTTATGCCCCCATGTCGATTAGAGTAGACATTGTGGTCTTCTTTTTTATATGGATTCTTGAATTTCTTTTTTTTCTTGTATTGAAAATTCAAGTTAATTCCAAAAGACTTGGGACTTGTGGAAGAAGAAGAATGATATGACTGGTTTAGGTGAGTGGGTGGATGAAAATGATTCAAGGATATGAATCTATGTTGATCTTGAGGAAAGACAGGAGAGGGAGAGATGTAAGGATCCAAGATGGATGATGAATTAGGAGAGTTGGGAGGTGAAAGTGAAGGGACATAAGGACCCAAGATGGAAGGAAGACGTGAAGCATTTAGTATCGGTGGGGGAGGTCCAATGATGGATGTGGAAGATGCAAAAGGGTAATCAATAAGTTCGTTAACAACTATATGATGATCAAGGACATCAACATCTTTAGAGTGATCATTAGAATTTTTAATAGGAACATGAACATCTTGAATAGGAGAAACTTCTTTGATAGGAGTACTTGAAGCTTCAGAAGACTTAGGAAGAGTAGAAAGTGAAAGCAAACATGGAGTGGTAGAACAAGAAGATGGAAGACTTTGATCTTGACAAGGATCTTTGGATAACATAAGCATAGAATTGTTCTCTTGATTTTCAATAGGCTCAACATTGGAAGTAACAACATCATTATTAATAACCTTAATGGAAGTATCATCTTTTGAAGGAGCAAGTGTACTAAGGTCATTTTTATTGTCGATAAGCTTAGTGGTGCAAGCAATATCTTGATCTTGCTTAGGAGAAGATTTAAGACATGGTGGAATGAATGAGAAAGGACGCAAGGGATCAAAAGAACCATGAAACATATCAGAGATATCATGAAAAGGATTGGATGACATGGAAGGTTCTTGATCTTGATCTTTTTTTATATTCTTTTCTTTATCATTTTTAGAGTCCTCTTGACATGAAACCACTCCTAAGGAGAAGGAAGCATGTTGGAATTGTATGGAAGACTTTGGAATAGATGATGAAGGACTACCTGAAGTAGGCATTATAGCACATGAAGGCTTAGGCTCTTTAGGTTTAGCATTGTCAAAGGTATTTGTAGGCAAGTGAATGTTAGCTTGAGTTTCTTTAAGAGGTAGACTTTGAGGATAACTATAGGGAACCACATGAAAATCATTAGGATCTTTGTTGGATGAAGGATTTGTAGAAGATTTGAGAGACTCGAAATCTTTAAGGGGTGTATGGATAGTGGAGGAAGTAGAAAATGGAATGGGAGCATCAGAAGACAAAGGTTCAACATTAACATGATCTTGCTCGAGAGTGTAATCTTTATTTTTAGCATGAGGTTTCTTAGAAGAGGAACTCTTATCCCATTGATGTTGTATTTCAGCACAAAAAAATGCTTTCTCTTCATCAAAAAATGTAGATTTATCATTAAGGTATTGTTCACAAAATTTATCAATGTTGTTTTCAAGATTTGATTCATGTGGATTCTCATTAATATTTATCTATGACTCATCCCCTTTAAGCACAAGCATAGGACTAGGAGGACTTTTAGGAACTGTAGGAATGTAATAATAATCATCATCATAATCATTGTCATCATAATCATTGTCACTATAGGCATTGTAGATAGGCATATCACAAGACTTTTCATGTTGTTCATTATCATATGTCTCAATAAGAGGAATAAGACTCTTGGTAGAAGTAGAAGAAGAATGATATCGTGAGGAAGAGGTAGGTGAAGACCTAGATGGATGATATTTAGAAGAGTCATGGTAAGACTTGGAATATGAAGAATGTGAATGATAGTTAGAAGAATCATCATAAGACTTAGAAGATGAAGAATTTGAATGATATTTAGAAGAATCATGATAAGATTTAGAAAATGGAGTATGTGAATTATATTTAGAAGAATTATCGTAAGATTTAGAAGATGAAGAATATGAAGGATATTTAGAAGAAACATGATAAGATTTAGAAAATGAAGTATGTGAATGATATTTAGAAAAATTATCGTAAGACTTAGAAGAATTATCATAAGACTTAGAAGATGAAGAATATGAAGGATATTTAGAAGAATCATGATAAGACTTGGAAGATAAGGAATTTGTATGATATTTAGAAGAATCATGATAAGACTTGGAAGATGGAAAATATTTGGAAGAAGGATATTGTGATTTGATCTTGCACATGATCCTAGAAAAAGTGTCTAATTTATCAATTTTTTTGATCATTTTTGTTGCAATGTTAGCATCCATGTATCTATTGGAGCAAAAACACTTTTCAAATTCATGAAGGAGGTGGATTTCATCTGAGCTCAAATGAGGATCCCTAAAAAGATATCCAAGATCCATGGTTCTAGAAGAAGAAGAATCAAGCATGAAAGAAGAGAAATGATGAATAGAATAAGGTAGACTATATGATAATAAGAGGAAAATAATCAAGAAGACGTGAAGAAGAGGAAGAATGGAAATGGGAGATTAGAAAGACATGGAAGATGAAGAAGAAAGAAGACCAAGAGTCATTTTGGAAAATTTGATACCATTTGAGTTCATTTGAATGTTGAGCAACATGTAATAGCACTTGTAACCAACATGAAAGAAAAGGTACTAGTTGATAGGATAACCCTAAGAAACATTGGTACCAAACTAGGATAGTAAAAGCACTAACTTGTCCAAAAAAGAGATGATAAGAATGAATTTTTGTAACAGGCATAAACCAACACTACCACAGAGGTGCTCACAACTTTGGGTGAATACCCTAGCACAAAGAGTCATGGTATGATGGAGAGAGAAAATTTTAGTTAAATAGTGACATTGCCCCTAGAGAGACTCATCCTAATGCACAATTTCTAGAAAGGGGAACTTCAAAGGAATGCCTGACATTCACATTAAACAAACAAAATCCAAATTTCCATGGATCCTCAACACAACACGAGGATTGAGATGTGATATGCAAATTTCAGATGCACAAGTGTATACTATGTGGTAGTAATGGAAATACATGGCTATGTGGAGGGATCACTATTGAATGCTATATAAAAAGTTTGAAAGTCTTCAATTTTAGAATGTAGAGAAGATTGATCTCACCATCTAGATCTTTGGCGACTCATGGTGGCCAATGATATGCAGATTATCATATAAAAAGCACACAAATTCTTTGATGTAATGTGTGAATTTACAAATAGGAAATATACTTCTAACAGGGGAGGGTGAATTAGAAGTTCTAAACATTAATCAATAAATTTTTTAAATTAAATTCATACATCAACATAAAGAAATAACATGAAAGTAAAAGCATGGATGTAAACACTTGACACCAGATTTGATCACCCAGAGTCTATTAGAATGTTTCGAATCTCTTACTTACAATATGACATTTTTGAATTCAAATCCTTGTTCTATCCAATTTGATCCTCACTGATCTGATATATAACTTCTACAATGTTGATCCTTTGATTACTAACTAGTTATGCAATTATATCCTACTTCTAAGTCACCTTGAATAACCTTTTATTCAATTTACCCCTTTTCTCCTTCTATTCTTCACTTGTACTTTATCTGAACTCTTTCTTACACTTATGAATTATGGGGTTTCAATCTCCTTAAAAATATTCTGTGACTTAGGGTTAGATATGAATTTGTGATTGAGATTCATCTATTTTTCGTCTTTACTATTCCATTTTTTTGATTGGTTGAATGTTGATTGCATAGGGAATCAAATAGATTTGATCTTATCTCTAAGCTTCAAGATCTATCCATGAGTTTTCATGTAAACGATTTACATAATTGTTTGTGCCTTCACAAACTCTTATGTGAATTCTGTGTTCCTTGAAACTTGTTAAATACTGATGCTCAACACTAAAATAAATTATATCTAGCTCAATAACTAAACTTAATTAACATGTATTGTTCACTCAAAACTTTAAGCTTTCTCAGGACTATCTATTTGCTCAACACTTGAGTGACTTGACACTTACTCTATTTCTGACTTGGCATCTATTGCATCTTAGCACTTGTTTATATTATACTTGGCATATATTGCTAGCTCGACATGAACTTTGCAAATAGCTTAAGTCTATTGACACTCAATTTTCAAAACCATTCTAAGATCAACAATCTCCCCCTTTGACATGAGTATCAAAAATACTTAACCATACATTACGAGTCTATCTCCCTTAAGTAGAATACAATTACAGTTTATTATTTTTACAAAACTTCAAAATTGTTCAAAATTTTGTGAAGGACTATATCAAAAAAATTTGTGTCTCCCCTTGAGTTTATGTGCCTTTTTCTATATCCAAAATATTATTCCTTTTAATGGATTTACCTTATGCTGATACTCTTTGTCTGATATGCCCTATTTTCTTGCTCTTATGATGTTTACTCTACCTTTTTTTGCTCTTCTCTTTCATATGTCTGCCCTTGTAGATTGTCTCCCCATTTATTTTATCTTCCTATTTATTCATCTCCTCTTTTTGACACTTATTTCAAAGGGTCTATACACTATACTTACCTAGAATGTTCTTATTAACTTCCATGATAATCTCTCGAGAAGCATCCTAGTTTTGTATATCAACTTCTAGGGATTTAATTTGTATTGTTGTCTCTACTACATGGTGAACTATACCATATAATGTTGAAAGATTAGGATCTTTCTTTAACACTATCTCAATGTAGCCTAGTTCCTTCTGCAATATCTCCATGTGAGGGGTAAGGGTAGCTTGTATTTGTACTAGCTTGGCTCTAGTATTAGCCTCTTTTTCTATGAGTACAATTATTTCCTTTTGTGTGTAGCACAGTATTGAAGTGCTTTTCACTCTGAGATGGGTCTTGTGGCAATTGCATGCCTAATACTTTCAAATTTCTCTCTAGGCTCAGTAACCTCTGGCTGGTCTCTTGTATGAAGGTGGATGGGTCACACAATTTTGTGTACAGTGAGAATATATTTTCAAGTACCTTCTTTACTTTAAAATTTTATTTTCCATCTCTACTTGAGATAGTGCTATCTTAGTAGATATCTTCTTATTGACCTTTGCTTGAAATTTCTTTTTTGGCCATTCCATAATTTTAACATTAGCATCTTGGTCCTCATTTGTCACCTACTTAGTAATATTTGAGAATTATTCTAATATGTTCTTTCCTTCATTAGGTGGTTGTAAGGTGAAGGCATCTAAGAATATGTCCTTGATCTCATGTAATGCTTGCTTTTGTTTATACTCATTTATGAGTATCTCATGCTTCTTTTTCCTTTCCAATGCCTCCTACATGATATTTATCTATTCAAGTGTAATATTTTCATAGTCATATTTTGGAATGACTATTTCCTCATCTAATGTAGGGTCTCCATAATGAAGTACCCTTGAAACTTTTATGGAGCTCAAGCCTAGTGTAGATATTTGTAGTGGCATAACATTAGTTCTTAGCTTTTGAAGCATTCTTGTAGGAGTCCCAGTAGTTGGTAGATTTACCAATGTTTGAATGTCTTTCTGCTCCTTTTCCTTTGGACTATCCTTGTCCTCTTCTAATTTAATAGTAGTCAATCCAAATATCAACTTCCACATCTTGGTGGATTTATTAACAACATATTCAATATTATTTTGGAGAATGTTGAAGGCTTTGTATTTGAAAGAAAATTTGTTCCCATGCTTCTCACTAGCCTTAGTGATTTGACCTCTTGTCAATTTTGGCATTACTTGAGCCAATGTAGACTCTCTTATTTCCTTCTCCATATTGAGGCAATAATGCCATTTATTTTCAACAATAGAATATAAATCTTTAGACATTGAATTATCAAGTTCAAGTGGGGTGTTCTTGAAATTTTCCATCATGGCATACACTTATTCCTCAATAATATTCTTCTCATCTATACTTAACTTACAAAAATCAATGTTTTTCAAGCCAATTAAGTTTGCATTATCCTTAAAATTATCACAAATGTTTTCTAAATCAGATTTGGATGCATGAATCACCACTTTGAATTGGCTTGTGTCTTCTGACTTGGTTCTTTCTTCATCAAAATCAAGTTGTGCAACATACTTTCTCCTTAATTTCTTCTTCACTGGACCTTTCTGCTCAGTAGCCTTCTTCTTTTCTTGCTCCTTAGCCTTTTTAGTTGTGGCCCTTGTGTTCTTCTTAATAACTTCCTTGGAGTCACTTTTTAGGGTCTTTGGTATATCTAGGGTTGGATATCCTATGACCGTATGTATGATTCTCTTTGTTAATTTGATAGGACCACCTTCCAACCATAAGCATCATTCACGGATTCTTCTCAAAACTATTCTAATCCACTATGTTTTGAAGACCATAGGGAAATATAGGGCATGCATTAGTCCCTTTTTCTCAACAATGCTGAATTGTTCCTTCAATACTCCATTTTTGCATATTATTTCATATGCTTTGCCAATAACCATGTCACCAATCCCTCCAATCTTAAAATTGTAACACTTTCTAACATCTTGTACCATTACGAATTTTGGTGGAATAATGGATAGTGCATAAGCAAGGTTATTTTTATATGCAACTTCTAGTATGGCCCTAAAATATGGTTTCTTAACTTCATTACTGACTAACTAAACCTCAAATGGTTCCTTATCCTTAGGGTTTTTGGAGCTAGAGGTCATTTTTGCAAACTAGGGTTTTAACAAACTTTGAAACAACATAGCTCAACACTTGAGAAATAGCTTTGATCAATGAAATGACATTTGATTACTATTAAAATCTACAAAAATGCTTTGTCCTTTCTTGAAAATCACTTCTTTTCTCTACTCACTCTTTGCTCTATCTTGAAATGACAAAAAATCATCAAAAAATTTACCTTATACCATTAAATACATAGAATTTAATGCTTAGTGCATATACAACTATAAACTTAGCTTGTACTCAATTTCTATTTTACTCAGTATCAATGCAAATTCCACTTTACTTGGTAGCTATAGGAATTACCCTTACTCGACTCCAATAGAAATTATCTTTACTCAGTAGCAAATAACATTAATTTTGCTTGATAGCAACTACTAACTCAGCTCCAACTAGTCTTGGTTGACAACTTGACACACATTATCATTCACTCATTATCTGAAGGAAACTTTCCTTACCTGGAAAAAATGTGAAAAATTAAAGATTTAATTTTAGATTTTTCTCATAAACTTGCATCTTTATTGATGCTTATTTTTATCCTTTATAGTACTAACTTATCTTGGAACTGATGTATAATGAAGCATTTAAATATCAGTCCCACATACCTTCTTTTACTTTGATGAGGCATGACCACTTGACCTTTTAGGTGAAGTGATCCGTCCATTAGATGTGCTACTTCCATCTCTTCTTTTCCATGTCCTATTCATTTCTCCTTTGATGTGTTCAACATCTACTTTCCCTTTTCCTTTGTTGAACTCAGATTTGGGTGCCTTTGATCTTGTTGGGTAAAACTTGTTGGTGTGACCTATCTTTAGGTAGTTGAATCAAGTGGTTTGACTCAATCATCTGCTACAGTTACCACTAAAATGTATTCTTATGTAGTTCTCAGGAATGTGTCAATACTCTTGATAGTAGTGATAGCTATGCCTAGTGTTGTAGTCCCAATAACAGTGGTGTCCATGATTTTTTTTCTTTGCTAGTTTTTTTGGTGACCACATAGGCTTGGATTCCCACTCAAATTATCTATGTCCATACTTTTGACAATTTTAGCAGTATCCTTCAAATCTTGGTGTCCTGATGGTTCTAGTCCTACAATCATGTTCTTGATGACCTTTCTTATTGAACTTATGATAGTGACCCACATTTTTAGGTTTGCCATGTTTACTGGCATTCTTGCTCCTATATACATTAGAGGTGTGTCCTTTCTTACCACAAAAATAATAAGTGTGTTTTGAGTTCTTACCTTTGTTATTCCTTTCTTCAGCAGTCCTGGATGTCTCTCCTTCTTCAGTGCTAGTCTAGTCCTATTGTGTCATTGTTCGATCTAGGAGATTTCAATAGTTTCTCAAAGTACTTAAAGGCTTGAATGGGCTTGTTGAAACTTTTTGCAATCTCTCTCTCTCTCTCTCTTTTCCTAGATCATTTTTCAATTGTTCATTTTGTAATTTCAGTGTGGTGACTTCAATATCTTTGACATTTAACTCATGATGAGCATTCATCATCTAGTTGAGGGATTGCAATTGCAAGATGGATATACTTTCAAGCTCAATTGACTTCTCTTTCAATCTATTGGCTAGGTTTCTGTTGTCATCTTCCATCATGACCTTATCCTCCATGGATTTCTTCTTTTATTTAGTTACATCACATAGCATCATAGCTTGTGATTCTTGTTCTAACTTCAGGTTTTTGATCTCTTCAGCTTGTACTCTATTCCTTTCCATCAAATCTACTATTACTACATCAAACTCATTTGAGTCTCCATTTGCAAAGAACTTAGTGGTGTTAATCTCCTTGTATTGTGTGTCATTTTCTACAATTTCAATGTCCTTCCTTCTCTTTAAGGATTCTCTTAGTTCATCTCTTGCTTTGTCCAATGAATGCAGAATGAGTTGGATCTCAATTTCTTGGTTCTCTATAGTCTTTCCTAGTTTTTATAACTCCATCTTAAAATGTTTTCTCTAAGCTGCAAGGTTTCTTATTTTGAGAAATTTTTGTTTGATACCAATTGTAGGAATTTACAAGTGGGAAATATACTTCAGGGTGGGGGGTTGAATCAAAAGTTCTAAAATTTAATCAATAAATTTTTTTAACTTAAAGTCAATACATGCATCAACATTAATAAATAAATTGAAAGTAAAAGCATGTATGTAAATACTTGATAGTCGATTTGATCACCCAGAAACTGTCTAATGAGAAGATAAAATTGGGGTGTGGATGACACCCACAACTTCACTACTGCAACAATGGTTAGATCCTACCCTATTAAAGGATTTTACACCCTACTAGAAGTGTACCTATTTACAAGATTTATAGAATATTCACTTGGAGTGTCACCCTGTTAAAGGATTTCTCAATAGTTGTTAAACCAACCTAAGTTCATAGGATTTCATCCTAATGATACAATTATTGGAGAGTATAGTAGAATGTTTTGATATTCTTACTTACAATTTGATATTACTAAATTTAGATCCTTGTTCTATCTGATCTTATCCTCACTGATCTGATATATAACATCTGTAATGTTGATCCTTTGTTCTGCTAACTAGTTATACAATTTTGTCCTACCTCTAAGTCACCTTGAATAATCTCTTATTCATTTCACCCCTTTTCTCCTTCTATTCTTTTCTACTCTCTCTAAACTCTTTCTTACACTTATGAATTATGGGGTTTCAATCTCCTTAAAAAGTTTTTGTGACTTAGTGTTAGGTATGAATCTATGATTGAGATTCATCCATTTTGCCTCTTTACTATTACATTTTTCTAATTGGTTTCATGTTGATTGGATAGGGAATCAAATAGATTCAATCTTATCTCTAAGCTTCAATATCTATCCATGAGTTGTCATGCAAATGGTTTACATAATTGTTTGTGCCTTCACAAACTCTTATATCAATTCTATGTTGCTCGACACAAATTAAAATTTTGTTCGGCTCATCACCTAAACTTGCTCAAGATCTATTTTTTCACTCGAAACTTTAAACTTTCTTGGCACTATTTAATTTCTCGGCACTTGAGTGACTTGACACTTACTCTATTTCTAACTCGGCACCTATTGCAACTCAACACTTGTAAATATTATAATTTGCATATATTTCTAGCTTGGCATGAAGTTAGAAAATATGTTAAATGTGTTGACACTCAATTGTCAAAACCATTCTAAGATCAACATTTAATGCGCAAAATTTAGCTCAAATAAATGAGAGCCAATATAAAAACTTTGGCAGCATTGAAGACTCCCATTAGCTCATCTGGAATTGAGATTATGCTAATTGTATTTGATGAGAGAATACATATGTGCATGGCATCCCTAGACATATATTTTAAAGAGGAGAGCACATGCAAAATACTTGACAAAATACCCATAGTTAGAAAATGTCATCTTAACATACATCATTCATTATTTGCATAGACATTGATGATCTAAATTGTAAAAGCCCAAATGCATCAGGGTCACCAAGTACAAAACATGCAATAAATATGATGGATTACAGATCTCAAACATGCATACCCAATAATGAGACAAAAGAGCCACTCTCTATAACTAATTTGATTGAAATTTACTCCACCCCCTCGATTAAGAGAACTCAAATTGTACCTCCAATTCTTGAACGGGATATAAGTGACCCTAATATAAACTAGATATTTTCATAATTGCAATATAGGAAATGGGAAGGATGGGTTCTCACAATAATCTAATATAATTTTATCATATATTGAATATGCATGTAGAGGTGGAAATGAATATAGAGGAATATGTAAGAATATAGTAAAGAATATGATTATAGAGAAAGATGCAAAGTTATGATCGAGCTCATCTAGTAAGTTCTGAGAAATGGTACTTACAACTAGCTATACTAAATAGGAAAAATAGTTTTCATATATCAGATCATGCTAGTAGTGGAGAATTTGGAAAATCCCTTGAAATCGATAAAATCCTCAATATTTATTTCATGTTAATGTTGAAATGATATTTCTAATAAACCATGATTTTTTTGTGAATAACACACAATTTTGTTGACAAGGGGATATGCTCGGTGTTTCTCACCTTATAATCAAAGAGTCCTCTCAAATATTTTGTGAGACAAAATAGGCCCAATGCTTATATATAAAAACTAGATAGCATACAAGTATTATGTTTATAATATCATAAACTATGTTTACTAAATTATAAAGGAGAGGATCTTCATGAGAAAGAAAAGACTTTCAAGAATTAGTTATTGTAACTAGTAATCATCATCGGGGAGGGTTATAAATATTGGATAGCAAGTGAAGCCAAGGATTCTTCTTTCTTTGGTGGAAATTATTGAGGCTATCATAGGAAGAGGATATATTTTATAAATGTCATTGTAATCAAGAGTAAGGGAATTCTTAATGTGTTTTTTGTAAAACTAATCAAGAGGGGGGCATTTATGAAATTATCTATTGGTTATTTTGTAAAATGTTTAAGAATAAAGAGGAATTAGCGAATTTGAATATGTAGGCATTGGGATGTAGTTTTTTGGTTGAAATATATCTATGGGCAATTTCAATCATTCTTAAATATTGTTTTGTTCTATATCTTTAGGGTTATATGTTCATTACATGTCTATAGGCTTGATATTTTCACATTAATAACTAATCATCAAGATCTCGTTTGCCTTTCTATTTTAGGAAGATTAGATGAGTTATTCGTACTTCACTTATTTGTTTCTTTTTTATTTTGTAAATTTTATAATCACATTCATTTTATACTTGTGAATGAATGTCAGAAAGCCCTTTGTATATTTAGGTTAAAGATAGACTCTATAATTTTTTTTTTTTTGAATTTTCTTAGGAGGGAGTTGTACCTCTCAATTTAGAGGAGATTTATCAATCGATGTTAACTCATCTAGTTGTTAGTATGTTGTTTTCTTCTTTTGGGACATATTGAGTCATTATTTACTTTTTCAAATGACAAATCTATTTACTAAAAGATTTTTTTTTTCCACTGTGTTGGGGAGAGAAAGTGAAGTTCCAATGCTTCTCTTTTCTTAGATATCTAAAGGTACCTCCTCAAGGGTGAAGGTTAACAGCTTTGATTTTATTTGGTAAAATAAGTATGGTGTATTATGACTTTGTTTACAACCTAGACATGGGGGGGTTCGATTAATCCATTTTCTTTACCCTAATATTTAATCCTACCTAAAAGATCGATGAAATATCTCCCAATTTTATCTAGTGACACAAAAAAGGACCCTGATGATAACATTAAAGCTTCTATAGTTGTTTGTCGGATTCTTCGTGTGTAGGAGGAGAATACATTTGCTAGAATATTTGTTGGAAGCCTCACTAGAACTGTAATAGATTGGTTCTAGAATTTAGTAGATAGTCGCATCACTTGGTGGAACAATATTGAGGTAAAATGTCTTCAAAGTTTTATGTCTACACTTGATGTTGCTTGATTATTATTTTATTTCTTCCAAATCAAGATGGAAAAAGAGGAGGCCATGAGGGATTTTGTTAAAAGATTCAATAGGATTGTTGGTAAGATTCCACTAACTTGTAACTCAACCAAAAATAATCAGTTTTACATTTTCATCACTACCCTTCAAACTAGAATTAGCTTCTAGGTTTTTTGTCTAAAAGTACAAAGCTTGATAGATGCACAAATGGAGGCTATTATCTTTGATGATGATACGATCATTAATGGGTTGAGATGTGCTAAACCCTTATAGGAGAAATATGAACTTACGAAGAAAAAAATTATCTAAAGGTGAAGGAATCTAAAATAAGGCTTATTCTCAAAAAGGAAAAATCAACACCGCCTATTTCTTTTTGTCAAGATTTGACAGTTTTCAAGGAAGAAGATTTGCGAATATCTCATGTGATTAAAAATAGTCCTTATAATATTGTTGGATCATATCATCTACATGTTCTATATGATGATGAGGATCTTCAAGAGCTCATATCTTCTAAAAATGATTCCTTGGATATGGTGCAATGTCCTTTCTTGGATGTTGAAAATCATAATGAGCAAATTCCTCAATCATCTATTTGTTAGAATTCTTCAAAATAATTGTGAGGGGGGTAAATTAGTTATTCAAGGTCCAAATGTACCAATAAAACTTTTTACTTAACTTAGTGAACACATTAAACAACCATATATATGTATGTTTCCAAGATTATTACTAATACTTGTAGGTTACTATAAATCAATCATGCAACAATAAAACATGAAACATTAAAATTCATCCACACACTTGACACAGTGATTTAATGTGGAAACCCAATTTGGGAAAAACCACTAGTAACATGCTACTCCTTTTTCACTCTTCTAAATTGATACACTATGAAAGGCCAACCCTGTTAAAGGTTACGATACACACTGTTAAATGTGACCCAGTTCAGAGATTTCAATCACACTATTAGAAGTGAGCCTAGTTAAAGGACTTTAGGCCATTCACTTGGAATGCCACCCTATTAAAGGATTTTGAGTCTACCTTAGTCCAAATGATTTTATCCTAACTGATACAATTGTTAGAGAGTAAGAGTAGAGCTTTGATATGATACAACTTAGAACTTATCTTGTAGATTCTAGATCACAATTTAGTCCTCAATTCGCTTGGCTTCATTCTTCCCAGCTTTCACAAATTGTTCACCCTTCAAGAATTTGTCTCCTTAAGCCTTCTTGATTGGTATGCCAATGTAGTCTCATCTTTGGTCACTTAATGAAGCAAAGTCTTGGACTCTCTGTCTTTGTTCTTCCTTGGTCTTTTTTGAACTTTTCAATATCTTCCCCTTGATACTTTTCTTCATGGTGAGACATTCCCTTATATAGGAAATTAGAATACTTTGCCATTTTCCATTGTCCAATTTACGGTTTGCATGGATTAGGTAAGATACAATGTATCTACCTCATATCTTTTCTTTTCTAGAAACTTCTCCTAGAATCCATTTGAAATTGCCTAAAAATGGTATACCTTAAATTTTGTACC
This sequence comes from Cupressus sempervirens, assembly GCA_028749045.1. Classification (NCBI taxonomy): domain Eukaryota; kingdom Viridiplantae; phylum Streptophyta; class Pinopsida; order Cupressales; family Cupressaceae; genus Cupressus; species Cupressus sempervirens. Next base: position 321,247,671 of record CM053789.1, read on the forward strand.
AACAACTCATTAGCCTTATCTTCCACCTAGTTCACAGATTTCAAGATAATAAACTTGTTAGCTTAGATTTGGTGAATCTTTGACTTTTCTAATAATGCAATAGCTTGGCATTATTAATCTTCTAATGCTTAACACATACTACATTGCTCAACATCAACTATGAGTTCACTCGGCATCAACTATGATTTATTGATGCTTTGTACCTATTTTATTTTTCTCAGCACTAACTATGTTACTCAGCACACACTAGAATTTTCTTTTACTCAACACCAACTAATTTTCTACTTGGCTTGAACTAACTTTTCTCTATCAACTTGGTTAGGCTTTGTAGACAGTCTTAGTATTACTTGTTCTTCTAAAGTTTCTAAGTGTAGTCAACCTTTATATCTTTAAGTAAATTATCAATACATCATTTCACCATTGTCTTAACTAATCCTTGTGCTTCATTACAGAGCCATAACTCAATGTTTCCTCTAGGTGCTATTGTTACATATAATTGATTAAATCCTCTTCATCAATCAACTAAGTGATAGTACTTGGATCTTATAAGAAATTGTCTTTACTAAAAAATAGTAGGTTTGACATTAGTGACAAAAATATGACTGAAAGATATTTTATGCTTCAAAAATCTCCTTCTTTTCAATAATTTCTTTCAGCAATGATCTTTTCAATAAGATCTCAACAATCTCCCTCTTTGGCATTGAGGGAAAACCAAACTGATCAACCAAGTCACCTGAATGGTAAAAAAATTTGTTTGACCAAACTGACTAGGTTAGAATAGTAAGACAATACCAAAAGGAAATCTTGTATCAAATTTTTTTCTTCCATCTTTTGAAAACTTCTTTCTTATAATTCCTTTTGAATTTCTTTTCATTTAGCTCCCTCATACAAGGTGGATTAGGATGTGTCCTTCTCTGATATACTTTTTCTTTTCTTCCTCTCAAATCTATCACCATGATTAGTTTGTGCTATGTTCTTTCTTTGTTTTATTTCGCTCACTTCACTTTTGATCCTTTTTTGACTTTATTCAATTTTTGCTCTTTCTTCCTCTTTTACAACAATGCCAAAGACATATCATCTCAACATATAGATATAAAAATTTGTAGTATCATTAATTTCTCCCTTTTTGACCTTGTTTGTGACTATTTTAGGGTTTTAGCACTTTGATTACTTCAGGAAATACTTGAAGTAAGATCCTCTACATTAATTTTTAACATTTGGCAATCAACTTATTTGATGCAGGGTAGTCCTCATGTTATTTAAACAACTTTTGATAGGGGTATTATCCCTAACTTACCTCTAAGATATTCGTAGGCATCCTTTTGTAATGGCTTTGTGAAGAGTTAGCAATTTTTTCCTTTGAATTGACATACTCAATCTTTACCTCTTTCTCTTCAACTAGTTCCCTTAAGTAATGATACTTGATTGCAATGTACTTTGTCTTAGCATGCATTACTAGATTCTTTGATATATTTATAGAACCAATGTTATCACAATAAAGTATCATAGGTTCTATTATTTATTCTCTCATTCTATCGAGTAGATGCTTGATCCATACAATATTTGTGTAGCTTATAATAGCAGCAACAAATTCAACTTTAGCTGTGGATTGTGAGGTACAACTTTGTTTCTTACTAGTCCATGTAACTAGTCTCTTGCCTAAGAAAAGTGCTCCTCCACTGGTGCTTTTTCTATCATCTATATATCCTTCCCAATCAACATAAGTGTAGGCTCTCAAATCAAAATTTTCACTTCTTGTAGTATAGGCCAAACTCTTCTATTCCTTTCAAGTATCTCATTATTATTTTCACTACCATTAAATGATTTTCTCTACGATTTGTAGAGAATCTTGCAACTTTCTCAATAGACAATGCAATATCAGGTCTTCTATGTACAACATATTCTAACTTATCAATCATTAACCTATATAGTGTGTATTTTACTTTAGCAGAATCATCATTCTTTGATAGTTTGTATCTTGTTATCATGGATGTGCTTACTAGTTTTGAATTTTCCAGTCCAAATGTTTTTAGTATTTCCTTGATGTACTTTGATTGGTGATAAATATGCTATACTTTAGTTCACAAACTTGGAGTCCCACAAATAATTTGATCTTGCCAAACATTGACATTTCAAATTCATGTTTCATTTATTTACCAAAATCCTTCCATAAGGCATCTTGTCCTCCAAATGTTATATCATCAACAAAAAATTTAGACAATAGAATGTGTTTACCTTTTTTCTCTTAATGTGTACATTGTTGTTCTCTGTTGGATACAATTGTCCAATTGTGTGTTGTCTTTGATATTACACAAATGTCTTATCAATTCTCAGTTATAGTTTTTATTGTCTACTAAGCACTCCTAGAGTTTACTCTGTGAAGACTATGTCTATCGATCTTACTCAGGCGTCGAAGGAATTATGGCAGGAAACAATGTTAACTGAGCTCTCAAGGTTAATGAAAGAAAGTTGGTCAAAGTTAGTGTGAACTGAGTTGACTTGGTTGCCAAAGGTTTTTTGCAAGTTCACAGTGTTAACCGAGCATCTATTGGTTAACACAAGGAATTAGTTCACACTAATACATTTTGGTACCAAATTGCAACAGCAGTGTTGTTGCAGTTTTTTTGTCACAACCTTGTCATCATTGCAATTGTGATGATAGACCATCGCAATTGCGACAAAAACAAGGTTGTGATAGAAAAATTGCAACGGCACTGCCGTTGCAATTTGGTACCAAATGTATTAGTGTCAAAACTAGTGTTTACTGAGCTAGGTTGACTAGTAAAGGATTTTGTTAATATAGGATATGAAGTGTAATTATTTCAAGTATTGATTTTGGCTGACTAGGGTAATGATTATTGGTCATTGTAATTTGTATTGAGCCAACTTGACAATCTGAGCTATATAAATATAAGGTCAAATTGTGATTTTTAATGTATGTAAGTGTATTGATTGATTGAAAAGAAAAGTATGAGAGAAAATATGAAGGATGGTCTGATATCCTTATGGAATAGAAAAGTTATATTCAATCAAGAAGGATCTATTGTGAAGTAAAATAGAGATCTATAATCAACAATTCAGTTGCATCAAATTCAGGTCATCTCATTGTTACTCTCTAACCATTATAGCAGTGATTAGAAATCTCTTAACAGAGTTGGTTTAACAACCATTTGTAAATCCTTTAATAGGGTGATAGTTCCATTGAATTGTTTTAAAGACCTCTCACAAGGCCACTCATTATAGGGTGATTAAATCCTCTAACAAGGTCACACCTAACAATGTGTTTTGTAACCTTTAACCAGGTTGGCTCCTAATAGGGCTCACTTCAAAAAAGTAAAAAATAGTAACTAGTTACATTGGTGGTTTTTCCCATATTGAATTTCCACATTAAATTTGGTGTCTCTTGTGCTCATTTCTTTTCTCTCATGTTTGCAAGTTATTTTTGTTGATGATTAGATCTGCTAAAGTTAGATATACTCTACATTTACCGAATTACAACATTTTTATGTATGTTTGTTGAGTGACAGTAGTGAGTAGTTTTATCGGACATCTGAGGAATTTGTGGTAACTGATTCATCCACCCTCTGAGTTACTCCATCTATGTTTTCAACAATTGGTATTAGAGCTTTTAGTGCTTGTAGGAAAGGTTTCGAGGATGTAAGCTAAAGATTAGGATGTCTTATAAGAGAGAAATTCCAAATCTTAATAGAGATAACTTTTTAGCATGGTAGGGACTTATGATACTTCATTTGGCTTCCATTGGTGATTCAGGATGTAAATATCTTGATGAAGAATATACAACTCCTACTGGTACATTATCTATTGGAGATATTGTAGAGAAAAAGAACCATAACACCATGATGATAGACATTGCATGAGCTCTTAGCTATGAAGAATTTGATGAGATCAAAGATTGCAAAAATGCTTATGAAATGTGGAACAAGCTAAAGGAAATCTATGGTGGTGATGAAAATATGAGGAGAGCCAAAGAAGAAACCCTTAGAGGACAATTTGATTAGATGAGAATGAGGGAAGATGAAAATATTGCCAAATATGTGGAAATAGTCAAAGCCAGTGTCAATTCAATCAGAGCTTCTAGAGGAGAAATCAAAGATGAAACTGTTATAAGTAAATTTCTTAGAATATTACTTCCTATCTATGCAATTAGAGTATTTTCTATTCAAGAAAGAAGATGTGAGGTGAATCATAAGATAAATTTGGATGCCATAGTGGGAAGATTGACAACTTTTGAACTAGAAAATTATGATAATTATTTTCTAGCTTCCAAGAATATTGAATATGCATTTGAGGCCAAACTTTCACTTAAGGGGAATGGGAAGAAAATAAAGGACATTCAGTTAGAAAGTGAAGAAGAATCAGAGGAAAGTTATGATAGTGATCTTGAATTTTTTGAAGCTTTGTTTGTAAGCAAATATTCTAGAGGCAAAGAAAAATACAAAGGTAAAGTTCCCTTAATCTATTTTTCATGTGAAGAAATTGGTCATATTTCTGCTAGGTGCCCAAAGAAAGATAGCAAGGATGAGAAGAAAGGTCACAAGTTCAATGGTAAGAAGGATTTCAAAAATCTTGAATCATTCAAGGATAAGAAAACTTTTTTTATGGCTAAAGATTTTGATAATAATGAAAATGGGATAGTTTACATTGCTGTAAAAGATGTATCTGATGATGGAGATAAGCTGACACTTATATCTCATGTGAGAAAAAAATGATACATGGATCATAGACAGTGGATGTTCACATCATATGACTAGAGATAAAGAAAAGTTTGAACACTTTGAAGACTATGATGGTGGTAGTGTAAGATTTGGAAACAATGAATATTGTTGCATAAAAGGAAGAGGCAGAATCTCATTGACAAAAGAAATTGTATGTGATAGTGCTTATTGGGTTGAAGGACTAAAGAATAATCTTCTGAGTGTGGCATAGCTAATCAACATTGGATTCAAAGTAGAATTTATGCATCGCAAGGCTAGACTACTAGATGGCTAAGGAAAATTGATTGGATCAAGCAAACAAACAAAAGGTAATCTATTTTATCTCGACCTTGGTGATTGCTCATATTTTATTTCTCCAGTTGAAGAAAGTTGGTTATGGCATAGAAGGTTATGTCATGTAAATTTTGATAACATGGTAAAGATAAGAAAATTTAGGAAAGTAAGAGGTATTCCTAGTTTGAAGAAACTAGATGTTAGTTTATACAAGGACTATCAAATTGGAAAAATGGGAAAGACTAGTTTTAAAAGAAAAAACTATCAAACTAAAGATATCTTGGAAATTGTGCATACTAATTTATGTGGACCTATTGGATCAAAAAGAGGTGGTGAATTCATCTGCAATGAATTTAACAACTTTTGCATTGAAAGAGGAATCAAGAGATATGTATCAACTCGTAGAACTCCTGAGCAGACTGGAATAGATGAAAGAACAAATAGATCTATCATGGATTGTGCAAGGAGTCTAATGATTGAAAAGAACATTGCTATAAAATACTAGAAGAAAGCTATTAGCACTTCAATTCGTACTTTGAATCTAGTTCAGTTGAAGAAAGATTCGAACAAAACTCCCTATGAATTATGGTATGGCTATAGATCCAATGTAAATGACCTAAAAGTATTTGGAAGTAAATGTTATATCTTGAAAGAATTTTAAAAAAGGCAAGATGGATGTAAAAGGTGATGAAGGTATATTTTTAGGATATTCTTGTAGAAGTAAGGCATATAGATGTTTAAATCTATCTACTCATAAGAAACTGCACATGTGAGAATTGATGAGTTTTCAGAAAAGACTAAAGAAGAAAGAAGAAAGGTGTAATGCTCCGTCAAGGGATCCAAAGAATTAACCTAGAATTTTTACTAAGTTTGGTAACAATTTTTTTTTCCCATGAAAGTAGATACCACATATAACTTATTCGTAATAACAAAAGCAATAGCAATGTCCATCTAAGAAGTAAACATAACATATACAACATATTACATTCTTTTAAGATCCCTTAACGTGAATTACATACATGATTACAACATCCACATGAAATAATAATGATAAGTCCAATGTTCAATTATTACATTTCCAACTGCTCATTCATCCACTGTACATGTCACAAGGTATGAAGGCTTAAAAGTATATACATATGTAGAATAAGATACATCATCCTATTCTAATCCATGATACATCAAGGTAAAGATAATCACATGATACTCATGGTACATCATCATAAAAGTCATATACATCCATAATAAAGATCAACAAAATAAACTAAGTGCACGGTTCCTCCCAACCGTTAATAGCATCATTAGACCAACGTGGGCCCTAGCCATCCCTCCGTGCATAACATCCCATATCACCGAAGAGATCATCGGTACTAACATAGTAGGAACGTCACTCCTAATAAATATAACATCATATGTAGAAATTAATCTAAAATGCAGATATAAGCATAAGATATCATCATCTAACATATGCTAATCATCAATGAAAGGCTACATATCCACCATCTCGAAGGACACATCAACCATGATGTCTCAATGAATCTCAAATGATAAGAGTGGAAAATAAACTACCACCCGACCGCGTGGTACCTAAGTGGTCCACTCCCACCGTGCTGAGGAGATAATCTCAAGTCCCAAACAGGCTATCAAAACCACATATCACACGACTCTAAAGTCCAGGAATCTTAAAAGTATACTAACTCAAAGGTTTCAATCACAAAACAGACATTAACTTCCCAGAGGCACACAAAGACATGTAGGAACCTATTATGCAAGTGGGAAAGTGTCATCGCATTTATCTTGTACAAGTTACCCTGGCAGTTAGCTAAACTCCATGGGTCCATACAGATCTCATGCGGAGACTAGTATCCTTTCATGCTAACAAGGCATACTATGGAATGCAAGGTCGCAACCATGCGTTCTCTCTACTCCCATTCTAGCCTATACAAGCACTCAAGGCATGGGCGAGAACCAAAACTCTTATTTTTTTTACTTTCATTCAGTTAGTATTAAGTGTGAATGTTATCACTTATTAATCCAACTTAGAATGAGTTATCCTGGCAGCCTCTTAGGGCCCCAACCCCCATTGCAAGCCACTTCCTGACACTACATGCAGATATCCTACCCTAATGCTCATGGTATCATAATCATAAAGAAAGTCCACAAAATCATCAAATATCCATAATAAGAATCAACAAATATCCATGATTAAATCATCAAATATGCATAAAAGCATCAAATCTCCATGAGCAATATCCATAGAAAATCATGACTACAATAGCTCTCTATTGGGAACTGAAGTATCACTGATAATCGAAGTATCCATTGGTTTTCAATAACCAAAATATATCTCAAAATAAATCACCATATCCATTGGTTCTCAACAAGCAACCAAGAATATCTCAAAGTCATATTGATCGAAGACTCCAAAAATGGTTAAGTCATACATGTCACAACATGACATCGTCAAGAATAAATCCACATATTCATCCCATCATGGAGACTAGAATATGTCCAAGGATAACTGATCGATGACCAAAAATAATGGTTAAGTCAAGTATCTCAAACATAAGAATTTCAACTATAACAATCAGTATTCACAACCAATACATAGAGCATTCCATCACATACTCATGGTTGGGTTTATAAAGATCGAGAAATAAAACATCATCATGACATCACAATCGCATAACCCCCAAGTCTCTGGTAGACGTCCTATACTGGTCAACACTAGTCAACCCAAAATCCCAAAACATTAACAAAAGGAATACACAATGTAGACACATGTTTTGGTTTCACTAAGTTTCAAATTTAAATTCAAAAGCCAAGTCTCAGTTCATGGTTCCAAGTTTGAAGGAACATATTGTACGTTTTTTTTTTTTTTTTTCATGTGCTAATTTTTGGAAGGATAAAAAGTTCTCTCTAAACTTTAATCTCCGATTATAACAAAAAAAATGTTTTCCACCAACTTTAAATTTCCACATACTTTATACATTTTTTAATCTAACTATTAATTAATTCTTAATAGTTAAAGTTATAAAATTACAGAACTACTCATTATTATAAAAGATGAATTCATAAATCTTTTATCAACAATTTTAAATCCTTTAATAACATATATATATATATATATATATGTATATATATATATATGTATATACATATACATATATATATACATATATATATATATACATATATATATATATATATGTATATATATATATATCTATATATATATTACATATATACATATATATATATATTCATATTTAAATATATACATACATACATATATAATATATAATATTATTTTTTTCATTTTATAAAAACCGAATATTATTTTCAAAATTTATTATCAAACTTTAAAACAAAATCAAAATTATACACGCCGTCGGCCATCACCGAAGTGACCCCAGCCGCGGCACGCAGGGTTCTGCAGTTACAGGCCTACGGTGGCAATGGGTACGTAGTACCTGCTGACGTCGCAGTACCTACGACAACAGGCACTCCGCGCCCAATAAAGCGCGTGGGGTACAGTCCGTCCCACTGCGCACTCATATATATGTTCTTCCCCAATGCAATTTTAAATAATTTTTGTATAAACTTCCTCATGCGATATTAACATGAATCTCTACTTTGATTCAATAATCGATTCACCAATTAAATACATATATATATATATATGTATAAATATATATATATGTATATATATATGTATGTATGTATGTATATATATATATGTATGTATATATATATAGATATATATATATATATATATATATATATATATATATATATATATCTATATATATATATATATATATGTATGTGTATATATATATATACAAATTTGTATCATAGTATTTGTATAAATAATGTATGCAGATTTCAAAAATCACATATACACAATATATTCAATTTCCCAGAATTTTCCTATAAACTTTTAACCCCCAAATTTATCCAATAATCTAATGGATTTTTGGTCATGAGTTTAAACCCTAGCCCTGTTATCTTATCAGATCTATGCATATAAAATTCTCAAATAACCTTATTTGCCTATATTGAGAATGTATGCAATAAAAATATGAAATTTCTCAGAAGACATAAGGAAGACACGAAGAAGATAGGGAATGCATAATGCAAAAATAGCACAAGTAAAATCACAAGAATCTACCCGAATTCTGATGCTAATTTGCTCTTCCTCAGAAAACTCGTAGGTCAAGCTCCCTTCTTCAAAGTTCTCAAATCCTCCAATGCTTCAATTTTTCACCACTCTATCCACGCTACCCACGCTCTCCATGCTATGTCCAAGCTTCTAAGGAATGCCCGAATATAAAGAGCTCTCAGGATAACCCTAGAATTCTTCTAGAACCAGCTGGAAGATATCGCCAACTAAGCATGGACCTATTTCCAACCTTTTTGATAAGCCCTAGGGTTGTAGACACCATGTGCTCAATTGATGCACTAACCCCCATGTTGTTGACACATGAAAAATGGGGAACTGCATTAATTTCCAAGCAAGTTTATAATTCCAATTATTTTTAACTAATTTCCATTTATAACTCCCATTTTAATTTAATAACTTTTATTTTAATTTTTATAACTTTTATTATTATTATTTGTCTATTAATTTATTGGTATTTTATAATTATTATTTATTTTAATTCTCTAATTTTCTTTTCTTTCTCAATTAATTTCACCTTAATTATAATCAAAATATCAAAAATCATGATATTTAATTTTCTCAAATAATTAATTTATTAATTAAATCTATTTGTTAAGACTTAATTAATAGAAAATTCACCATAGACCTTCATAAAAAAATATGAAAACCCATCACGAAATATGTCATCCGACACATCTAGTGGGTGCTCAACTCTGATACTTGTCCCAACTCACTAGAACAAATGGTTTTAGGGTTTGGGATTTGGACTCGAGAATTTATCTCCGCTCTCTTATCATTGAGATAGTATAATAGGGTACGCTCATCCTGGCAATTCAGGGAAGTCGATACTCGGTACCTGCAACCTGCAGAAAGGTCATGCATGTACATACTATGTATATATAGTGCTAAGCTAAACAGGCAATGGTAGGAAGTGGTGCATCGTGTAGATCCTGACTAAGCAGGTGACTACGACTCCCTTCCTTAACCACATCAGAAATGCCATACAATAAGAAAACACGCACACCATACACATGCAAGTATGGGGTAAGTATCCATACTAAAACTCATGAAATAATAACCATCTAGCTAATCATCAACAATAACTAAAAACAATATAATGATCATCATACATACATGAAATGTAAAGTCTAAATGATCTCGTCATATAATAACTGAATCCATAACATAATGTCTGATAGTGTCAAAACAATACCACTAATCCATCAACATAATACTAGTCCATCAAAGTCTGATAATAATAGCAATAATATGTCCAGAGAAGATGTGAATGAGGGTAGGCACTACATCCACTCCCCCTTGGATTAGGCTTACTCCTGGAAGCCTACAAAAAAATAGGGATATAACTCCCTCAATCTAGTTGCATCCTCCCAAGTAGCTAAAGAATCATCAGTAGGGTCCCATTGGACCCTTACCTGCTCGATGGTTTGACCCCTGAGGGTCAACCGCCGTTGCTCCAGAATATGAACCGACTCCAAAGCCAGCTGCCCATCCTCTACCTGCAATGCATTCCAATCAAGAACATGCACAATATCAGGAATATACTGCCTAAGCACTGACACATGGAAAACATCATGAATGTGAGCTAGGCTGGGCGGTAGAGCAAGGCGGTAAGCAACCGGGCCAATCCTCTCTAGAATCTCAAATGGTCCAACAAAACAAGGTGCTAGCTTAGAACCCTTTCCGTAATGGATCAGACTCTTTTGTGGATGCACTCTCAAGAAAACCTTATCTCCCACTGCAAACTGCTTATCATTCCTATGAGCATCAGCATACTTCTTCTGTCTATCCTGTGCCATAGTCAAATGCTCGCAGATTCGCACCACCTGTTGCTCCATATCACAAAGCATCTCAGGACCCATCAGAATGCAATCCTCAAGATTGTCCCAACTCAATGGTGTACGACAAGGATGACCATATAACGCCTAAAAAGGTGCCATGCCAATAGAACTGTGATACCCATTGTTGTAAGAAAACTCCACTAGATAGAGATAGTCCTCCCAATATGACTGCCTATCCATCACATACATTCATAAAATATCCTCCAAAACCTGATTCACCCTCTCTGTCTGACCATCAGTCTCCGGATCATATGCCGAACTGAAGTTTAATTGCACTCCAAGCCCATGCTGCAACGATGTCCAGAATGCAGATGTGAATACAGGATCCCTGTCAGAAATGATCTTTCTAGGAATACCATGTAATCTCACAATGTCACGCATGAAGACATTAGCTACAAAAGCTACTGTGTAGGAAGACCTGATAGGTGAAAAATGTGCCACCTTAGTCAACCGATCAACAGTGACCATGATAGCATCATGATGACAAACTGTCATAGGTAATCCTACAATGAAATCCATGGAAATGATATCCCACTTCCAAGAAGGAATGAGATTTGGCTACAAAAGTCCAGCCGGGTGCTGATGTTCTACCTTGACTCTCTGACACTTGAGACACCTAGCCACAAAATCAGCAATGTCTTGCTTCATCCGAGACCAAAAGAACAAACGTCTCAAATCAGCATGCATCTTCTTGACACCTGGATGTGCTGAGTTTGGTTTACGATGGGCTTCTGCTAGAATCAAGGTGCAAAGTTCATCCAGTAATGGCACATAAATCCTCCCCAAATGTCTCAAAAGACCATCTAACTCTCGAACATAACCTGCAAACTTTCCTTCCAAGAGTCTTCCTGAATCTATCTCTCTGCACACTTCCTGATACCATGAATCCGTAGGAAGTGCCTGAAGAATCCAACTCCTCAAATCGAAACTAAGAGTCATGGATGTTACCACATGTCTTCTATGACTCAAAGCATCTGCCACCACATTCTCCTTACCCTGAATGTACTTAACCTCAATATCATACTCGCATAGAAACTCCATCCATCGTCTCTGTCGAGCATTCAAATTAGGCTAAGTAAAAATATACTGAAGACTGCGATGATCACTGTGTAACTCAAATCTATGCCCCAACAAGAAATGTCTCCATCTTGTCAAAGCATGAACTACTGCTGCCAACTCAAGATCATGCGTAGGATAATTTAACTCATGATCCTTGAGCTTGCATGATTCATATGCTATCACCCATCCATTCTGCATCAACACTGCCCCAATCCCCTCAAGAGAAGCATCTGTACACACCATGAAATCTCCCTCTGGGTCCGGTACTGCTAATATCGGTGCACTAGTCAGAAGTTTGTTGAGCTTCCGAAATGCTTCCTCACATTTCTCTATCCACACAAACTTCTTTCCTTTCCTCTGAAGAGAAGTGATAGGATGTGCTATCCTAGAGAAGTTCTGGACAAATTTGCGATAATATCCTGCTAGGCCCATGAAACTACGAATCTCTGACACGTTAGTCGGTGTTGGCCAATCTATTATTGCCTGAATCTTTGTAGGATCCACTGAAATACCATCACCTGAGATGACATGCCCTGAATATGGAATCTCTAATTTGAAGAATTCGCACTTGGCTGCATTAGCATAAAGCTGGTTGTCTCTCAAACACTGCAATACCAACCGCAGGTGTTCCTCATGCTCCTTCTGATTCTTGGAATATATCAATATATCATCAAGAAACACCAGTACGAATCTGTCAAGATATGATCGAAATACACCATTCATCAAACTCATGAACACCGATGGAGCGTTAGTCAACCCAAAAGGTACCACTGTGAACTCATAATGCCCATAGCAAGTTCAAAAAGCGCTCTTGTGAATATTAGCTTCCTTAATACAAAGCTGGTGGTATCCTGACTTAAGGTCAATCTTGGAGAAAATTGTGGCCCCCTTGATCTGATTGAATAAGTCATCAATCCTAGGCAAAGGATAGCTATTCTTAATAGTCACCTTGTTCAACTATCTGTAGTTGATACAAAGGCGCAAGGAACCGTCTTTCTTCTTCACAAAGAGCACTGGAGCTCCCCATGGTGATACACTAGGTCGAATTCTCCCTTTGGCCAGAAGTTCCTCTAACTGAAGACGTAGCTCTCCTAGTTCCTATGTGGTCATGCGAAAAGGAGCTTTAGAGATAGGCTCCGCTCCAGGAACTAGATCAATGCTAAAGTCAATATCCCTCTTTAGAGGCATGCCTGGAATCTCACTTGGAAAAACATCTGTGTACTCTTGCAAAATTAGGTGATCTAAAGTCTTCCTCACATGATCTTCCTCATCAAGATCATTTACCATAACAACAAATATTTTACATCCTTTACTGAAACTTCGCTTCATTTGCATAACAGAAATCATCCGTAGAGATATAGGCCTTGGTATCCCAACTATCTTCACATCATTTCCTTGGTCATCTTGGCACATAATAACCTTCTTCCTACAATCTATACTGGCTTTATGAGTTCCAAGCCAATCCATGCCCAAAACCACATTGTAGGAACCAAGGTGTATGACTCAAAAATCCACTACAGAAACAAAGCTTCCTAAGCTAAGCCCACACTTATGAACTACAGAGTTCGTGGAGACCTTGATACCTGAGGCTAGCTCCACTTGCCAACCATGATCTTGCTTCACCGCATCCAGCTTACACTTAGAAACTATAGATGGTGAAATAAATGAATCTATAGCTCCTGAATAAAATAATACTGAAAGAGATATACCTCGAATAGCACCTGTGGTCTCAACCACTATTCCCTGATGATCCGCCTCGCGGTGTTCAACTGCTACAAAAACTCTATGAGCTCTACCTGCATCACCAACTGTAGGCTCTGAAGCTGTAGGCCTAGGTCCTGAAAACTAAGGTGTTCGCTGTGGACACTGAGCTACATAATGACCAATCTGTCCACATAAAAAACATTCTATACTCCTGCCAGATCCTCTACCCATAGGTGGTACATTTGATTGCTATCGGCTGTTCCTATTGATAAATGACTGACTACTCTGAGCTGGCTGGTTGGGTTGATTTTGTTTACTGCGTTGAATATTGCGGTTGTTCTTAAAGTTAGAACCTTTGCCACCACCTTGAGCTTGAGAATTAAATCCCTTCTATTGTTGCGTCTGTCGAGACTGTTGGTGAAACTGTTTTCCTTTAGAAGAGAAAGGCTTCTTGTTACTATCTGAATTAAAGTTTCTTTTAGATCTTGACGCTGCTGGCGCTCCTAGAAAACCACCTTGACCAAGGTTAACACTTTTCTCAACAAGAATTGCTCGATGTACCGCATCCTTGAGGGTTTTTGGCTCAAATACTTTGACACCCCCAATAATACGATTGTTCAATCCCCTAATAAAGTGTTGTGTCAACTAAGCTGAATTCTCACTAAATCCTAAAAAAGACATGAGCTCATAAAACTTACGCTCATACTCGATTACTGACATAGTGTACTACTTGAGATTATGAAATTCATCTGCCCTTTGTTGTTTCCATTCCTTTGGTAGGAATCGTTCACGAAAACTCTCCAAAAATAGTTCCCAAGTGACACTGCTCATATCGATCCCTAGCTTCTTCTCCTCAATTGTCCACCAAGTGGCTCCAAAGTTCTCTAAATTGGTGATCGCAAATCTTGCCTTAACATTGCTGTCAAAGTCCTGCATAGCAAAATTCCTGTCGAGAGAAATAAGCCACTTCTCAGCCACATATCCAGACCCTTGCCCATTGAAAGGCTTAACCTTGGATCTTGAAAGATCCTTCATCTGAGTGGACACAATGGACCTCTGATGCTCCTTTTGAGGACTTCTAGACCTGGGTCTATGCTCTTGTTCTGTCTGATGTACTTTAGGTTGTTCTTGAACAAGAGGTAGACCTTCTAGTATAGTCTGCATTAATTGTCTTAGACCAACCTCTTCAGACTCAGTTTGGTCCTCTCTACGGCTCTCTTCCTGCTGCCTATTAGAGTGCTCTTCCCTGCTCTCTATACGAACCGATCCCTCATGGGAAGACTCATGGGCACTGACGGTTCTACCACGACCACGACCTCTTCCATGGCCCCTACCTCGGCCTCTAATAGAAGACCTAGTCCCAGATACCATCCTGCAACAGTACAGAGTACTATTACAATCAAGAGACACATGTTACAATAGACAGAGTTCAGTTTTAGGTCTAAGTAAAATTTTAGTATTGACAACTAAGTGTTGAAGTATGAAAAACATACAAGTACAGTTCAAGTACTATTTCAGTTCACCTAGTCTCAACTTCTAGTTGTTCCAAATTACCCAGAGCTCCCAATGTAGAACTCAGGTTCTAATACCAAATTTAATGCCCCGTCAAGGGATCCAAAGAATTAACCTAGAATTTTTACTAAGTTTGGTAACATTTTTTTTTTCCATGAAAGTAGATACCACATATAACTTATTCGTAATAACGGAAGCAATAGCAATTTCCATCTAAGAAGTAAACATAACATATACAACAGATTACATTCTTTTAAGATCCCTTAACGTGAATTACATACATGATTACAACATCCACATGAAATAATAATGATAAGTCCAATTTTCTATTATTACATTTCCAACTGCTCATTCATCCACTGTACATGTCATAGGGTATGAAGGCTTAAAATTATATACATATGTAGAATAAGATACATCATCCTATTCTAATCCATGATACATCAAGGTAAAGATAATCACATGATACTCATGATACATCATCATAAAAGTCATATACATCCATCACAAAGATCAACGAAATAAACTAAGTGCACGGTTCCTCCCAACCTTTAATAGCATCATTAGACCATCGTGGGCCCTAGCCATCCCTCCGTGCGTAACATCCCATATCACCGAAGAGATCATCGGTACTAACATGGTAGGAAAGTCACTCCTAATAAATATAACATCATATGTAGAAAGTAATCTAACATTCAGATATAAGCATAAGATATCATCATCTAACATATGCTAATCATCAATGAAAGGATACATATCCACCATCACGAAGGACGCATCAACCATGATGTCTCAATGAATCTCAAATGATAAGAGTGGAAAATACACTACCACCCGACCGCGTGGTACCTAAGTGGTCCACTCCCACTGTGCTGAGGAGATAATCTCAAGTCCCAAATAGGCTATCAAAACCACATAGCACATGACTCTAAAGTCCAGGAATCCTAAAAGAATACTAACTCAAAGGTTCCAATCACAAAACATACATCTACTTCCAACAGCCACACAAAGACATGTAGGAACCTACTATGCAAGCGGGAAAGTGTCATTGCATTTATCTCATACAAGTTACCCTGGAAGTTAGCTAAATTCCATGGGTCCATACAGATCTCATGCGGCCACTAGTATCCTTTCATACTGACAAGGCATACTATGGAATGCAAGGTCGCAACCATGCGTTCTCTCTACTCCCATCCTAGCCTATACAAGCACTCAAGGCATGGGCGAGAACCAAAACTCTTATTTTTTTTAGGTTCATTCAGTTAGTATTAAGTGTGAATGTTATCACTTATTAATCCAACTTAGAATGAGTTATCCTGGCAGCCTCTTAGGGCCCCGGCCCCCATTGCAAGCCACTTCTCGACACTACATGCAGATATCCTACCCTAATGCTCATGGTATCATAATCATAAAGAAAGTCCACAAAATCATCAAATATCCATAATAAGAATCAACAAATATCCATGATTAAATCATCAAATATGCATAAAAGCATCAAATCTCCATGAGCAATATCCATAGAAAATCATGACTACAACAACTCTCTATTGGCAACTGAAGTATCATTGATAATCGAAGTATCCATTGGTTTTCAATAACCAAAATATATCTCAACATAAATCACCATATCCATTGGTTCTCAACAAGCAACCGAGAATATCTCAAAGTCATACTAATCGAAGACTCCAAAAATGGTTAAGTCGTACATGTCACAACATGACATCGTCAAGAATAAATCCACATATTAGTCCCATCATGGTGACTAGAATATGTCCAAGGATAACTGATCGATGACCAAAAATAATGGTTAAGTCAAGTATCTCAAACATAAGAATTTCAACTATAACAATCAGTATTCACAACCAATACATAGAGCATTCCATCATATAATCATGGTTGGGTTTATGAAGATCGAGAAATAAAACATCATCATGACATCACAATCGCATAACCCCCAAGCCTCTGGTAGATGTCCTATACTGGTCAACACTAGTCAACCCAAAATCCCAAAACATTAACAAAAGGAATACACAATGTAGACACATGTTTTGGTTTCGCTAAGTTTCAAATTTAAATTCAAAAGCCAAGTCTTAGTTCATGGTTCCAAGTTTAAAGGAACATATTGTACGCTTTTTTTTTTTTTTTCATCTGCTAATTTTTTGAAGGATAAAAAGTTCTCTCTAAACTTTAATCTCCGATTATAACAAAAAAAATGTTTCCACCAACTTTAAATTTCCACATACTTTATACATTTTTTAATCTTAACTATTAATTAATTCTTAATAGTTAAAGTTATAAAATTATAGAACTACTCATTATTATAAAAGATGAATTCATAAATCTTTTATCAAGAATTTTAAATCCTTTAATAACATATATATATATATTACATATATACATATATATATATATATATATATATATATTAATATTTAAATATATACATACATACATATATATATATATATATATATATATTCATATTTAAATATATACATACATACATATATAATATATAATATTATTTTTTTCATTTTATAAAAACCGAATATTAATTTGAAAATTTATTATCAAACTTTAAAACAAAATCAAAATTATACACGCCGTCGGCCATCACCGAAGTGACCCCGGCCGCGGCACGCAGGGTTCTATGGTCACAGGCCTGCAACGGTAGTGGGTACGTAGTACCTGCTGACATCGCAGTACCTGCGACAGCAGACACTCCACGCCCAGTAAAGCGCGTGGGGTATAGTCTGTCCCACTGCGCACTCATATATATGTTCTTCTCCAATGCGATTTTAAATAATTTTTGTATAAACTTCCTCATGTGATATTAACATGAATCTCTACTCTGATTCGATAATCGATTCACCAATTAAATACATATATATATATATATATATATATATATATATATATATATATGTATATATATATATATATATATATATGTATATATATATATATACAAATTTGTATCACAGTATTTGTATAAATAATGTATGCAGATTTCAAAAATCTCATATACACAATATATTCAATTTCTCAGAATTTTCCTATAAACTTTTAACCCCCAAATTTATCCAATAATCTAATGGATTTTTGGTAATGAGTTTAAACCCTAGCCCCGTTATCTTATCAGATCTATGCATATAAAATTCTCAAATAACCTTATTTTCCTATATTGAGAATGTATGCAATAGAAACATGAAATTTCTCAGAAGACATAAGGAAGACACAAAGAAGATAGGGAATACGTAATGCGAAAATAGCACAAGTAAAATCACAAGAATCTACCCGGATTCTGATGCTAATTCGCTCTTCCTCAGAAAACCTGCAGTTCAAGCTCCCTTCTTCAGAGTTCTCAAATCCTCCAATGCTTCAATTGTTCACCACGCTATCCATGCTACCCATGCTCTCCACCCTATTTCAAAGCTTCGAAGGAATGCCCGAATATAAAGAGCTCTAAGGATAACCCTAGAATGCTTCTAGAACCAGCTAGAAGACATCGCCAACTAAGCATGGATCTATTTCCAACCTTTTTGATAAGCCCTAGGGTTGTAGACACCATGTGCTCAATTGATGCACTAACCCCCATGTTGTTGACACATGAAAAATGGGGAACTGCATTAATTTCCAAGCAAGTTTATAATTCCAATTATTTTTAACTAATTTCCATTTATAACTCCCATTTTAATTTAATAACTTTTATTTTAATGTTTATAACTTTTATTATTATTATTTGTCTATCAATTTATTGGTATTTTATAATTATTATTTATTTTAATTCTCTAATTTTCTTTTCTTTCTCAATTAATTTCACCTTAATTATAATCAAAATATCAAAAATCATGATATTTAATTTTCTCAAATAATTAATTTATTAATTAAATCTATTTGTTAAGACTTAATTAATAGAAAATTCACCATAGACCTTCATAACAAAATATGAAAACCCATCATAGGACAATTCGCACAAAATCAGTCTAAAAGATTTAAAAAAATCACGAAATATGTCATCCGACACATCCAGTGGGTGCTCAACTCTGATACTTGTCCCAACTCACTAGGACAAATGGTTTTAGGGTTTGGGATTTGGACTCGAGAATTTATCTCCCCTCTCTTATCATTGAGATAGTATAATAGGGCACACTCATCGTGGCAATTCAGGGAAGTCGATACCCGGTACCTGCAACCTGCAGAAAAGCCATGCATGTACATACTATGTATATATATAGTGCTAAGCTAAACAGGCAATGGTAGGAAGTGGTGCATCGTATAGATCCCGACTAAGCAGGTGACTACGACTCCCTTCCTTAACCACATCAAAAATGCCATACAATAAGAAAACACACACACCATACACATGCAAGTATGGGGTAAGTATCCATAATAAAACTCATGAAATAATAACCATCTAGCTAATCATCAACAATAACTAAAAACAATATAACGATCATCATACATACATGAAATGTAAAGTCTAAATGATCTCATCATATAATAACTGAATCCATAACATAATGTCTGATAGTGTCAAAACAATACCACTAATCCATCAACATAATACTAGTCCATCAAAGTTTGATAATAATAGCAATAATATGTCTAGAGAAGATGTGAACGAGGGTAGGCACTACAAAAGGAACTAGAAGATTATAGAAGATTTTTTTACATTGAACTTGATACATTGCTAGACACATCCAACAATGAGGAGACTTCATCTACTGAGCCCAATATAGCTACTAAGTTCCAAGAAGTTCAAACTAAGTCACAATGACCTGAGTCACATTCTAAAGCTACTGAGCCCATGCCTACCAAGTCTGAGCAACCAAAGCATGAAATTGAAAATTGAAATGAAAATACTGGAATTCAATCAAAAGGAAAAGAACCTATACTGGCCAATATATCAGAAGGCATCATGCACTTGATCAGATTATTGGTGATAAATCAAAAGGTACTATGACAAGAAGTAAGCCAAAAGGTACATGTTTACTTGCTGATTTTGAAACTAGAAGTGTTAAAGATGCATTGGAAAATGAAAGTTAGATTTAGGTTATGAATGAAGAAATAGAAAAAATAGAAAATAACAAAACTTGGACTCTTGTACCTAGGCCCAAAGATAAAATTGTGATTGGAACAAAATGGGTATTTAGAAATAAGTTAAATGTAGATGAATAAGTGTTAAGAAAAAAATAAAGACTAGTGTGTAAAGGATATTCTCAAGAAGAAGGAATTGATTATGGTGAGACTTTTTCTCCTATTGCAAGATTAGAAGGTGTCAAGACCTTACTTGGATATGGTGGTATATCATATGGATGTTAAATCTACATTTCTCAATGGTACTCTTGATGAAGAAGTTTACATTGAACAACCCAAAGGTTTTGTCGATCCAAATAAGGACATGGTTTACAAACTACGCAAAGCATTATATGGTCTGAAACAAGCTCCTAGAGCATGGTATGAGAGGTTGCAGAACTACCTCATACAGATTGGTTTCTAGAGAACTAATGACAACAGTAGTTTTTACATCAAGGAAGGACCACAAAACAAGATTTTATTAGTAGAAATATTTGTGGATGACACTCTATTCACAGGGAATGATGACTTATGCAATTTTTTTATAGAGAAAATGTACAAAGAATTTGAAATTCCTATGTTTGGAGAGATTAATTTGTTTGTTGGATTGAAAATATAGAAAAGTAGGAATTGCATCTACATCACTTAGTCGATGTACATAAAAGAGATACTTAAGAAATTTGGGATAGAATATTCTAAACTAGTCAAAACCCCCATGTGTACAAAACTAAAGCTTATGGGTATGTGCAGGATCATGGTGTACCGAACTATGGCCTTAAGTGGCAGTGAAAAACCAGCAAATCAGGGTTATGTCAACTTGACACATAATTTTAAAGTGGTTCTGGACTTTATATCAAAAAGCTATAACAAAATAATCTGTAGGAAATGGAATCTAGTTTCTAAAATACAAGGCCTTATCTGGAGAAAAAATTATTTGATTGGTCAAAAGTTTGGATTTTAATGTAGTACTACAAAAATTTCAGGGCAAAAATAAAAAGTAGGTGTATGTCTGACCACCTTAATCATAATCAAATGATAATATTTTTAAATATAATTTTAGATATAAAAGCTAGACTCATGCCTGGATGTGACACATATTTTTGGCAATTTTTATTCTAAATAAATAATTAATTATGAATTTTCTACTATACTATTTTTAGAATTAAAAAACTCATGTGTCTGACCACCTTAACTAGTTCAAAAAAAATCAAAATTAAGGTTTTTTTTTTTTTTTTTTTCTTATACTAGTCAAAGCATAGAATGTGATGCATCTTTTGGATTTCACAAATCTTATACGGTTTGAAAGTTATAGCTATTTTTCAACCAGTATGTCAATCAACACTTTGTAGCTAACTCCATTAGAAAATAAGTAATAATTACTTACGGAACTCGTAATTTGACAAAACTTACATTTATGAAAAGCTAAGAACATTCTTAAGAAACCCTTTTCATTACATCAAATTTTGGTTTAAAAAAAGTCGCCAGCTACATGCTTGGAGTAAAAAACACATAAGAACATGCCAAAAACACATTTTCAGGATGTTTTAAAGATGACCATATAAGGTTGGTATTGAAAGATATAGTAGGAATTATAAAGGTATTAATTTTTTTCTTTTAGTATCAAGATGGGTGGGAAAAAAGTGGGAATAGATTTTGAAATTCTTTGAGGCATTTCAAAACTACATATTTTTCAGATCGCCACTTTTTGGCACACCATGATCCTGCACATACCCTTACAAAAGATGATGATTCTAAAGATGTATATTAGACCTTATATAGATCAATGATTGGAAAATTATATTATGTTGTTCATACAAGGGCTGATATTTCTTTAGCAATTGGTATAGTGGCAAGATTCTCAGCAAAGCCCAGAAAAAATAATATGATGGCAATCAAAAGAATCTTGAGATACTTGAAAGGCACTAAAGACTATGGATTATGGTATAAATTTGGAGGAAATTTGGACTTGAAAGTGTTTACTAATGCTAATTGGGTAGGAAATTTTGATGATAGAAAGAGCACAAGTGGTGGATCATTCTTTCTTGGTAAAAGATTGGTATCTTGGAGAAGCAAAAAGCAAAATTGCACATCCAATTCCACAACAATAGCAAAATATGTTGCAAGAGTAGTGAATTTCTGTAATATTGTTTGGTTTAAATAGTTATTACAAGGTATGAAGGTTGAAATCAAGGAACTAGTTGTCACGTTTTGTGATAATACAAGTGCAATCAACATATCAAAAAATCTAGTGATGCATTCCAGAACCAAGCATATTGCTATAAAGTATCACTTTGTCAAAGAATTGGTATAGGGTACAAAGAAATTAGATTGGAATATTTTAATACAAAAGAATAGATTGTAGACATATTTACCAAGCCATTACCTAAGTATGATTTTTTTGTATCTAAGATGTAAGTTAAGGGTCATTCCCCTATCTAAAGCTCACTAAATAAATTTTTAGTGTTGCATCAATAGGAACCTAGTTGAAGATCTATTGGTTGATGTAGCATAGTCAAGAGAGCACTGCATATGAATCAGTACTAAAGGTACATTGATATTCACTTGGTATGTGTTATTTTTGGCATGTGTTGTCAAACAGGGAGAGTTTACTATCATATCTTTCTAAAATTTGTTTGAAGAGTGTAGCTATGTAATTCCTTCATAGAGGGAGATTACTACATATAAGAAAAGCTTATGAATAAAATCAAAGAGGGAGAAACTTTCTATCAGAGAAAGTCTTGCTCTCAAATTTCATTATGCTATGACATGTTGTGTTTCCATCAATGTCAAAGAGGGAGATTCATGGATAAAATTGTCCAATTGTGTGTTGTCTTTGATATTAAAAAAATGTCATATTAGTTGTCAGTTACAATTTTTATTGTATATCAAGCAATCTTGGAGTTTACTCTACGAAGACTGTGTCTACCAAGCTTACTTGGGCATTGAAGGAATTCTAGTAGGAAATAGTGTTAAACGAACTCTCATGGTTAACAAAGAAAATTTGGTCAAAGTTAGCATGAATTGAGTTCACTTGGTTGCCAAAGAATATTTGCAAGTTAATAGTGTTAACTAAGTATTTGCTGGTTAACATAGGGAATCAGTTCAGAACCAATGTTTACCGAGCTGGGTTGGCCATCAAAGGATTTTATTAATATAGGATATGAAGTGTAATTATTTCAAGTATTGATTCCAACCAATTAGGGTAATGATTATTGGTCATTGTAATTTTTATTGAGCTGAATTGACAATCTAAACTATATAAATATAAGGTCAAGTTGTGATTTTTAATGTATTCAAGCATATTGATTGATTGAGAAGAAAAGTGTGAGAGAACATTTAAAGGATGGTTTGATATCCTTCTGGGACACAAAAGTTATATTCAATCAGGAAGGATCTAGTGTGGAGCAGAATAGAGATTTGTAATTAGCAATTCAGTTGCATCAAATTTAGGTCATCTCATTGTTACTTTCTAACCATTGTAGCAGTGATTGGAAATCTCTTAACATAGTTGGTTTAACAACCATTTGTAAATATTATAACAAGCTGACTGTTCCATTGAATTGTTTTAAAAACCTCTCACAAGGCCACTCCTTACAAGGTGATTAAATCCTCTAACAAGTTCACACCTAACAGTGTGTTTTGTAACCTTTAACTAGGTTAGCTCCTAATAGGGCTCACTTTAGAAGAGTGAAAAATAGTAACTAGTTACATTGGTGATATTTTCCATATTGAGTTTCCACATTAAATGCGGTGTCTCTTATGTTCATTTCTTTTTCTCTTATGTTTGCAAGCTATTTCTATTGATGATTAGATCTACTAAAGTTAGACACACTCTGCATTTATCGAGTTACAACATTTTCTAAATGTTTACCAAGTGATAGCAATGATTAGTTTTATCATACATCTATGGGATTTTTTGGTTTATTTTTGTGGTAACTAATTCACCCCCCTTCTTAGTTACTCCATCTATATTTCCAACATTTATCATTAGTTCTTTCAAATCCAATCTTCACAAGATACTTATGAAGTCTTTCATACCATGCTTTTGGTGCTTGTTTAAAACCATAAAGAGCTTTATGTAGTTTACATACCATATCCTTGTTGTTATCATTAACAAATTCTTTTGGCTGCTCTATGTAGACTTCTTATTCTAGTATGCCATTCAGAAATACAGACTTAACATTTGTTTGATAAAGTTTGAATCCTTTGTAGGCAACATATGCAAGAAGAGTTCTTACTCCTTCCATTCTTGCAACAAGGGAAAATATTTCCCCATAGTCTATGCCTTCTACTCGTGCATATCCTTTGCAAACTAGTTTGGCTTTGTTCATTGTGATTTCACCATTTTCATCTAGCTTATTCCTAAATACCCACTTGGTACCAATCACATTTTTGTCATCTAGTCTTGGAACTAAACTCCAAGTTTTGTTTTTCTCTATCTACTCAATTTCTTCTTCCATGGATTTTTACTATTCATCATCTTCAAGTGCATCTTTTACTATGTTGGGTTATTTCTTTCTTAGCAAACATGATTCATTCCTCAATCTATTCCTTGTCATTGGTCTAACATCTTTATTTCCAATGATTTGGTCATTAGGATGATGTCTTCTAACATATTTCAATAGTCTTGGCTCAGCTCTTATTTCATCATTTTATCTTTTAGCTTCAGTGTTACTATGTATATTTCTTTTAGATATTTTAGCTTCTCTTTGATGTATACTAAATTTAGAATCAAAATGTGCAATTTCATCATTCTGTAAGTCGGTATCTGAATGCAACTTAGCTCTTGAATTTAATTTGGCATTCATTTGTTGTGACTTGGTAATTACCAAAACTTCTTGTTGGTTCCCAACTTGATTGGAAACTTCTTCTTTAGCAAGTATTCCTTCATAGAAGTATTATAATGATTTTTATTCTTCTCGCCTTTTGATGGATTCAACATCATGAACTTCTATATATTCATCAAAATTTACATTTGCACTTTCACAAATTTGTTAGTGTTAGTATTTAAACACTTGTATGCTTTATTTTTTGTGGAGTAGCCAAGGAATATACTCTCATCACTTTTTGCATCAAACCTGCCCTTCCTTACATCTTTAAGTATGTAACATTTTCTCCCAAATAGCTTAAAATATTTTACATTGGGTGAGTAACCATATCATAATTCAAAAGGTGTTGAATTTGTACTTTTTTTGATTTTCACTTAGTTTAGCGTATAGATAGTTGTACTTACATCCTCTCTCTATTATTTTAGAGCAACATTCTTCTCCATCAGAAGTATCCTAGCATAGTTCATTATTGATATATTTCTTCTTTTAGCAATTCCATTCTATGGAGGGATCCTAGGTGCAGAAGTTTGTCTCTTAATTCCTCTTTCATTATAGAATATTTCAAATTCTTTTGATGTGAATTCTCCTCCTCTATCTAATTTCAAGTGTTTTATATTTTTAGCTATTTCACTTTCAACTGTTGCCAAGAACCACTGAAAACATTTGAAAGGCATCAAACTTTTTCTTTAGAAACATGATTGTCATCATCTTAAAGTAATCATCTACAAATAAAATTTTGTACTTGTCTACCTTGAAACTTTGTATTTAAATTGGTCCACACAAGTTAGTATGAATAATATCTAGTATCTCTTTGGAGGTATAAGATTCACTTTTAAAGCTTAACTTTGTCATTTTGCCTAGCTGACATTGTTTGAATATTACATTATCATGCTTTTCTAATTTGAGAAATCCTCTACTCTCTTCATATTATTGACACTAATCAAGTTATCAAAATTGACATGACATAAACTTTTATGCCATAGCTACACATCATGAAATTTCATAATAAGACAAGTAGTATACTCTATATCAATGTAAAATAGATTGCTTCTAGTTTGTTCTCTTTTTCCTATCAATTTCTCATTTGGCTCATATATCTTGGCAGTCTTATTTCCAAATTCAACTTTGCATCCCACATTGCTTAGTTGTGATACACTCAATAGATTATAATTTAATCCTTCAAAATAGTAAGTATTATCACATGATATATTTTCTATGAGATTAATGGAACCTCTTCCTTTTATTAGACATGGAGAATCATTAGAAAATCTAACACTATTTTCATCATAGTGTTTTAAGATAATGAACTTACTTTTATTTCCTATCATGTGATGTGAGAATATACTATCAATTATCCATCTATCTTTTTTGTTTACATAGGGCATAGGTGCAGTTGCCTCTTCTTCATCAAACTCATCCTTCATTACAACATAAACTACTTCATCATCATGCTCATCAGAATCATCTTCTTCAACAATGTAGCACTTCTTGCCTTTGTCTTTGTAATCTTTGTTGTCACATTCTCTTCTATTTTTGTACTTTTTTCCATCTCTTTAGTTCTTCTTTCGTGTACATCTTGCAGCAATATGACCAACTTCATTTCAATTGAAACAAATGATAGATAACTTACCTTTGAATTTACCTTTGTCTCTATGGAATCTTCTTGCTAGTAGTGCTTCTAGTTGATCAACATCTTCTTCATTAGTATCACTATCACTGAATACATGCTTTATCTTTCTTTTCTTTTCTTTTTTG
The DNA here is from genome assembly GCA_028749045.1 of Cupressus sempervirens. Lineage (NCBI taxonomy): Eukaryota > Viridiplantae > Streptophyta > Pinopsida > Cupressales > Cupressaceae > Cupressus > Cupressus sempervirens. The sequence continues at coordinate 321,274,642 of CM053789.1, forward strand.
TTTTATCTCTTCAAAGTCCTTTAATAACAACTTAGCTTTGAAAGTAGATTCAAGACTCTCTAGTTGTAATTGTCGAAATTGGATAACTCAAAAGCAGGGAGTCTTCCTACTAGACCTTCAAGAGTTAGCTTGTTTCCTGGAATACATCTTAATTCTTGGATTGTAAGAACTCTAATAGCATAGATAGGTAGTAATGTTCTTGAGACTTTTCTTAGAACAACATCATCATCTATATGACCAGCAACACCTTTTATTGCGCTAACTACTTCTTTTATTCTAGCAACCTATAGAGAAATCTTCTCACCTTCTTCCATTATCATGTCATCAAATTTACCTTTAAGGCTCTTTGATTTGGCTCTTTGAACATTTTTATCTCCTCCATAGCTGGTATGAAGGACATCCCACATCTTCTTTGTAGTGTCACATCCCTTGATGTCATCAAATTCTACATAACTAAGGGTAGAGTCAATCTCGAACATTTCTTGATTCTATTCTTTCTTCTTCATATCTTCAGTAGTAGGAGCTCCAACAAGATCAACATGTTCCACTAAAATGGAGGATTGTGTATGGTCTCCTAACCCTCCAAGACGTAGTCACATTAGACTTTTCCATTCAGGGAAGTTGTCTCTATTAATCTTTGCTACTTCTCTCTTGGACATCTTGATCCTTGTGCTTTTAGTACCTTCAAACTAGTTTTTCTAACAAATGGCTTTGATTCCAATGGTTAGAATTATTTACAATAACTAAGAGAGGGGTGAATTAGTTATTCAAGGTCTACATGTATCAATAACACTTTTAACTTAGCTTAGTGAACCCATTAAAAAACCATATCTATGTATGTTTCCAAGATTATTATTAATACTTACATGTAATTGTAAATCAATCATGCAGCAATAAAACATGAAACATAATAATTCATCCACACACTTGACATAGTGATTTAATGTGGAAACCCAGTTTGGGAAAAACCACTAGTAATATGCTACTCCTTTTTCATTCTTTTGAAATGATGCCCTTTGAAAAAACAACCCTATTAAAGGTTATAGCACACACTATTAAGTGTGACTCAGTTAAGGGATTCCAATCACCCTATTAGAAGTGAGCCTGCTTAAAGGAATTTAGGCCATTAACTTGGAATGCCACCCTATTAAAGGATTTTCTAATGACATTTATGTCAACCTTAGTCCGAAGGATTTTATTTTAATTGATACAAGTGTTAGAGAGTAACAATAGAGCTTTGATCTGATACAACTTACAAATTATCTTACAGATTCTAGATCACAATTCAGTCCTCAATTTTCTTGGGTTTCATTCTCTATAGCTCTGACAACTTGTTCACCCTTCAAGCATTTTTATCTTTAAGCCTTCTTTCTTGGTATGCCAATATAGTCTCCTCTTTGGTCACTTGATCATGTAGAGTCCTTGACTATCTATCTCTATTCTTCCTTGGTCTTTTCTAACCTTCTCAATATCCTTGCCTTGACACTTTGCTATATGACTAGACATTCCCTTATGTAGGAAACTAGAATACTTTTTCATTTTCCATCATCCAATTTAGGGATTGGATGGATTAGGTAAGATACAATGTATCTACCTCATATCTTGTCTCTGCTAGAAAATTTTCCTAGAATCCATTTGAAATCACCTAAAAATGGTTTACCTTAAATTTTGTACAACTAGCTCATTAGCCTTATCTTCCACCTTGTTCATAGACTTCAAGAAAAAAAACTCATTGGCTCAGTTTTGGCAAATCTTTGAATTTTCTAATAATGCAACATCTTAGCATTATTAATATTCTAATTCTCAACACATACTGCATTTCTTGACATCAATTGTGAGCACACTCAGCATCAACTACGATTTATTGATGCTCGAAGCCTATTGCATTTTTCTAGGCACTGTGTTACTTGGTACACACTAGAATATTCTTTTACTAGGCACCTATTTTTTTCCTCAGTTTGAACTAACTTTTCTTGACATCTACTATCAATTTGGTCAAGCTTTGCAGATAGTCTTAGTATTACTTTTCCTTCTAAAGTTTTTAAGTGTAGCCAACCTTTGTATCTTTAAGTTGATTATCAATACATCATTTCACCATTGTCTTAACTTATCCTTTTTCTTCATTACATAACTATAACCCAACCTTTCCTCTAGGTGCTATTGTTACATCTAATTAATTAAATCATCTTCATCAATAAACTAAGTGACAATACTTGGATATTGTAAGCAATTATCTTGACTAGCGAATAGCAGGCTTGACATCAGTTACAAAACAATGATTGAAACATATGTTTTGCTTCAAAATTCTCCCTCTTTTAAATAATCTCTTTCAACAATGACCTTTTCAATCAAATCTCAACACTAATGACTTGCTTGGTTGTGTTTTCCACCTAAGTAGAACTTCGTAGTGACCAATTAAATAAGATACTTTGAAATGTTTCCTTATTGCAAGAATTTGAATCATTTCAATTTTAAATTCTTCATGTTGCTTCAGCCACTAGTGATAATATTCAAGAATGTGAAAGCTCTTTAAAATATTTTTCTTTTTTTGGTGTTGGATTCTTTTAACATGATAGTATTGATATACACTTAACTAGTAGCTTTGACCAAGAATGTGTAAGAAATCAGCTTGAGCATTATAATATTGATAAGGAAGAGACAAAAGATATCCAATTTTTTAAAGGATTAGTGGAATGTAAGACTTTCCTACTTAATTACACATTAGACCAAGGAGAATATTTTCAGCCCAAAGCATTGAATAGCGATGAAAATATTTCAAAGGAATTGATTTTATTTCCCGAGATGGAAGATAGTATGATTATTTATTATAAAAACAAACTCACTAAAAATTGAGTCATAATATTGTAAACAAAATTGTACGTAGCTAAATCATTACTTGGGACAAATATATTGATTCAAAAATTTATCTAAAATATGGTGATCCGATCCTTTCTCATAGTTGTTGCAGGATTGTTTCTTGGAGTGATGTAACTCATATTTTGGCCTCTTTGTCACATTTGCAAATACTTCTCACAACCAATCAATGACTTTTCATGAGTAGTTAGTTACACTCTTCAAGGTATGGGTTGCCTACCCTGTCCTTTTTAAATAAAAGTTTTGGTTGTGCTTAGTTTAGTTTTCTTGTTCTTGGCTTGCTCTTGTGGTGTTGGTAGTATAGTTATTTGGTGTGTTGTCCTGCCTCATTTTCCCTCTCAACAAGTAATCCCAAGTTTTTTTATTTCCCAATTGATATGACACTAGTCTTTATTGGAGATTATTGGATCCTTTAGGTTCCTCACAGACCACATCCCTAGTCAAAGCTAGTTGTTACCATGATTTAGCACTCACATTTTAAACTTCAAAATCAACCCCATAAAAGAATCTTTGGTTGAATTTTATTTCTAATGATAGTTTTGTAGACTTTGATTGATGAAGAAGACAATATTTTGAGGATATGTTGAACATGAGCTTTAAACCTCGAAGTTCAGAGGTTCAAGTTCAATGTTCAAAATTAAGCTTGCAATTCATAGAGTCAAGGTTCAAATCCAAATTCAAATTTAGTGGTTCAAAGTTCAAAGATTGAATTATATAAGAACAAATTGGATTTGAGGTTTAGATTTAAATATTCACATTATCTCTCCAAATCACAATTTTATATATAATAGTTAGAAATGAAAAATCAAGGGATGAACTTGTTATTGAAAAGTCAATTTGATGATATGGTTTAGTGATTTGGTTTTAGTATTATAAATCAAAAAATTATGAACTCAAGTGAAGTTTATGGTTCAAATGAAGTCTAAAGATTCAAATCAATAATGAGCCAATCAAAATCCATATCTAAAATGATATGCATGGTGCTGAAATAACAATTTTTAAAGTTATATGACTGATGTGGGTTCCTTTTCTATGCCACAATGGTTACAAATGTTAACCATGGATGACTTATAACAATGATATTGGCTTACATTAATGGAATATGAAGGAACATTGAGATTTAATGAAACTTTAAAAATATTGGATCGTTAGCTTGTTCAACATGATTTCTCCATGTCTCTAAACTATTAACATCCTTAGTATATGGATGGATCACATAGTGCTATCATCATCAAATTTATGGATTTATCAATTTGTATGTTGAAGGGGAATTGGGAATGATTTTAAACTCTTAACTTTCTCCATGAAGAATGTTGATTTGTCTTTATGATCTCTCAAACATAAAGAATGAAAAGTGGTATTAAAGAATCATGGTATGATGAAGAGAGAAAGTTGTAGCTAAATGGTGATATTGCCCCTAGAGAGACTCGTGCTCATGCACAATTTATGTAAAAAAGGAACTTTGAAGGAAGATCTAATAGTTGCATTGACTAAATATATTCCACATTGCCATGGAGCCTCAACACAACATGTTTACTGAGAAATTGTATGCACAAATAATAGATGCATAGGTGTATACCATGTGGTAGCAATGGAAGCACATGGTTGTATCTAGAGATCACTAGTGAATGTTATATGCCAAGTTTGAAAGTCTTCAATTTTAGAATGCACAGGAGATTGATCTCCAAGACCATCAATATATTTTGTGACTCATGGTATTTGATGGTATGGAGATTGTCATAGACAAAGAATGCAAATTATTTGACATAATGCCTAAACTTTAGCACAAATGAGCCTAACCTAATATCTAGAATTCGATAGTCATCAAGACTCCTAATAACTCATCTTGTGTCAAGATTATCCACACTATGTTTGATGAAAGAATACATATGTGCATGGTGTCCCTAGCCATAGGCTTGAAAGAGGAGAGTACATGACAAATACTTGACAAAATACCCCCAATCACAAAGCATCATCTTAACATATATCATTGATGATTTGCATAGATATCATTGATCTAAATTATAAAATCCAAAATGCATTAGGATCACAAAGCATACAACATTAAATAAAGATGATAATTTATAGATCTCAAAAAATTCTACTTGATAATGAAACACAGGAGCAACTATCTATAACTAATGGTATTGAAATATACTCCACCCCTTAGATTTTGATAACTCAAATTGTACTTCCAATTGTTCAACATGATATAAATGAGCCCACTATAAAAAAAAATATTTTCATAATTGAAATATAGAACATGGAAAGGATCAAATCTCACAATAATCTAATGCAAATTCTTCATTTATTGAAGAAAATTCATTTGGAATGAATAGCTGGACATGAATATAGAAGAATTGGTAGGAGTATAGTAAAGAATTTTACTATGGAGAAAGAGCCAAGGTTATGATCGAGCTCATCTAGAAATTTTTGAGAAATGGTGTTAACATTAAGAAAAAAATTCATTAAACCACAAAAATAGGGTTTATGGCTATTCTAAATAGGGAAAATAGTCTGTATCTATCAGATCATGCTTGTAGTGGAGAATTGGTGAGAACCCTTGAAATTTATAAAATCTTTAATATTTATTTCTTGTTTCTATTGAAATGATCTTTCTAAGAAGGGATGACTTTTTTGGAAATGAAACACAACTATGTTGAGGAAGGGATATGCTTAGTGTTTCTTTCCTTATAATCGAAAAGTCCTCTCTAATATTTTGTTAGAGAGAATATGCCCTATCATTATGTATGAATATATATAATGTACACAAGTATTATTTTTATAATATCATAAAATAATTTTATCATATGATAAAGGGAGAGGATTTGGACAAGAAATAAAAGACTTTTAGAATCAATTATTGTAATTGATAATAGTCATCAGAGAGGGTGATAAATATTGGATAATAAGTGAAGCCAAAGGTTCTTCTTTTCATGGTGGAGAGTCCTAAAGTTGCCACAAGAAGGGGACATATTTTCTAAATATCATTCTAATACACATGGAGGGAAGCCTTAATGTTTTTTTGTAAAACTAGTTGAGAGGGTGGAAGAGATGAAATTATCTATCGGTTATCTTTTGAAATGCTTAAGAATAAGGAGGATTTAGCATATTTAAATCTATAGGTTCTGGTGTATAGTTTTCTAATTGAAATACATTTTTGGCTGATTTCAATCATTCTTAAATATTGTTCCATCCCATTTCTTGAGAGTTACGTGTGCATTACAAGTCTGTAGGCTTAACATTTTCACATTTATAACTAAAAATCAAGATTTCATTTTCCTTTATGTTTTAGGAAGATGAGATGAGTGATTTCTAGTTTAGTTATTTGTTTCTTTCTTATCTCCCATATCTTATAATTACATTAATTAAATTCTTGTTAATGAATGTCAAAAAGACCTTTGTATCTTTAGGTTAAAGATATGCTCTATTATTTAGTTTGTTGTAAAACTTTCTAGGAGGAAATTGCACCTCTCAATTTAGAGGAGATTTATCAATCAATGATAACTCATCCAGTTGGTAAAACATTTTTTTCTCCTTTTTGGGCATATTGAGTCATTGTTCACTTTTATTTTTGAAGTAAAAATCTATTTAATAACATATTTTTGTCACTCTACTAATGAGAGAAAGTGTTGTTCTAGTGTTTCTCTTTTCTTAGATATCTAAATGTACCTCCCAAAGGAAAAAGGTTTATGACTTTGATTCTATTTGGTAAAATAATATTGGTGTGTTATGGCTTTGGTTGTAGCCCAACCATGGGTGGCTTGGATTAGGCTATTTTCCATAGCCCACTATTCAAACCTACCTAAAAGAGAAATGGAATATCTCCCAATTTTTTTTGGTGACACAAACCATGAATTTTATTTTCACATTAATACAACTATATTCACATGATGGATTCTTTGTGTGCAAGAGTAGAATATCTTCGTTAGACTATTTGTTGAAAGCCTTCTTAGTAGATTGTTTCCAAAATTCATCAGATGGTTGCATTACTTCCAGGAATGATCTTGAGGTAAAATTTCTTCAAAGATTTGAGCTTGAACTTAATGTTCTTAAATTGGGATTTAATTTCTTCAAAATCAAGATAAAAAAGGGGCGTCCATGAAGTATTTTATTAACTTATTCAATAGGACTATTGTTAATATTCCCCTAAATTTTCAACCAACCAAAAATAATTAGTTGTGCATTATCATTGCTGACCTAAAAACTGAAATTAGCTACTTTGTTTGGCATCTACAAGTACAAAGCTTGCAAGATGCACAAAGGGAGGATATTATCTTGGATGATTGTATGATCATCAGTAGATTGAGATGTGCTAAACCCTCATAGGTAGAAATATGTAGTTATGAACAACAACATTTCCTAAAGGTGAAGCATACTAAAAAATGCTTTTTCTCAAAAAGACAAAATCAACACCACATATTTCTTTTTGTCAAAATTTGACAATTTTCAAAGAAGAAGATTTGCTAATACCTCTTGTTATTGGAAATTGACCACATAATATGTTTGGAGGATGTCACCTAATGTTGAATATGATTAAGAGAATCTTCAAGAGATCACATCTTCTAAAAATAATTCCTTAGATATGGTTGAAGGTTGTTGCTTAGATGTTGAAAACAATAATGAGCATATTCCCCAATCATTTGATCTAATGACTTGCCTTATTTTGTTTCCCTTTGAAGGAGAACTTGGTGGTGAAAAATTAAATAAAAGCCTCCCAAAGGTTGTCTTATTCCCTGAACTTGAGTCATTTCAATTTGAAATTCCTAATGTTATTTTAGCCATTAGTGATAATCAATACGAACATGAAGACTCTTAAAAATATTTTTCTATTGTAGAGTTGTAGTCTTTTAAACATGATTGACTGATATACACTTAACTAGTAGCTTTGATGGAGAATGTATAAGAAATCAGCTTGTGCATGAAAGGATTGATAAGGAAGAGACAAATGACATCCACCTTTTTGAAGGACAAGTGGAATTTGAGACTTTCCTATTTGATTAAACATTACATCTAGGAGAATATTTTCAGCCCAAAGCATTGGATAGCAATGAAAACATCCCCAAGGACATGATTTTTTTTCTAATATGGAAGATAGTATGAGTGTTTATGATGCCAACCAACTCATTAAAAATGAGGTTAGAATGTTGCAACAAAAATCCTATAGAGCTGATTGGCTACTTGGGCTAGATATATTGATTCAAAATTTTATCCAAAATATGGTGGTCGGACCCTTTGTCATAGTTATCTTTGGATTTTTTCTTGGACTAATGTACCTCATATTTTGGCCTCTTTTTCAAACTAGCACATACTTCTCACAACTGATTAATCAATTTCCATAAGAGTCCAACTAAATTATTCAAGGAATAGGTTGCCGACCCTTTCCTTTGTAAATAGTTTTTATGTTGTGCTTAGTTTAGTTTGCTTGAATTTTTGGCTTTATCTTGTGGTATTGATAGTATAGTTGTTTGGTGTGTCATCCTACCCCATTTCTCTTCTCTTCAAGTAGTCCTAAGTTTCTTTATTACCCATAACAATGTTTCCTAATCGATATGATACTAGTATTTACTAGAGAGTACTAGATCCTTTATGTCCTTCATGACCTATATCTCTAGTTAGAGCCAACTATTAGCATGATTTAGTACTCACATTTTAAACTTCAAAATCAACCCCATAAAAAGAATCTATGGTTGGTTGTTATTGATAACGATGATTTTGAATATTATGATTTGTCAAGAAGATAATATTTTGATGATATGTTTAACTGATCTTTAGACCTCAAATTTTGAAATTGAGCTTGTAATTTACATAGCCAATGTTCACATCCAAATTCAAATCTAGTGGTTCAAAATTCAATGATTTAAATATAATAGAAATGTTTGAATTCAAGGTTTAGAGTTAAAAATGTAGATCATTTCTCCAAAGCAAAAGTTTAGATGTGATGGTTAGAAATGCAAACTCAATGGATGAAGTTGCAATCAGGAAGTTAGATTGATGATATGGTTTAGTGATTTGGTTAAAACATAATGAATCCCCAAATTATGAACTTAATTGAAGCTTATGTTTCAACTCAAGTCTAAAGATACAGACTCATAATGGGCCAATAAAAATCTATAGCTAAAATCATATGTATGGTGCTCAAATAATGATTCTAGAACTTGCATGCTTGATGTGGGGGCCTTTTCTATGTCATAGTGGTTGGAAATATTGCCCATGGATGACTTAAAATCATGATATTTCCTTACAATTATGGAATATGAAGGAAACTCAAGTTCTAATAAAATTTTGAAACTATTGTTTCCTTATCTTATTCATCATGACTTATTTATATATCTAAACTATGAACATCCTTAGCCTATAGATAGATTACAAAGTGCTATCATCATCAAATTCATTAGATTTATTAAGTTGTATGTTGATGAGGCATTGGGAATGAGTTTAGACTCTTAACTTTCTCCATGCAAAGTGCTAATTTATCTTCATGATCTCTCAAAGGTAAGGAATGACAAGTGGTATTAAAGAGTCATGGTATGATGAAGATAGAAAGATGTAGTGAAATGGTGACATCACCCCTAGAGACACTCATCCTCATGAACAATTTATTGAAAAGGGAACCCTAAAGGAAGACCTGACATTCACATTGAACAAAAAGAGTCTACATTTTTGTGGAGCCTCAACACAGGATGGTGATTGAGAAGCTATATGAACAAATAATAGCTACACAAATCTATACCATGTAGTAGTAGTGGAAGCATTTGGTTTTGTGTAGAATGAATGTTATATACAAAGTCTAAAAGTTTTCAATTTTAGAATGTGTAGAAGCTTGATTTGCAAGTCCATCAAGATCTTTGGTGACTCATGGTGGTCGAATGTATGGAGATTTTCATAGATAAATCATACAAATTGTTTGATGTAATTCCCACACTTTAGAACAAATAAACCCAACCCAATATCCATACTTTGACAATGATCTTGACTCCCAATAGCTCATCTAGTGTTGAGATTATGCTAACTATGTTTAATAAAAAATTATAGATGTGCATGTAATCCCTAGCCATATACTTGAATGAGGAGAACACACGTAAAATACTTTACAAAATGCCCCCAATCATAAAACATCATCTTATCATTGATGATTTGTATAGATATAATTGATCTAAATTGTAAAATCCCAAATGTATGAGGATTATCAAGCATACAAAATGAAATAAAGATGACAGCTTAAAGATTTCAAACACCCATAATAAGTAATGAGATATAGGACCCACTATCTATAACTAATGAGATTGAAATGTAATCCACCCCCTAGATCATGAGAACTCAAATTGTACTTCCAATTCTTAAGCTTGATATAAATGAGCTTGAAACAAGGGAAAAAAAATGTTATTGGAATATATGAAATGAAAAGGATTGGTTCTCACAATAATATAATACAATTTCATGATATCTTGAAGACCATTCATTTGGCATGAATAGGTGGACATGAATATAGAACAATCCATAGGAGTATAATAAAGAATATTATTATAGAGAAAGAGATAAGTGTTGGAACTATTATGATAGGATAAATTACTAAGAGGGGAGGGGTGAATTAGTAACTTGTAAAACTTTTATCTCAATTATCAATTAATCCTTCACGTGAATACTAATCTAACTTCATGCATGAGAAACTAATAAACATGAAAGCATACACAACCTTTTAACACAAGATTTGATGACTGAAAAACCTTCCAAATAGAAAGTAAAATTGGGGTGGGGACAATACCCAAAAGCTTTAGTACTGCAATATAAATTTGGTTGGTTAAGGCTTACATTAATCACTTCTAATGATTTTTCCTATAAGGAGCTATAAGGACTGCTAGGTCCACCTTGCAAAAGGATTTACAAACAACCAATAAAGTATGTACTTAGGAAAGCCATTCACATAAGACTATTAGGTCTACCTTGTTTAAAGGATTTGACTAATCCACCTATTAGGCTGAAATAATAGCTATTTTCTAATCTGCAACTTAGTTTTTTGAATGAGATTCCTCTGAGTGTACAAATCACATTGATGTGATAGGTATATCTTTTCTGCTCCTTATACTATTATAGAATTTGTAATTCAATTTTCTTCTCTTCTTTTATTATTACATGCCTTCCATTCAATATTACTTTATTTGCACTTCTTGGATGTGATACAATTGATTACATATATATCAATCCAATTACACAATTACAATGTCATCCACAATATAAGTTTACACATTTATTACAAAGTTAGCCAAAGTGTATTTGCTCAAGTCCGAAAGAATGACTCAATGAGGTTTCGATACTTGGCATCCACTGTCAATGCTTGACATCATCATGGACTCAGTAGATGTAAAAGCTCAACACATACTAATCACTTCCAAGTAGTCTTGAACTTGGTCAACAAATATTGTGAAATTCAACTTATAAACTAAATCACTTGATTCACACTGCATGCCTCGGTCAATGCTTCCACTACAAGCTTGGTATAAATTGAATCACTTGGTTAGCACTATTTCATTTGGTTAACACTCAACTCACATCACATCAACTGCAAACTTCATAGGGACTACACAACCTAGTTTGTACTAGTAAACTTGGCATACATTGAGATGCTTGATTTACACTACTAATCATTATCATAGTGGTAATTTCTTGTCGCAAACTAAAATCTATTGAAAGGACTTGATAGCAACTATAGAACTCAGTAACAATTGAAATGCTTGGTTAATACTCTTAACTATATAATATGCTTAGTATAAGGTTACAATCTAAATAAGTGTATGTCAATAATAAAAAACATGACTAGAATGTCAACAAGCTACCCCTTTGGCTTTAGTGACAAAAACACTTATCAGTCAAAACTAAATTATCCATCACCTTGTGATTTTAATTTGGTAGAGTATACTATCTTTGAGATTTTTCAAAATTGCTTTCATAAAGGATACATTTATTTACATGGTAATTCTCTTCCATATAATATACAGTATACTATGCATCAAAATACATCTTTTTACTATCTTCTCCTTTTTCAATCTTCTTACATCTTTGTCCCCCATTATCTTTACAATACATCTTCTCTCCCTTATATCTCCTTATAGCTTCTCATATCTTCTCCCCCTTTTTGACATTAATGCCAAAGATTTATGCTACATATTTACATAGTAATGCCAAAATGAGCCAAGAAATCTTAATGTACCTTAAGATTAACTACCAAAGTCTTGTCCTAGTTTTCTTGTAAGACCTTGCTTGTATGCAATGCAACTTATACTTATGCTAAAAATTGAATCATCTGGTTTATGATAGAGAAATTATTGTCATAGATTAGGGTTTTTGAATGTGCAATATGCCTCCACAGTGCATCCATGTTAGGGAGAATCATATTCTGGATATGTATCAAAGTTGATCTGATTCTAGCTTCTTCTCTATGTAATTCAGCTTACATATCTGTCAAAAATTTGATCTTTTTGATATGGGCAGAGCTTGAACTTTGGTCAAGCTAAAACTATTGTGCACTCGCCTTAAGATCTTCATCAGTCATAGACAATTTGTCTTTTATTTACTTTGTAAAACTTGAAATATGACATAATTTACCAAAAAGTGAAGTTACATTAGTGCATGGGGTTTCAAGAGAACCCAAAATAGTAGAATGTTCTACTTGGTAAATGGAATTTTTTTGAGCAATGAGCTCTAACACTTCATTTTTCAAACTTTTTCTTTGCTTTCTTAGTTACAATTTATCCTATCCATCAAAATCTTCATTGTATTTCTAGACTACTTCTGCTAACTGATACAAAATTGGTTGAGAAGAATCAATCTCTATACCTAGAGCCTCTGCCAAAATATTCTTTGCATCATCAATGATTTTGAATTTCTTATTTCTTTCTTCTCTAAGCCTTTGCTACTTGGATTTCTTTAGGAGTAATTCTTTGAAGCTCTGCATCTGATCTGGATTAAGTTTTGAAATGTCCCAATTTGGAATCACATTTTCCTCATCAAAATCTACATCCTCTTACTTTTCTTTTTCTTTTCTAGTTGAGGCTTGGTCTCCACTATCCTTGTTTCTTATGTACTAGAAATGGAAACAATAGTAGAAATTGTAGGACTTTCCACAAAAATTGATACTACACTCATTGAACTAGTAGTACAAATACCTAAAGTATTCAAAAATGATCTATCCAAAATTGTTGAAGAGGGAAGAGTCTACGGATTAGTAGATGAAGTGGTGGTCACTTCAATCAATGTTATGCTAAGCTAGACTAGTGCAAAGATTGATTAAATGCTTGTTCTTGTAGTGATGGTCATAGTCAATCCTATTAAGGTTGTCTCGGTGCTTGATGTTTTCAATATTTTTCTTGGAGAATGAGGAAGTGAGGCTATAACCACTGCAACAATCTTAACTGGGTCAATTTCTTCAACATCTTGTGTCTTCCTTAGTAGCCTCTTTCTCCTTTTCCTCTTCTTCATCAACATTATCAAAACGAGTTACTTCTCCATCATTTTTATCTTCATCTTTTTCTTTCTTATCAACATCATTATCTTTATCACTAACACTTACAAAAAATTCACTTGGTTTGTAAAGAAGATATATATTCTTCCATGTATTTCTAGAATTCTTCACAACATGCTCAATGTCCTTCATCACTACCAAACAAGTGTTGAAACTTAAGGTAAATTTTTCTTCAAACATTCTTTCACTTCCTTTTCAGATAGGCTTGGCATAAGTTGCCTTAGGGTTTTCTCATAGACATCATTAGCAGTTTTCTTAGAAAATTCCCATCTTGGCTTAATCTTATCTATTAAAACACATGAGATCTAAAGTGCAAGTTGATCAGGTGAGTATTTCCACTTACCCATTTTATCCTTCACCAAGCCTTCAATCTATTTTTTTGCTTCTTTAGTCCTAGTTTCATATTTTAGTGTTTTTAAGTTGGTTATGCCTACCCTTGACTCCAAATCCTTCAATCTATCTTTGAAGGTGGGTGAAGTTTTCCTGAAAATTATGTCTCCTCCTTCCTTATCTACTTTCTTCCTAGAGGATCTTCTAGTGAACATTACAGTAGAAGTTTTCATAGGTTTGGTAATGATTATCTTACCCTTTTTCTTCAGTGGCTTCTCTTCCTCTAATTTTTGTTCATCCTCTACCTCTTCATCCTCACATTTAACATTGATTAATAGGAGAGTGGAACATGCATTCAACTTGGAAATCCTCTTCTTTCCTTTGTGAACCACATGAGGGAGCTTTATTTCTAGTTCAATCTTGGCCTTGGCTTCATCATATGTGTCAAAATAGGCTTCCTTAGGATCAATTGTGGTGCAGGGCACTCAAGGTCTTCATGAAGTATGCTAAAAGGATGCAACACTACACCACCTTCCTAGTTGTCTATTCAACAAGATAATAAGGTTTTAGGGTATTAGAAATAAGTTCATGTTATTGCAAGTGTATTTGTAAAGACTCAAGGTTCATTTAGTGTTCATATAAACCATGAATCCTTAGAGACCAATAAGGGTTAAAATAGGCTTAGAATGAGGAATACAGTCCAAGAAGGTTGAAAATACCATAGAATAGGTTTAGATAGGTCTTAGGTAGGCTTGAAAGTCTTAAGACTTCTTCTGTCTAAAAAATTGCAAAATGCAACAAAAGTTGCTATGCAACTTTTGCCAAAAAAAGTTGCTATGAAACTTTTGCCAAAAAAAGTTGCTATGAAACTTTTGCCCAAAAAAGTTGCTAATTAGGAAGGAGGAAGTTTGAACCAATTCCAACTATTTCTAAGGAAGTTAATTAGTCAAACAAGCTTATAAATGAATCACCCAACCTTCCCAAAAGAATAGGTTGGCTTTATGTACAGATTTTTGCAACTATCAATAAAATTTACTAGTTTTACATGTGTTGTATGGATTGGGAAGGAAGGTTGAATGGTCAGAGCAGAAACTTGACTAAGTTCCCTATCCTATGCACTTGGTTTGAGGTTTATTAGTGATTTCTAATCAAAGATAGAGCAATTTATTTAAAATCAGTCTAGAAACCCTAGGTTCAGTAGGGTTTTGTGTAAATGGATGTATAACTCTGGACTGTATGGTTAAAATGGAACAAAACCTATGAAAATGGGAGCCCTAGGGGTTTTCTTTTAGATTGAAAGAGTTGGAGTTAAAAAATCAAAGGGAGGTAATTTTATTTGCAAGCCCTAGGCCAAATATTTATATGTATTTGGTCCAAAATTATAGGTATTTGAATTGTTTGAGTTATATGTGAAGGAAAGCAACCAAGTGAAACTATATTTGGTGTTCAAATAGCCCCTAGAAGATATCCTACACCCTACACCTAATTTATGAACCCCTTCTTTTGGTCCTCCTTTGAAAACCAAGCCTTTTAGGGCCTATTAGGTATGTGTACTTTGGTGGATCCTTGGTGTCCTAGTCTAAATCAAACTTTGGTCTTGGGATATGTTGTTGGGGTCTTTAAAAATCATCAAAATCCATCAAAATTTTAGAGGTTGTGAAGATTGTTGCAGTTAAAACCTTATAATTTCAAGCTTTTTGCCCTATTTTGCAAAGTTGTTTGATTACCATTCTAAGTTGTGGGTTGGGTCCTAGAAGTTGGGAGAACACCTAGTAAAAAACTCTATGTTTTAGAACTCTTGGTGAGTCTTTTAGGAGATTATTGGTTATTTGAACCTAGTTTCTTAAGGGCAAGGAAATTGCATCCATCCACTGTGCCACTCTACATTAGGTGGTATTAGAGCTTTTGGTTGGATCTTGTGGAAAGTTGTTTGTGAAAAATGTCAGAAGATGAAGAAGATGAGAGGGAAATCCCTTTGAAGATCACTAATGTTGAGTTGGCCAAACTTGTGAAAGATCAAATGGTAGAAAGTAGAGCACCGGGGGAGGAAAATAGAAATATGAAGAGGGAATCGGAGAAAATCAAGGGTAAGAAGATAAAAGGAGATAGTGATCATTCAAAAGAAGAGGAAGTTAAAAGGGAGTCCTATGAGGAGGAGATTCCAATGGATCAGAGACCACTCTTACAAGCCTTGGATAGAGTAGGGGTGAAAGGAGGAGACTTGCCTACTTTTCATGGAAAATTGAATCTAGATGAATACATGGATTGGTTAGAGGCGTTAGATAACCATTTTGAGTGTGATTAGTTCCCTAAAAGTTAGACATTCAAATTGGAAAAGACAAAACTTAAGGGCCCTACCTTTAGTTGGTGGGACTTTTTGCAAAATGAAAGAGAAGATGAGGGAAAGGAGTAGATCAACACATGGAAGAGAATGAAGGTAGAGATTAGGAAGAAATTTGTCCCTAAGGACTATGAGGTCCTAATACATCAAAAATTGCATAATATCAAGCAAAAGGATATGGATTTTAGTACAGACACCCAAGAGTTTAACAATTTAACTCTTAGGGAAAAAGTATATTCGACCAGCAAACAAAAGTTGGCAAAGTATATAAATGGTTTGAAATATAGCATTCAAGATGAACTAACTCTAATTGCCATTGATTCAGTTCATCAATGTTTCAATTTGGCCTTGAAGATTGAAGAAAAACAAAAGAGGAGAGAGTCTAATTTTAAGAGGGGAAGCAGATTTAATTTTACAGGAAGAGGAGGAAGGTTCTAACAGAAAGGTAATCAATCCAAGGAAGAAGGGAAGAATCAAAATCCTAAAAATTATTTCAGCAATAGGGGCACCTTTAGAGGAAGGAAACCTCACAATAGTAGAGGAGGAGGAAATTGTAGAGGAAGGGTAGGCAATGTGTTGACTGGAAAGTGTTTTACGTGCAACCAAATAGGACATCAGTCCTTTAGATGCCCTCAAAAACTTGGAGACAATCCTAGGGAAGTAGATAGAAGAGTCCAATTTCTACAAGAAGAAGAATATGGCCAAAACATCCCCTCCTACCATTTCACTACTTCTAGACCTACAAATCTAGAGATTGGTGAATGCCTAATGCTACAAAGAACACTTTTGAAGGTGCCCAACCCCATTGAATCACCACGAAGGAAGGCCCTATTCTAGACAACTTGCAAAGTCAAAGGCAAGGTATGTAAAGTGATTATAGATTTTGGATCAATAGATAATATAGCATCTAGGGAGATGGTTAATAAGTAAAATTTGCAAAAATTACCACATCCTTGTCCCTATAAGGAAACTTGGCTTACTAAGGAGAAGCAAACCCTAGTCAATGAGCAAGTATGGGCAGAGTTCACCCTAGGGGAGTATCTAGATAGGATCCTTTGTGATGTCATAGATATGGATGCTTGCCACCTCTTACTAAGGAGACCATGGTAGTATGATGTCAAAGCCAAGCATGATGGGGGGACCAATGTGTATAACCTATACCATGAGCCCCTTACATAATGATGGAAAGTTAGACCATGTGGTTAGCAATGTTTCCTTGGTAGGGGAGAAGGAATTTATATAGACATCAAGGGAGAAGGACACTCCATGTTTTTCCATAGTAACAAGGCCTAAAAAGGAGATTGTAGTAAAACCCAAAGAAAAACCTAAGAAGGGACAACAGTGGGAAAGTGTTGGTCCTAAGGAAGGAAGGGATCATCTAGAAAAATATCATGGGACTGTTATAGATAGTATTCCAACCTCCTTTCCACCTAAGAGATAGGTTAGCCATTGTATTGACCTTATCCCTGGTGCAAAATTTCCTAATAAGGCTTCATACAAACAAACCCCAAGAAAAAATGTAGAGATTGCAAGGAAAATTGAAGATTTGTTCTCTAAAGGGTTGATTAGAAGAGTGTGATCCCTTGTGCTATCCGTATAGTCTTAGCACCCAAAAAGGAAGGCACTTGGAGACTTTGTACAAACTTTAGGGAAATCAACAAAATTACTATAAGATATATATTCTCAATGCCAAGGATGGAAGACCTTTTGGATTGTCTAGGTGAAGCAAACTACTTCTCCAAGGTAGATTTGAAAAGTAGGTATCACCAAATTTTGATAAGAGAGGGGGATGAATGGAAAACAACTTTTAAAACCATAGAAGGGCTTTATGAATGCCTTGTAATTCCATTTGGGCTATCAAATGCACCTAGTACCTTTATGAGGCTCATGAATGAGGTCCTCAAGCCCTTTTTGAAAAAAATTGTGGTTTTCTATCTTAATGACATCCTAATCCTTAGAAAACACAAAGAAGAAAACCTAAGGCATATAGACCAAGTCCTAAAGAGGTTGCATGAAGAAGGGCTTAAGATAAACGTTGAAAAGTGCACTTTCATGAAGGAAGAACTCATATTCTTGGGTTTTGTTATCTCTAAAGGCTACCTTAAAATGAATCCATCATAAATAGAAGCCATTCTTAACTAGCCACCTCCTAAGAACCCATCAGAGGTAAAGAGTTTCCATGGACTTTGCAAATTTTATAGGAAATTTGTTAAAGAATTTAGTGGGGTCTATGCACCTATGATAGATACTATAAAAGTGGGGAGGAAATGTTAGTTTGTTTAGACTAATGAAGTAGAAAAAACATTTGAAACAAAACAAAAGATAGCCCAAGCACCCATTCTAAGGTTCCCTGATTTCAATAAGATATTTATAGTAGAATGTGATGCTAGTACAAAGGCCATAGCGGGTGTCTTAAGTTAGGAAGGTAGGCTAATGGCCTTTTTCAGTGAAAAATTAAATGATGCAAAACAAAAGTATTCACTCTATGATCTTGAACTATATGCAATGGTACAATAACTAAAAAGGTGGCGACATTATCTACTTCCAAAGAAAAATTAGGCTTTAAGTTTCTTGAACAGGTAGGACAAACTCAGTCAAAGGCACATTAAATGGATGGAAATTATGCAGGCTTATACCTTCTCCATTAAGAATAAAAAATTTATAGTCAATAACATTGTTGATGCCCTAAGTAAGAGAAACCTCATTGTACAAATCATAGAGCTTGAGAGTGTTGGGATCTCTATCATGAAGGAGATGTATCCAAAAGATGATAATTTCAAGGAAATATATAAAATATGTTAGGAAATGGGAGATAAGTATCATACTAATTCTGTAGAATGCCTCATTCAAGAGGGGTTGTTATTCAAAGGTCGGAAACTTTGTGTGCCAAGGGGGTCTTGTAGGGAAAACATAATTAAGGAGAAGCAGTGTGGGTGCATGTTAGGGAACTTTGGCCTAGATAAGGCCCTAGAACAAGTAAAGATATTTTACTACTAGCCTAAAATGTAGTCAGAGGTCAAAAAATTTGTAGATGGTTGTTTGATTTGCAAAAAAGCTAAGGGACACACTTCCAATGCAAGGTTATATACTCCTTTACCCACACCATGCAAACCTTGGGTTTCTATAAATATGTATTTTTTATTAGGATTACTAAGGACTAAATTAGGGCATGATATCATCTTTTTAGTTGTTGATAGGTTTTCAAAAATGGCACACTTTATACCTTGTAGAATGACACATGATGCATCCCATATAGCTGGCCTATTCTTTAAAGAAGTAGTAAGGTTACATGGCCTACCAATGTCCATTATATCAGATAGGTATCCTAAGTTCCTAGGGAACTTTTGGAGAACATTATGGATGAAACTAGGAACAAACTTTAACTTTTCATCATCCTATCACTGACAATCTGATGGGAAAATGTAGGTTATTAATAGATCCCTAGGTAACTTGTTAAGATGCCTAACACAAAAGCATGGAGGATCATGGGACACAATCTTGTCTCAGGCAGAGTACTCATACAATGATTCAATGAATAGGAGCACAGACTTCACCCCTTTTCAAATTATGTATGGAAACCATCCAAGGGCTATCTAGAAATGAGAGACATCAAGGATATAAAGAGGAAAAGTGCTCAAGCACAAGATTTGCACAAGTTATGAAAGATATACAAGAGAAGGTAAAGGATAGATTACAAATGTCATTAGCAAAGTATAAGGAATAGGAAAATAAAAGGAGGAGAGATCTTCAATTTAAAGTGGGTGACTTGGTAATGATACACCTTAAAAAGGAGAGGCTACCAAATGATAGTATACTAAGTTGTTGATGAAGAAAGTAGGACCTTTCAAAGTACTTAAGAAATGTGGAAACAATGCATACAAGATTGATCATCCACCAAACATTGGCCTTTCTTCCATTTTTTATATTTTTGATGTCTATGCATATAAGCAACCTATTGATGTTTGTGATGAAAGAATAGGTCATAAAGATAGTGTTGATGTTTCTCAGTTGCCTAAGGTAACTAAACCTCAAATTGAATGCATCTTGGAAGAAAAAAAGGAGAGGAACCTATTATTCCTATCTAGACAAATGGAAACACACACCTAATGAATATGCCACTTGGATGACCTAAATAGAGATTGAAAAGGTAGGGTGTCAGTTGGACACAATACCAACTCAAGGGACTTGAGTTCATTTTAGGAGGGTAGCCGAGTGGAGGGTACTCAAGGTCTTCATGAAGTACTCTACAAGGATGCAACACTACACCACCTTCCTAGGTGTCTCTTCAACAAGATAATAAGCTTTTATGGTATTAGGAATAAGTTCATGTTATTGCAAGCCCATTTGTAAAGGCTCAAGGTTCATTTGGTGTTCACAGAAACCATGAATCCTTAGAGACCTATAAGGGCTAAAATAGGTTTAGAATAAGGAATATACTCTAATAATTTTGAAAATACCTTAGAATTAGTTTAGATAGGTATTAGATAAGTTTGAAAGTCTTAGAACTTCTTTTGTTTAAAAAATTACAAAATGCAACAAAAGTTGCTAAGCAATTTTTCCCAAAAGCAAGTTGCTAATTAGGAAGGATGAATTTTGAACCAATTCCAACTATTTCTAAAGCAATTAGTTAGTCAAAAAATCTTATAAATGAATCACCCAACCTTCCAAAAAGAATAGGTTGGCTTTATATACATATTTTTGCAAGTATCAATAAAATTTACTAGTCTTTTGGATCAAAATTGCTGCATTCTTTCTCCCACATGTTGTAAAGATTGGGAAGGAAGGTTGAATGGTTAGAGGAGAAACTTGACTGAGTTCCCTATCCTATGCACTTGGTTTGAGGTTTATTGGTGATTTCTAATCAAAGTTAGAGCAATATCTTTAAAATCAGACTAGAAACCCTAGGTTCAGTAGGGTTTTGTGCAAATAGACATATAGCACTAGATTGCATGGCTCAAATGGCACAAAACCCAAAGAAAATGGGAGCCTTAGGAGTGTTATTTTAGATTCAAAAAGTTGGAGTTCAAAAACCAAAGGGAGGTAATTTTACTTGCAAGCCCTAGGCCAACTATTTTCATGTATTTGGTCCAAAACTGTATGAGTTTGAATTGTTTGAGTTATATGTAAAGGAAAAAAACTTAGTGAAAGTGAATTTGGTGTTCAGATATCCCCTATAAGGGATCCTAAGCCCTACACCTAATTCATGAACCCATTATTTTTTTCCTCCTTTGAAAACCAAGCCTTTTAGGGCCCTATTAGGTATGCATACTTTGATGGATCCTTGGAGTACTGGAGTGAATCAAAATTTGGTCTTGGGATATGTTGTTGGGGTCATTAAAACTCATCAAGATCCATCAAAATTTTATAGGTTGTGAATATTTTTGTAGTTAAAACTCTACAATTTCAAGTTTTTTGCTTTGTAGACCTATTTTAAAAGGTTATTATTTGATCACCATTCTAAGTTGTGGGTTGTGTTGAAAGGATTTTTTTGAGGTCCTAGAGGTTGGGAGAATCCCTAGTAAACACCTAAGTGTTAGAACTCTTGGTGAGTCTTTTAGTAAATTATTGGTGATTTGAACCTAGTTGCTTAAGGGAAAGGAAATTGCATCCTTCCACTGTGCCACTCTGCATCAAATTGGTTCATTTACTAATGTTTTAATTATATCCTTTTTTTCTATCAATTTTGACCTCATATCCGAGAGGTTCTACCCATGCAATTCTAGGCCTAACTACTTGAATGCACACCTTGTCAATATCTACTATAAAAAAAACATCATCTTTATAATAATTTACTAGTTTCTTGGGGATTTAGAATCTATTATTCATTTTCTCCTTGAACACATAAAAATAATTGCCCATGATATTAGCATAGTTTCCTCCCATTTTAGAAATGTATTCATTAATCTGACAGAGTACTGATACATCTTTCCTCCAAACAATAGTACCTTTTGATGGAAAGAATTTTTGAACATAGAAGAATAAACATGTAAAAAGTGAGCAAAACTTACATGGATTTTTCTTTGATGTCTTAATGCTCTCCATGCTTTTTTTGAACTGATTCAATAGTAAATCAGAAAGGTCAAGAGATAGGTTATTCTTGACTAGCTTATAAGCCAAATCATCTGCCTTGCAAGACACACTATTCAATTTGCTTGTATTGTAGATTTTGTATGAAATGATATGAATGTTTAACTTCAATTACATGTTAGTAACACAACTTATCTTCATTTTCCTTCCATCCCACTCGGCAAGGGTTTTCTTCTCTAGTTCAACCTAACTTAGGGTTTTAGTCATTTTAGTTTTTACCAACATTGGGAGACCGGTGATCCTGTGGATCATTTTCTTTGTGATCAAAATTTGTTTATGCAACCAAAACTAATGATTATGCACACAAATAAGGATACACCTTATCCATTTCACTTTGAAGTCCTATGGTATGTAAGGAATATGAATTAAAACTTTTTCCTTGAGGTGTTGAAGTATAGGACAATTAAAATGTAAATAGATATCATTAATCAATAGTACCTTAGGAGTGATTTAAGACTATGCCCCACTCAAATCTATGGTTTTCGTGATGGTAGGTGTTAGCTTGAAACCTAATTATTTTTATTCTGCTACTCAAACCAACATATATGAACCTCATTTCACTTTTCTTCTACTAGATGCCATCTGCACTCAGTAGGGTTTGAGAGAATAAAAAAATTTGGTAACAATTTTCTCAAATTGCTTGAATGCTCTTGAAGATTTTTCTGTGCAAATAGCTCTTAAAAATTCATTGTGAAAATGACTTTGATTTCATTCCTTTTATCAAAATTTTCCATAAATGCCTAGTACTAATGTTAGATCAAATTCACAGATTGTCACCTACTTTCTTTTACTGAATGCTTAGTGAAGTATTTGTGACTCGGTAACCATATGAGACTTAGTTACTCCCAACCTCACTTGGTAGAGTCTATGACCTGAATTTACTCAGTAAGGAAGGTAAATATATAGTAACTGGTACTTCTTACTTAGTGATCCCTTTGCATCTTGAGTGCTAATATGGATCCTTTTTCCTATCAACTAGAATTGATTTAGATGTCTTTTTTGGTAGCCTAGTTCGAGTTTTCCTTTGAGAAATCAAGTAGAAAAGGTGGAGTCACCCAATTCTTGAGTGACTTGTTCATCATTGCTTGGACTGGTATTCCTGGTAGACTTTGGAACCCATTGTTTTCTAATCTATTTTATGATGCTATCAACCTTTTCCTTATTTACATCATCAATTCTTCTAGTAGTCATGTAGCTCTTGGCAAGATGACCAAGTTCAATACAAATAAAGCATCTTTTGGTAGTATCTCTTTTCCTCATATGTTGGTTTACACAATTCATTCCAATGTGTCCAAATCCTCCATAGTAATGACATCTGCACCAAGTGTTATAGTCCCAATGAAATATAACTTTTACAATTTATTCTATTGGATTTAATATCTTAGTTTTTCATTCTCATGATTTATGCCCATGCTTCTTACATCTGTGACATTTGCCTTCAAATCTTTGTTTCTATTTGCATTCACTATCCTCATGACCATGCTAATTGCAATTGTAGAATTTTCCATTGAATTTTGCATTCCCATTATTCCAATAGTTGTTTAATGTATTACCTATCTTACCATAGTGATTGCAAGTAGATTTTTTATTCTTTTGAGCTCCTTGTTTGGATGATTAATTTTCTTCTATATATCCAATTCCTACTTTTACTTTTTGTCTATGATGACTTTGATCATTCAGCTGATTCATGTCTACTTGGGATTTCAAAGTTTAGATCATTTTACAATTTTTAATTTTTTGACCTTAGATTCATGATTTCTTCATTTGCATTGGTGAGCTAATTAATGAAGTTATCTTGTTGAAGGGATAGATTGTGAATTTCATTGTCTTTTCCTTTTATTTATTCTTTTATCATATTTTCCTCTACTATAACTTCACATAGACTTACTAACTAAATTTATTGCTCTCTTCTCAATTTTCTTACTTCTTCTTGCAGTGAACCATTCTTTTCTAATACTTCTTTGATTGCTTCACTGGCTTCATCTGAGCTGCTTGCTAAATGAAGATCTTCAATTCTTTCTTCAATGTAGAGATGATCATTCATTTGAATTTCTAGATCCTTTTTTTTAGGGATTGGTAGAGTTGCTCATTTTATTTCTTGAGTCAACTGGGCAATAGCCATCTCCAAATTTAGCTTCTCATTGTTAATAGCCTTCTCAAGTCTAAATATCTCCATGGCCTTTGATCTTTGCTCAAGTTGTTAAAATTTCTCTAAGAATGACAAAGCTCTGATACCAATTTTTGGAAATATTATAATAAGCTAAGTTACTAAGAGGGGAGGGGTGAATCAGTAACTTGTAAAACTTTTATCTCAATTATCAATTAATCCTTTATGTGAATACAAATCTAGCTTCATGTATGAGAAACTAAAATAGATGAACGCATACACAACACTTTAAGACAAGATTTGGTGAGCTAAAAGCCTTCCAAAAAGAAACTAAAACTAGAGTGGGAATGATACCTATAGGCTTTAGCACTATAGTATAAATTTGGTCAGTTAAAGCTTACATTGATCAGTTCTGATGGTCTACCCTATTAGGAGCAATAAGTACTGCTAGGTCCACCTTACAAAAGGATTTACAAACATAAAATAAAGTATACACTTGGTAAAAATATTTACATAATACTATTAGGTCTACCATTTCTAAAGGATTTGACTGATCCACAAGCTAGGTTGAAATAGTAGCTAATCTCTAATTTGCAACATGGTTTGCTGAGAAAGATTTCTCTAAGTGTACAAATCACCTTTCCATGATAGGTATATATTTTCTACTCCTTATACTTTTGTGGCTTTTGTAATTCACTCTTCTGCTCTTCTTTAATTGTTAAATGCCTTCCATTCAATATTACTTTATTTGCACTTCTTGGATGTGATACAATGCATGACATATATATCAATCCAATTACACAATTATAAAGTTAGCCAAATACAAGTTTACAAAAATATTAAAAAGTCAACCAAAGTGTAGAAACTTGGGTCCTAAATACTAACTTGGTGAGGTTTTGATACTTGGCATCCACTATCAATTCTTGGCATCATTATGCACTTGGTAGATGTAGAAGCTCGGTCCATATTGATCACTTCCAAGTATTCTTGAACTCAGTTTTCTTGGGTGACTCAGTTAATACTATGAAACTCAACATATAGACTATATCACTGGATTCACACTATATGGATCAATCAGTGCTTTTACTATGAGCTCAGTATAAACTGAATCACTTTGTTAAAACTAATTAGCTTGATTAACACTGAACTCACATCACATCAACTATGAACTTGGTAAGTACTACACAACCTGGTTTATACTAGTAAACTTGACATGCACTAAGATGCTCAATTTACACTGATGATCTTTATCATAGTGGTAACTTCTTAGCTCAAAATGAAATCTATCCAAAGGAATTAGTAGCAACTGTAGAACTTAGTAACAACTGAAATGATTAGTTAACACTGTTAACTATACAATATGCTCGATATAAGCTTATGATCTGAATAAGTGTATGTCACTCATTACAAATGTGACTAGAATTTCAACACAAAGGTTATGATCAAGATCATCCTATAAGTTCTAAGAAATGGTGTTTATGCAATGAAGACATTTCATCAAGCCACAAACTCTAGGTTTATGGCTATACTAAATAGGGAAAATAGTTTGCATATATCACATCATTCTTGCAATGGATAATTGGGGAAAACCCCTTGAAATCGATGAAATACTCAATATTTATTTCTTGTTTCTATTGAAATTATATTTCTTAAAAAGCATGAGCTTGTTGCAAATGCCACAAAACAGTGTTAGAAAGGGGACATGCTTAGTGTTTTTGATCTTCTAATTGAAGACTCCTCTCTAATATTTTGTTAGAGAGAATATGCCTAATGTAAAAAATTGTATAGCATAGAAGTATTATGTTTATAATATCATAAACTATGTTTACCATGTTATAAAGGAGAGGATTTTCAAGATAAAGAAAAGTTGTTCAAGTGTCAGTTATTGTAACTGATAATCATCATCAAGGAGGGTGATAAATATTGGATAGAATGTGAATCCAAGGGTTCTTTTTTTTGTGGTAGAGAGTTCTAAAGTTGCCATAGGAAGAGGACATATTTTTTGAATGTCATTGTAATAGACAGGAGGGAAATCTTAATGTGTTTTTGTAAAATTGATTGAGAGTGGGCCAAAGATGATATTATTTGTTGGTTATTGTGTTCAATGCTTAAGAATGAATAAGATTTAACATATTTGAATTTATCTATTCTGGTGTGTAGTTTTTTTATTGAAATACATCATTGGGTTATTTCAATTATTCTATAATATATATTTTTGTCTCATATCTTTAGGGTTATGTATACATTACAAGTATGTCGGTGTTTTCAAATTTAAAACTGAACATCAACATCTACTTTGCCATTTTATTTAGGAAGATTAGATGAGTGATCTGTAGTTCATTTGTTTTTCTTTTTTTTCGTTCAAAATTTATAATCACATTCATTCAATACTTGTGAATGAATGTTAGAAATCCCTTTGTATCTTTAGGTTAAAGATAAGCTCTATTATTTAATTCATTATAAATTATTTTAGGAGGTAGTTGTACCTCTCAATTTAGAGGAGAGTTATCAATCAATGACAACTCATCCAGTTGTTAGTAAATAATTTATTCCCCTTTTTAGGTATATTGAGCCATTATTTTATTTTCTTTTTGAAGGAAAAATCTATTTACTAACACACTTCAATTCTTTTTTCTTTTTCTTTTGATGAATATGCCCCTTTCTATTAGTTAAAATATTAAGTTACATATTCATAAAAAAATGGTTAGGGGACATGAGTTTGGTTGTATCTCAAAATAGTGTTGTCTATTAGTGTCAATCACTTAGTCATTTACATGGTAGAGTCAGAAAATCATCACTAAGATTGAGGAACTCTACGTAGCCCAAGTAATGTCCATAAGATAGTATGTACTGAGAAATTTCTATAGAAGCTAAGTAAGTGTATGGTCACAAAGTAATTTTTTATCTTTACTAAGAAATTTATCAAATATTGAGTAGATTCCAAGTATACAAGTATTGAGCTATATGGTATGTGTTGAGAATAATATAGGCCAATCTACAACAATACCAAGCATTAGAAATAGTAAAGATCAAGCAATGTAGTGTTTACATAAAAGTCAAGAATGGAACAAATTTTTAAGTAAAATGGTTATCATGCCAACTTGGAAGGTTTATTTATGTTTTCAAGTGGTTTTTACAGAACATTTATGTGATGATGATTACATATCTCAATTTTCATGTTCAATGATTAGGATGAAGAGGAAAAATATGGAAACATGTAGAAAAAACTTTAGGGAAATATTTATATAGTGATGATCTAAACATAGATTGAAGTGGAATGAGTGGAAAAGATAAGGGACAAGAGAAGTGCAAACATGAAGGATTATACTATGAAGGATTACAAAGATTAGAATTCATTGAAGAGTTCTATTATCATCTAATAGAAAAAGTAACCTATTCATAAGAATTAAATGTGAAATAGAAAGAGAAGTGTTATTGGATCAGAAGAGAGGATCAATTAGTAACTAGGAGACTCAAAATCAGCTTGCAAAGAAAACTTAGAGTCATGTATTGAATTAGTTTTAACATACTTGAATAAGGGTTAATATTTTAATAGTTTCATCTTAATATATCTTTGTAAATATCGTAATAGACCCCTTACTTCTTTGTAAATGTCAAATCCTTTAACAAGGTAAAACCTAATAGTTTCTTAAGTCTTTAACATGATAGATCCCTCATAGAGTAGATCATATTTTATGGTCAAACATTGTAACCTTAACTAGGTAACATTATTAGTGTAGTAGTGGAGACTTGTGGGTGTCATCCCCAGTCCAGTTTCACCTTCACCTTGTAAGGTTTTTGAGTAGAAAATATTGTGTTATCTATTATTAATTTCATTCATGTGATTGAAATAATTTACATGTCACAACAAGTTTATATTTATAGTTTTGCATGCACAAGTGGTTGATAGATGTGGATGAATATGTGAAAAGTATAAATTGCCATAGATTCTATTTCAACACCCTATTCTCAGTATCTAGTTTACAACTCCATATATTAACAATTGGTACTAGAACTTTTGTTCTATGAAAGAAGCTTAAAGGCTTGGGGATTAGATCTTTGAAAATTGAGGCTTTCAAATTGGACAAGGGGTAAAAACACAAATTTGTGTCACCCTTTTGTAAGGAAAATGATTGACAAAAGTATAACTATTATCTTGAATGACATAAAACTAATATTATTATTTAGAATTTGGAAATGAAGTAAACTAATGAAATGTGTAGAAATGGATGAAGTTTAGGAATATAATTTTAGTTAATTATATGGAATAAGAATTGACATATTTTTCTATCTTTTATAGATAATTTTTTAATTTCTAAAAAATGCTAAAAATTAGGTCTTTGGTTCCTACCACCAAACCATATATTGAAACAAACTTATTTCCCTTTGATCTTAGACTATGTCATAGATACCTTATATAAATAGAAAAATAAAATACAAAAAATGGCTGTACACCTATATTTTATTTTTTCATAATGAATCAAATTTTAACTCACCTGAAATTAATAGTTTTCACCTCCCAACACATTTTTCAAAACAAATCTATTCTAATAGGAATAAAAATTATACTTTCTAGAAGAGGACTCTCTCCTCTAGAATGTGCTATAATTTTATTTTGATATCATTTAATGCTTTTTTTTTTCTCAAAATCAACATGTTTTCAAGTGTTAAAATGCTTGTTTGTAGAATTTTTCAATTACAATATACTATATCGAATTAAAAAACTATAAATTCTATATGGAAATATTCTTGACTTTGAGCTCTATAAAATGGTGTTTGTATGTCATTTTAAAAAATCATAAAAAATAGTATGAGTTATTGAGACATTAGTTTTCTAAAATAGTTTTATTTCTTTACTAATTGGATAGAAATTAGAATAAAACATGCATTTAGTAAACTTTTGAAGTTGGAAACGTATGAGACCATATATAACTTAGCTAGAATGAATTTGTCTAGATCATATGTTTGAACAACATTTAGTTTTAGATAGAAATACTCATATTTAGTCATTCAAATAACATAGCTTGAAAGGTGACACAACTTTGTAATTTTACCCCAAGACAATTGAGAATTAGGTGATTAGCATCCAACTCATACTATAGAAACTTGAGAAGGCAAGACAAGATATGAAGGATTCCCTAAAAAGGAGGAACAAAATTGCCATCTAGATAAAACAACACTCTAATGAACAATTTGAAACAAAAGGAATATTTAGACCAATCAATCCTAATAACAAAGCACCTATTGAACTTCTTTAAATGAAAAAAAAACCTTAATGAAGATATAAGGACACTAAAAAGGGAACATAAAATCCTATCAGTGAGACTATGTGATGTGACTAAACAATAAAATAAAGATGAAAGAAAAAGGGGTAATGACTACTAGGCTCGAGGAAACAACATTAGATGTAGAAAAGCTCAAATATAAACAAATGGATATGGTGAATAAAATAATGACTGCAAATTATAATTTTAATTAAAAGGATGTGGATATTGTAAATCTAATATCTAACAATGACATACTAAAGTATTAACTAAAGAAATAGAAGGAATCTATGGAGAAATTCAACAAACCGAAGGAAGCAATGAAATATTTTGAAGAAATTATGAAGTCGTCAAGATATTCTAATTGATTAGGACATTCTCACACTAAAAAAGAAGAATCATCTAGGAATGAAGAAATGAGAAATAAACACCTAAAAGAAAAATGAACATGCTATCACTATGGAAGAATTGGTGATATTACAAATATCTATTGAAACAAACATTGTATGAAAAAATCTAAATCTATTTATTTTGGATACTATTTTTAGTGCAAGAAATGATGATGTCAAATACACGAGTTTTGTTCAAGACTGAGGAATACACCTACTAAATCTAGATCTAAAGCATACTACTACAATTATCAAAAATATGAGCATAGAGAGTTTGAATATAGATCAGAGGAAAAACCCTGCTATCCAAATCAGAAGAATTTGTTGATCTCAGAATTATTTTGCAAGTGAGTGTCAACACACTTCTACCATTTAGTTAGTTCATTCCAAACTAGTAGTTCATGTCAAGAACAACATGTAAATACTAGAAAATGTCAAGTTATAATGAGTGTCGAGTCACTCAAGTGCTAAGAAGATAGATAATGTTGAGTGATTCGGGAGCTGAGTAAAAAGTGGATGCCGAGTAGTATAGATTCTGAGTGACAATAGTTGATGTCGAGCATTAGACACTTTATTTGTTGAGGGAAACAATTTGGACATATTTATTTGTAATGACACAAATAACTATGTAAACCATTTGTGAAACAACTTAATGATAGATTATGATATTTTGGAGATAAGGATGAATCTATATGTGGATTCCCTATGCAGTTACGTGCAATCAATTCGAAAATGGGAAGGTTTAAGCAGAAAATTGATATATATCAGCCATGGATTCATACCTAACCCTAAGTCTCCTTGTCTTCTTAAGGAGGAAGAAATAGTAAACTTCATATAAATGTGTAAGGGATTGAAAGAAAAGTATAGAGAAGTTTTCATGTGCAAACAAAGCATTCATGGAGACTTAAAAGTTATGAAGAAAGTGTTAATTATAGAATCAATTAAAAAAGAAAAGAGGATAGACATGAGGATACAACACTGAGACATTTGATCAAGAAGGATCAAGAAGATAAGTGTTTAGAGCTAATAAATCATTAGGTGACCAAGTGCTAATTGTAGGATCTATGCTGAGACATTTTAACAGGTGATTTCAGTTAAAAATCTTAAGCAGAGTAGTCCTAACAAGTTGTATGAAGTCCTTTAATAGGGTGCTTACTTAATTGTAAGTTAAAGTCCTCTAAAAAGGCACACTTCTAAAAGGGTGTTGAAATCCTTTAATAGGGTAATACCTAACAGTCTTTATAAGCATTTAACAAGGTAGACCTTTAACAGGTAGATCATGATTCATGATAAAAAAATTGTAACCTTCATTGGATATACTTTACAACTTTAATAGTGAATATTTGTGGGTGTCATCCACACCCCAATTTTACTTTTTCACTTGGAGGGTTTTCGGGTAATTATATCTAGTGTTATGTGTGTGATTGCTTACATGATTTAGATGTATGTGCTTTGCATGTTATTTCAGTTTACTTTTGCATGTATAAATGGAAAAAGTTTTATGGGTACAAGTTTAAACTACTAATTCATCCCCCTCTCAAAAGTTTACTCTTTCCACTTTTAATTCCAACAATTGGTATTAGAGCCCGAGTTCTTAGAAGAAGAAGCTTTGTAGCTTTAAAGAAAAGATCTTGAAATGGAGGTCTACAAGTTTAGAAAGAGTATTGAAAATTAGGAGATTGAAATACATCTCATACTACAAAAACTAATTGAGGCAAGAGAGGAACTAAATAAATCCTACAAAGAAATTTCTATTGTGGAGAATTACACACTACACAAAGAGATGGAAACTAATAAGCTATTTGTAGATGGAGACTCAAATGAATTTGATATAGAAGTTGCATATCTAATGGAAAAGAATAGAGTACAAGTTGAGGAAATCAAAAAATCTCAAGCTAGAGCAAGAATCTCAAGCCATGATGCTATGTGAGTTAACTAAACAAAAGGAGAAAGCTATGTAAGACAAGGCCATGATTGAAGAAGTCAAAACAATTCTAGCCAATAGATGAGAAGAGAAGTGAACAAAGCTAGCCAAGACTTCTAACATGCAATTGGATACTCTAAGTCAAATGATGAATGCTTATCATGAATTAAATGTCAATGACATTTAGATAACTACATTGAAGCTACAAAATGAACAATTGAAGAGTAAACTCAAGAGAGAAAAGGAATTTTCTAAAAGTTTCAACAAGCTAAATGAAGCCATTAAATACTTTGAGAAATTATTGAGATCCCTTAGATCCAACAATGACATATCAGGACTGGGGTACACAAACACTAAAGAAGGAGAATCATCCAAAGTTGTAGAAGAAAGGAACATCGAAGGTAAGAAATCCAAACCTACTTGTCATAATTGTGGTAAAAAATGACATACTGCTAATACATGTAGGAGCAAGTACACAAAATAAGAATGTCAAGCTTAAGAACATGATTCATTGTCACAAATTCAAAAATCAAGGTCATCGCACTCATGAATGCAAAACTAGGACCATGAACATACAAAGATTTGAATGATATTGATACAACTATTAGAATTATGGACATAGAGCTTTTGAATGTAGATCCAAATCCATAAGGTCATCAAACAAATAAGCAAAGGTAAGGAATAAATGGAAATTTTTATAATTGAGATTACAATAGAAGTTATAGTTGTCATTATTGTCAAGAATATGGATATATCCATAAGAATTGTATTAGGACACACTTTAGTAGTAACTACAAAAGGTGGTTGAGTCAACCTACATGTTTTAATTGTTTGAAGACTGGTCACATGAGTAAGCATTGTCCAACTAGGTCAAAGGCACCAAGTTGTGAATTTGATAAAGGCAAAGACAAGGTAGGTGTTGAACACATTAGAGAAAAGAAGGATTCTTGTAGCACATCAAATGGAAAAGGGATCACTTGACCCAATGGATTAGGTTATCACACCTCATAAAACTATGCGAACAAGAGGTATGGTGGGACTAATATTCAAGTGTTATATTATGCATCAATTCAAAAAGAAGATAACATTGAAAGGACTACATTAGCAAGAATATAGATGCAAGATGTTGTTGAAAATTCAAGTTAAATCTTTAAGTCTTTCATGTTGTTGCCAAGCATGAAATGCTTCCCATGAATTCTAAGTGGAATGTTAGTTGATGCCAAGTTTTTATGACTATCTAGTTGATGCTATACTCATAGTAGCTATTGAGTGATTGAAATTCAAAAGGATGCTAAGTGATCCTGAAATTGGTTGATGCCAAGCTTATAGTTGTGTAAGAAATCAACATTAAATGCAAGTTTTTCGAAGGGTATATGATCAATTTTTTTCTCACTATTCATTATTTTGAATTTGAGAAAGAGAAAGTAGAGAAAAATTCAATTTAGAAACCTATTCAAAGTATTCACAGAGATTTTTGATAGAAATCTCACACCAGTTCTTCAAATTCCACAAGGTATTTATTACAATATGAGCTACAAAGTTTTACTTTAAGATATACCCTAGTTGGAAAAATGGCATCTAGTTTGAAAAATGTAGAAGGGAAAAAAGTTTTAAATGTTCAAATTTTTGGTAATGAAGTCAAACAACCTATGTTTAAGGCCATTGCTGACATAGCTTATATACAAGATCCTTCTAGTGCATTATCCATGATCCCACCAAATTTAATATAGTGCAAGATGTAAGGAGATTTTATAATTGTAAAATTGGTAGCATTGGGGACTTAGAAATTAGAGAATCATATGATAGGTTATGTGAAAATGGTGTTCTAAAGCAAGAGTATAAAATTGTTGAGAGAAAGGGTTTAATGTCTACCCTAGATTTTCCTAGTGTATTAAATATTGAATGGATTATAATTGTGTTGATCCAAATACATGATGGATCTTTATGGATGGAGGGTGGACCAATTAAGATTACCAAAAGAATAATTCATAGGGTTACTGGATGCCAAACCCTAGATTGACCCAAGAATTTGAGAAGTTATTCCAAGGAAGTAATAGAGAAAAACACTGGCAAAAAATGGAATAAGAGAGTGTAAGAATTTTCCTAAAGGAAAAATTCACTCAAGAACTAAGAACCCAAACACAAGCATGCAACAGACTAGAAAGAGGAAGAGTATGATCATAATAATAATATATTCAATATGCCATGATTGACAATACACTAGGAGTGCCTATATATAAAGGCCTCTGAAGAAGCACCTAGAATTTCTCTAGAAACAACCAGAAGATAAGACAACTAAGAATCTTATCCAGCATTCTAGACGAATGGATAAGAATGACAAAATGTCACATGTGTGTAGAAGATTCTTATGTTGTAGACACCATATGCTTAAAAGAGGTGCAGATACCTTGTGATGTCATCATGACAACACACAAGAGTGCACAAACTCCTAAGTGTCTCACAAATAAAATAATACAAAATAATAAACTAATGCATTAACCTAAGTAAACTTAAGTAAGTGTAATAAGTAAATACTTATTTACACCAACAACCCCCCTTAAGTGCAACTTAGGGGAATGCCCTTAAGCTTAGGAAACTAGGATGAAGATGTAGAATGGGTCTTAGCTACTAGGCCATATTAGGTACTCATATACATAATGAAGATGCAATCTCTCATAAAGTAGGGAAAGAGGGAAAACCTCATGGGAAAAACCCTCCCCCAAAAAGAGAGATAAATAGGGATGCAATGATAGATGGAGTAATCAAAAACTCCCCATTATGACATACACCCAGTATATACATAAGAGAATGAGAGAAGGAAGAGAGATAGAATTGGCTCCCCCCCCCCCCCCTCCCCCCCCCCCCCCCAAAAAAAAAGAAGGAGAAGAATGCAGGCCTGCAAGTGAAAGCCACTCTGATAAAGAAGCTAGTCCATGAATGCAGAATGGTGTTCCTCCCCTTAGGAAGAAACAAAGGAAAATGTACAGTCCTGAAGATATATGGTGGCCCTAAAACCTGCTCAAGTATCCCTATACTGATGTTGATGTCAACCACTTCCAACCATGCTGAAAAGAATGAATGCAAATTGGACAACGATGTCTATTGAACCTATTCCACTAAACCATTTGTCTCCTCTACTGACAAAGAGACCTCCACTAATTTTTGTTCATAAGGATCCACAATCACACCAATGTAAGTAGATTGATCATGTAGATAGTGGACATGAGGATCAGAGTGAGCCCTTGCAACAATTGTAGAAGGATCACCTTCATCAATGAGAAGATGTAAGTCCTCAAGTGTGTCTCCCAAGTCAAGTGAAGTTGATGCTAGAAGATGAGATGTACCATAATGTGTTGGACCTTTCACTGTGGCAATATAAGCATATGGACTAGACTGATGTGACCTCTCACTACAACTATGGATAGAACCCCACAGGTCTGAACTTATTGAAGTACTATTGCTGGTGTCACTATGAGTTTCCACTATGTATGATGTGCAAAGAGGAGTAGAGGATAAGCTAGGAGAACTTTCCTCAAAATGAACATCCTTCTCCACAAAAATCTCATGTGTCTCTAGATCCATTAGTCTGTAAGCCTTCATATTGTCTTCATAACTGATGAAAGTACAAGGCCTAGGTGTCAATTCCTTAAAACTCCTCGAAGATAGGTTTGCCCATGCTAGAAAACTAAAGACTCTAAGGTGACTCACAACTAGTTTTTTGCCACACCATGCCTCAAAAGGAGTCTTGCCATCTAAGGTTGGATGAGGAGATCTATTAAGTATGTGAATAATAGTACTAATGGCTTCAACTTATAATATAGGATTGAGAGACTTGGCCTTTATCATGCAACTTTCCATGGTCTTGAGAGTCCTAATCCTCATAGTTGCAACATCTATCTTGTGTAGACTAAATGTTGGCAAGTTCTAAAGATCGATCCCCTCAATTCTGCAAAAGTTCTTAAGTCTTCTATCAACTTATATGTTCTCATTGTCCACCCTTGGTAACTTTATGGCTTTCCTTGACTTGTTCTCAACATGATTCTTGAAGTCTTGAAGCTTATGAACCAATTGATTCTTATGATGAAGGAAGAAGACCCAAGTGAATCTTGAAAAGTCATCAACAAATGTGAGTGTGTAGCGGCCTTGGCTGACTGAAGTCACTGCAATGGGTCTTGCTAAAACAATGTGAACAAGTTGAAGAACAACTGGATCTTGAGAAGACTTCCCTTTATCATACTTCTCCTTAAGATTTATATCCACTGAGCAAGATGAACATTTTCCCTTAGAAAATTTGATATTAGGTAGACCTTTGACCATGTGTTTTGAGCAAAGTTGTTGAAGAGAGCAAAAGTCAAGGTGACCAAACTGCTCATGCCATAAATTGATGTTTGAAATAGAGTGAGTTAAGAAGGCTTGGGAAGGACTCTTAGGCACAAAGTGGGAGGAGTATAACCTTTTTTCATCATTGACTTTCCCCACTGCTACTAATGAATCATCTTTGAGACTTTGCATCATCACTGAATCTGGAAGGAACTCAACCTTATGACCATATCTAAGGTGAGTGATTTGGTGAACTGATAGGAGATTGGAGCTTAGATTTGGAACATAGAGAACATCTTTGAATTCCCTATTTTCCATTTCCACATGCCCTTTCCCTTCAACTTCCATCTTAGTATCATCTCTCATGAAGATGTGTGGCACCTTTGACTGCTTCAATGAAGTCAAATCTTCCTTTGAAGAACCCATGTGGTAAGAGGCACCTGAGTCAAGTATCCATTCTAAAGAAGAACTTGAGTTTTCTGTAAGTGCTTGACCTTTACCTTTTGAAGAGGTTGGAGTTGAATTCTTGGAGGTACTTGGCACTTGAATCTTGTTCTTCTTGAGTAGATTTTCTAACTCATCGATTCTTTTTGTCTTGCAATGATGCTCGTCATGATTTGGCTTTTTGCAGTATGCACAAAAAAGTTTTTCCTTCTTTTCATTACTTCCCTTTTTTTTTGAAGAAGAATTGCCTTTTTAAGAGGAGGATTGTTGTGTCTCAGATTGTGTTTTCTGCTTCCACTGCTTCTTGTTGTTGTTGCTTTTTCCCCTTTGACTTGATTTGTGATCATCACTAGCCACCAAGGCTTTGGTCTTAGATGACTTGAGAAGCCCAAAATCCACCAAGTGAGATTGTTCAACAATAAACATATCTACAAATCCATCAAAGCAAAGCTTCTAGTAAGCAAATCCTAGGTCAACCTATGAGTATTAAAATTGAAAACCAAGTTGGCATACTCAGAAGGTAGCCTTTTCAGGATGTGATGAATCAACCTATCATCCTTCATGGGATTTCAACAATCTTTAAGAAGTGTCCTATACTCATTAACTTTGATGATGTAATCTTGAATTGTGTCATAATTCTTAGGATCCAAGAGAAGTAGATCATCTTCAATCTAAAATCCCTTTTCTTCATCCACTTTACCATACAACTATTCAATTTTATCTCATGCTTCTTTAGATTCTGAACTATTTTTACTGTGAAAGAGAAGATTTCTATGTACACAACTCTTGATAACACCTAAAGCCTATCGATCTTGATTTTTCCAATCAATGAGTTCTTTAGCATTAGTAGGTTTGGTAATTGTACCATCAACATATAGACTATATCCTTTTTCCATTAATCTACTCCATGCAATATCTTTCCATGTAGAATAGTTGTGTGAAGTTAAAGGAGGACATTTAAAACCCATGATGCACACAAAAAATATAGTACACATCACCCCCACCCCCCCACCCCCCCTATTTTCAGTCAACCAAAAGAGCCCCCCAAAAAAGATGTTGTTTGCACTTTATAAGTAGTGCATTTACAATGGGCCACTTGTCAAAATGAACAAAGTGGACTTTCTGATTTTTCTTTTACAACTACCTTATGAGGCTTAAATCCATCACTTAAGCACTATAGCTCAAATTTGCAACAATTTTGAAAAAAAATCAAAGCTTTACAATGCCAAAAAAGGCCTAATTTTGAAAGTTAGAAATTTGTCCACACAACCCTAGAGTTTGACTTTAGATCTAGAAAGTAGACCAAAAGATATGCACTTTCAAAAAAAATAGAACCTGAAAAAGTGACCAAATGTGCCCGTGCGGAGCTTCTGAAGTTACGAAATGTAGGATTATGTAGGTATAGCCACCAAAAAATGCAATTTTTGCAAAATCTATGCACCAAAACTAGAAGACAATACCACCAGTAGAAATTTTAAGAAATTTTACCTAATTTCAAAAAAAATTGCACCTAAATCAGAGCTTGGATGTTTGAGTTATGGGCTCACAAAGTTAGGCTACCAAATTGTAAAGCAATCTGAAGAGGGGTCTGGAGGAAAAACTATGTGTCTAAATTTGATGATCAAATGGCCATCAATGCAGTTGTAAAATGCCTAGAAATGATAGTAAAATGGCCATCAATTTTAACTTCATGTAACAATGATGTCAACAAAAAATTTGTGCCCTGGGGTGACATGGTAGATGATTGAATGATGACTTAGCATCCATAATATACGAAGAAAGATGTGGCATCAATTGTACTACTAATGTGGCAATGAAGGTCAATTTCCATAGGTGACATGGTAGTTTTGGGATGTTGACTGGGGCAGCAAATGCTGCTGTTAAGGTGACTCTCTTATCTGCATGGGCAAATTGTAGGATGCCACATGTCTCGTGGGTAGTGGAGACGTAACTATATGCAGTGATCCATTGGTTAAATACAAACTTGTCAAAAAATAGTCAACACATGCAGAAAAATGTTATGACTATTGCCATCAAAGTCGAGAAATGAATTATGCGGGTGAGATAAAAGATAGCGACCAAACACATTCATAGATGCCGAATTTTCTTCAAACAGTGCCAAAATCCTGACAAGATGAGATGGAGGAGAAATATGCACCTACTAGAAAAAAAAAGCACTTGCCAAAAATATAGGTGCTAGAAAATTGGATTATTTTGAAAGTGGACCGCAGAGTAAAAAACACAAGCGGGAGACCAAAAATTTTGCTAGAATGTGGTTGGAGAGAAGTGTGAATGCAGGCCGAATACCACAAAAATGATGCTGGAAACTTCACATCACTCCCTACTAGATTAGTGGGAATAGTCCCACATGCATGGGATGTGGGGTTTACAAACTATGTGAAACCCACAGCACACAAAGCACTTACCGAAGTAATCATGGCTAAGTGGAAGGCCTGCCTTGGAATGTATGTCGTTATTATGTGGTCACCATCGATGAGAGGGGTAATTGTCATATTTGTCAATGCAATGCCTATATTTGGTACATACAGGAAGTGTAGTGTTGAACCAAATTAAATATATCATGTGATTAAATAAAGTATCCTCCAAATGGCAGATCTACGGTGTCACTACCTAGGTCTATTAAAAAAATTTCTTTGCTGGGTACTCAAAAGGGCGAATTTTTTTTTTGAAAATTTGCAATAAAAAGAAGTAGAGAAAAAAAACACAGATCTAAAAATAAATTAAAAATATCTACTAATGACAATACCCTATCTGTAAATCAGGGCCTCTGAGTTTCGATTTGCAAAAAAAAATTGCCTCACGGTCGACTTTGGGCCAAGGTAGCTGAGTTTATAGTCAATTTTCACCAGTTCAATGTTTTGGATGCAATGGAAATGTTAGTTCTAGTTCTATACGCTCCCAATTTTTGTAGTACTCTAGATTCAAGCTAAGTTGCTGAAGTAAGCATGGTC
This sequence comes from Cupressus sempervirens, assembly GCA_028749045.1. NCBI lineage: Eukaryota > Viridiplantae > Streptophyta > Pinopsida > Cupressales > Cupressaceae > Cupressus > Cupressus sempervirens. Next base: position 321,314,213 of record CM053789.1, read on the forward strand.
TCGAACGGCTATGTGATGAGAAAGTCTCCAATTTTTTTTGATACCATGTAAGAATTTTCCTAAGGGAAAAATTGAGCCAGGAACTATGAACTCAAACACAAGCACACAATAGATCAGAAAGAGAGAGAGTATAATTAGAATGATGATATATCCAATATGCCATGATTGAGAGTACACTAGGAGTGCCTGTATATAAAGGCCTCTCAGGAAGCACCTAGAAGGTCTCTAGAAACAACCAAAAGATAAGACAACTAAGTACCTTATCCAACACTCTAGATGAATGGATAAGAATGACAAGGTGTGACATGTGTGTAGAAGATTCTTGTCTTGTAGACACCATGCAATTAAAAGAGGTGCAGACCCCCTATGATGTCATCATGACAACACACAACAGTGCACAAACTCCTAAGTGTCTCACAAATAAAATAATGCAAAATAATAAACTAATGCATTAACCTAATTAAACTTAAGTAAGTGTAATGAGTAAATACTTATTTACACCAACAAAGAGGCATGACAATAGATATCATCACTTATCCATTATTGAACTTTGCTATAAGGGTAATCTCTCATAAATTATATCAATCAAGAAGATTGAATAATGTACCCTATATCACTATGGATGTTGGCTACAAGATTGTAAAGAAATATCATACATATGGTATAGTAGAACCAAAAATACAACAACTAATGGAGAACCTTGGAGCTATCAGGAAAACCAAGAGTGCACAATGCAAGTTTGGTTCAATATTAGTTTTCATATTCTTTTATGTACAAAATACATATCCCTCATTTGGTATAGTTGGATGTAGGAGTGATAGGTCAGTTGTGGGGAAGATCAATGAGTACATTGAGAATATGGGAGAAAACTTTGAAACCATCATGAAAAGTTATTTTGAAGACTTTAAGAAATTAATAAAGTAGAGACTCAAAATACCTATTTCCTTGGGACAAAGGGGATACAATTCGACAGAAGCCTTCCTACAGCTTAAGGAAGTCCTGTCAACAACACCAGTTCTCCAAGGACCAAATTGGGAGCTACCTTTCACATAAATACTGATGTCTTAGATCATGCCATTAGAGTGGTGCTTGGCCAAAAAATGGATTCAGTGGAATATGCAATTTACTATATCAGTAAAAATCTCCAAGGAGCCAACTATAATTACACTATAACTGAGAAAGAATTGCTTGTTGTAACTTATGCTCTAAATAAATTTAGACATTATGTTAGAAGTCATTAGATATTTATAAATATAGATCATTCTACCATTAAATATCTAGTGAATAAACTGACAATCTCTAGACATTTGGCTCAATTACTACTGATGCAAGAATTTGACATTACCATTGTCAATAAACTAGGTAAGGAAAATGTTGTAACTGATTTCTTATCTCATCTCCAAAACTTGATGATCTTGTAGCCATAGAAGATCACTTTCTCGATGAGCATCTCTTTCCTTTTTTAGCACAAAAACCTTGGTATGCATTGCCAACTACCTAACAACTAGTAAAACACCTCCACATTTCTTTGCAAAGGAAAGATAGTTGTCGGTATAGAAGAGTTTCAAATTTTCATGGATCTTTAGGTTCATGTTTTATACTAGACTAGATTAGGTGACATGAAGATGTCTTAGAGAGAATGAGACTTATGATGTTCTTCGCACTTGTCATGATGCAACATGATATACCAAAAGGTGTGACAAATGCTAGAGAATGGGTTGACCAACACAAATAGATGAAATACTACTACAACCATAGATAGTGGTAGCACCATTTGATAAATGGGGGATAAATTTTGTTGGCCCTATTGAGCCCCCTTCAGAAGGGAAGAGTACATCCTAGTATACACTGATTATGTTACCAAATGGGCAAAAGCAAAACCAATGAAGCATGTTTGTGATAATAACATTGTAAATTTCCTATATGAATGTATTTTTACATAGTTTGGTGTCCAAAGAGAATTACAATTAGATCAAGGCCCTCAATTTAAATCTAATTTGATAGCTACTCTTATGAAGGAATAAAAAATTAGGCGTGGAAAATCTTCCTTGTATCATCCATAGGCCAATGTATAGATTGAAGTGAAAAATAGAGAGCTAGAAAATACACTCACTAAAATAGTGTCTTTGCATAGGAAAGATTGGATGGCTCGACTTCCTGATGCCTTGTGGGCACACAAAATAGAATGGAAATCTACTACTAGGTTTATGCCTTTTGAGCTCCTATATTCGAAGATAGTTGTTATGCCCATTGAATTTGAGCATAAGACTCTATGAATAGCTTTGGAACTTGTTATTGTTCTTCCTACAACACAACAGGATTACATTTTGCATCTCAATTAGTTGGACGAATGGAGGAAGTCAGCCCTTCACAAAAAAAAACTAATTTAGAGTTAGAGGAAGTAGTGGCATGACAAATTCATCAAGGATAGAGATTTTTCTATTGGTGATTTCGCGCTCCTATATGACTCCAGATATCAACACCACCAAGGGAAATTTTAGACTAGATTTCTTGCTCCATATGAAATTGTAGCAATTTTTAACAATGGAGAAATTCAAATATAACCAATTGATCTAGTCAAGTTCAAACTCTTGGTTAATGGGCATCCTTTGAAGATATATCTGGGAGGAATTTCTTCAATAGTTCAACACAACAGAAACATCCCTTCCTATAACCAACCTATCTGAGTCTTCCACTCAAACACCTGTAGCCCCTTGAATTTATTTCAAGGTCTTCATAATAAAAATTTTCATTTTATGTGAAATCTATTTCCTTTCCCACTTCACTCCATCTCATATTCTAGTCTTTCCATTACCACTCCACTTCATTAATTTATAAAGTACAGTACTACTTGTAGCACCCTTCCTATTGTGTGTCAGGTTGGTTACACTTGACCCATGTACATTTATTTACTTTATTATTTATTTGGAAAAGTGTGTTATTTCAATTTTCAAAATTTGCAGCCTCTAAGGTCTGGTGCGACCCAGTCTCTAATAAGTTGGGGGGAGGGAAAGTTGAAATCATAAATCAAAATCATGAGTTGATCTAAATTTGGCATGAAGGATGTATGGGGCAAAGGTCACCTCACTAATGAGCTAGCAGCCCTTTGTACTTCCATGGTGTGTGAGAAATAATTAAAAAACTAGCCATTAAATTATGATTTTACAAAGTACAATTCCCCTCATTAATATGGTGTATGTTTTGAGCACTATCTCTACCCTCATTATGTTTGGTGATTAAAATGCCATCATGAAGAACTAAAGAATATGATGTAAAAAAGTGCTCAGAAGTGCTTAATTTTTTTTAAAAAATTCATATGCCATTGTTAATCTAGAAACCATCAAATTTTCAATCACCCATAGTGAACACATTAGCTATAGCATTATTCAAAGGATAACATGGGGAGATATACCTATGAGGGGTGGTATACGTATGATAGAATTCTTCATAAGGTATTTTACCTATGAAGGGTGGTATACCTATTTACATGCTATTCATTTCAAGATTTTGAGTGGTTTGTGGCATGGTGTCTGTCCTATAAATCTCCCTAGTTTCATTTACAATATTGTCAAAAGGCAAGCTATCTATGTCCAACAAGGTAAAACCTAGTTGGTGTCCCACCATTAGTTAATAAGAGCCATAATTGAAAGGGAACTAATTAGGCAACATCTAGGGACATAGGAGGATTTTTCTAAAACTCAAAATAGTGGGACCCTAAAGGGGTGGACCTAAAGGGTAGGGAATGGGGACAAGAGAGAAACCTACCATAGGAGTTAGAAAGGTAGTATATAAAATAGTTCAAGAAGCTTTAGCTTCTATGTTTACACCCAAGACTACAAAAGAGAGAATTCCACCTTCAGAGGCTTCAACCTTTAAAAGGAGAAAATCACATGCTGATACTATAGTTAAACATTTGGAGGAAGCACGTCCAGTGCCATAGGAAATCGTATCTAGCCTTAATAAAGGAAATTTTTTTGACAAGAGTAAAAAAACAATCTCCACCCCATGACGAGTTACCAAAATATCTAGAGTAAGCCTAAAGAATAAATATTCTATTCCACCTATTGATTTAGAATCTCCAATGCCCACACCTTCACAATCACCAAAGCATGAAATCCATACTCCCAAACATGAAAATGTTTTCGAGGAAGCTTCTCCAAAGCCAAATAGCCCTAATTATAGCTTTATTAATATTGATAGTGATATAGACTATTCAATGAAAATGATGTCTAATTTTGAATAGCAAGCATAAGAAACCAAAAATTTTCCACTAGAAGAATACCCATCATTTGCATAGGAAAAAGTTCAAGAAATTATTGAGACATTTCAAATCAATATGGTTGTGGTACCCTATGCTATGGTTTTTGTGCCTTTAGAGAAAGTTGACAGTCTTGTTGCTCATCAACCCTTTGAAGATGACAACCTTTTCACTTGTCAAAATGACAACCCTATTGCTCATCACCATTATGAAGATAAAAAACCTATTGTTCATTGCCACACACCACCAGATATTTCTACTCCATTAATACCTAGTCTTATCTTATACCAACATTTGCAATGGGAAAAGGAAAAATAGGACTTGGAGAGAAAACAATTGCTTAGAATTATAAAAGCACATGCACTACAAAATGAAGAAAAAGATAGTGAAATTGAGGACCTTTACCAATGTGTCACAAAGGTGATAGAGCTCATTCTAGAGCTTATGAACTGTAGGTCACCATCCCTAGTTTATACACTATTCTTAAAAGAGAAAATAATTAATTTTTAATTGTCTCAAATTGCTCAGGGATTAAATCCTTCTTTGCACACTCCCCAAGATTTTTTTGCAGCATTCAAATCAGTCCCAGTGGCTTAGCAAAATCTCCTCAGTGAGACATATGTCCATAACCTTGTTATTCCAGATGATAGGGATTGGCATTCACTGTTATATGTGGGGGATGCATAGAGCAATCATGTCATGGATGTAGAATGAAATCAGTTGAGAGAATCAGGTCACCACTTATAGGGAAAAAGAAATGATGGAACAACTATATATTTCACCTAAGGTATGAAATACTCACAAGGTGTTCTTTGATTGGCTCTCTATTACTAATAATAAAAGTGGTGCTGCTAAAATTTATCCTATTCAAGAATAGGAATTTCTAGATTGGGAACAACATTGTTCCAAGATTGCTCCTAATGCCATAAGGGCTTCTATTGAAAGATGGGTCCAATTTTCAGAAGATCCAAAAATAAGGGAATTGCACTCTCCCTAAAATTTGGAGTTGGCTATTAGCAGGATGCCCAAGTATATGATGATATCCACAAGTCAAAAGAATTATTGGGTTCCTCTTCATTTTCAACCACCAATACTCTTGCATTGTATGCTTGGAAAACATGATTCTTTTGCTAAATATAGCATGGCCATTGAATATCAAAAGTGGGAAAGGTTAAAATAGAATCTTGAATACTTTAATTATAGGGCTAATGAATTAGGTGAAAAGATCACCAATGATCTTAAGTTGTGGATGAGGATCTAAAATTTATAAATGCTAAAGGGACCAGCATACAGTTGGTTTGGGGGAAAATTGATGACATGAAGAAATAGATGTCCTTTTTACCCTTTTTGTGAATATTTGTTTATACCATGCTAAACTTTGTTATCCTCTAAGTATAGTATTTTGTACTTTTTGACGTATAAGATATGAACATATGGCGTAGAAATGATAATCAAAATTATGTCTAAAAAGGGTTTCATTTTGTTGATAAAAATCATTCTTCATGAATGTTTTTCATGGGTAGATCTTCCTGTAGCCGAAGAGATTGAAAAGGCTACTAATTGAATATTAATGTTTTTTCTTTATAAATCAAAAAATATAAATAAATTCTTGTAGGAAGTCTTGTGTGCATTGATTGATGCCTACAGGTATCCAAGCCAAGTTAGAATCAATCAAAATAGCTCAAGCAAAGGACTTAAGTTGAGGAATCACAAGTATTAAAGCAGATGTGTCATGGCACCGTTGCAGCTAGAAACTTAGTAGCAAAACTAGAAGGGACCTATTCAATGACATAATAAGGGGACCTATTCGAATGGAATAAGAGGGACCTGTTGAAGTGGCTAAGTGTGAAAGAAAGAATCTAGGTGATCATTTGAACATGCAAGGAATTGTTTCAGGGTACCTAGATTCTTGGAAGTTATTAAAGTCAAATAGAAGAGCAAATCTATCATCTACTATGCTCTATATTTACAAGAATTTAAGATATTACCTAATGCCTTTTATATTGCATGTTTGCATGAAGCTTGAACTACACCGAACTATCATTTATGAGGAATTTGTGATAATAGGAATCTATTATTCCCTTCCTTTTATATATGACCTAGTCTATATCCAAAAGGTCAAGTAGTAAGTAGATTAAGAGAACTATTAGACATTCTAATTTTCAAGTAAAAGTAACATTTCCTATAGAATGAATACATGAGTTTACTAAGTTTCTACACTTCTGTTTGAGTTAATATTTTCTTCATTCTTCTATGGGGGCCCACATGGAAGGTGGATTTTACTTTAGGAATTAGGATTTAGACTTAGTTTTCTAAGTTAAGTTTAGAATTGTTGTTCCTATAGCCACTAGAAATAGAACTAGTCATTGTTCCGGTAGTAGTACATGCATAGATGTATGGTTAAGTAAGTTGTGTTTATTTCCATGCATTTGATAGTTTTCTTTCTTTCTAATAAACTATATTTTCTTAATGGTTAGTTTATTCAAGGTTGTAGTGACTTTTAGTAGAGACTAGAGCATATACTTTGCAGACATCATCTCAAGTTCATGCTCCTGGATTGATACTTAATAAATATCAGCATAGTACCTTGGTAGTAAAGGATATTCAATCCTTCAACTAAAAAGGTGTTATATTGGCTCTACAAGGATCAAGAAGATAAGTGTTTAGAGGTGATCTGTCACTAGGAAAGCATGTGCCAATCGCAAGATCTATGCTAAGACATTTAACAGGTGATTTCTGTTAAATCTCTTAAGCAAAGTAGTCCTAATTGGCTTTATGAAATCCTTTAATAGTGTGCTTACTTAATTATATGTTAAAGTCCTCTAACAGGGCACACTTCTAACTAGGTTTTCTAATCCTTTAACAGGGTAAGACCTAACACTCTTTGTAGGCCTTTCACATGCCATACCTTTCACAAGGTAGATCATGATTCATGATCAAAACATTGTAACCTTCATTGGATACACTTTACAAATGTGGTAGTGAATATTTGTGTGTGACATTCCCACCCTAGTTTTACCTTCTCACTTGAAGGGTTTCTAGGTAATCATATCTAGTGTTATGTGTATGATTGCTTACATGATTTAGATGTATGTACTATACATCTTATATTAGTTTACTTATGCATGTATGAATGGTGAAAGTTTTATGGGTCCAAGTAAAAACTACCAATTCACCCCCTAGAAGTTTACACTTTCTAGTTGTAATTCCAATAGAATTTATGCGTCTAACAATACATGTTCCAAGTTTTAAAAATTTTGATATCAAAGAATGATTTGTAGGAGCTAGGAACATTTAAAAAATTAGACAAAGGATGAAGTAAAAGGAAAAGTTGACACTAAGAAAGTGAGGAATGAAATTAACTAGAAATGGAAAATGAAAACAAAAGATAAAAATAGTGAAGCTAATATAGTTGCCATCAACCAATCCAATGAAGAAGGTGATCATGTCATTTATAACTAAGGAAAAGAGGTATGTATGGAAATGTATACCTAATGATACATCATAAGTTAGTTCCTCATATTAATATGTGCCAAAAGTTCATATTTGCCTATATAAGATACATGAGAACAGAGTTTGTAAAAGGTTGCCAAGTATCAATAATTTTTTTGTGTTGATTGAGTATTATAACATAGACCGAGCACTTCAATAGAGACCAAAGGTTATGGAAGATACAAAGTTGTTATGCTAGCTAGCTTCCACTCAATGAAGGACACAAAATTGATGGTAAACCTAATGGTAAACAAACTATGGAGAAATGATATGACTTGGGAGTTCAATGATGGTAGCTTCATGACATTTAATAGGTGTTTTTTCATGCAATTTGAGAATTCTATTGTTTGGAAATAATCCTAGAATACCTCAGTCCTTGTTACAACTAATTAGACCTATAGATCATAACAAGGGACTAAAGGTAAGCCACAATTGGGGGGGAATCATCCCATACTTAGTCTCTAATGGATTTAGCATGTATGGTTTCCAAGGGAAGCTCCATGTCCTACCTTACCAAGTGCCACTAAAAGTTGGAATTGCATAATTTCTATGGTAGATGAGAGGATTTGAAGAGAAGGACATCCTAGGTAGATCTAGAGGTAGAGTTGTTATTACCAAGGGGCAATAGAAACATGTGGGTAAATTTTTGGATAGATATCAAATGGCCCAATCCCATGCGTAATTCATTAATCTTGAGGGATTTTCTGATATTTTCAAAGATAGAAAAAAGGCTAGGTCTTGTGAACATTTTGTTTATATCCCTGAAGATATAATTAGAAATGAATTTTTATTACAAGAGATGGAGGTTAGGAAAGAAAAATGGAAGGTGCATAGTTGGGTTCTGAAATTAACTAATCTATTAGAGCCAAAATATGAGCCCTTAGCTGATGTAAAGTATTAGGTTAATAAAATTAACATGCTTATGAACAATTTTGCTAGGTTAATGGAAACCATAAATAAGAAGAAAAAATTTATGGGTCAAGCTTATCCTAATAAAGCTATTAATATTACAAAATAATTGGAAACTGGAGCCATTATAAACTTGAGACAATATACATTATAGAGGAAATATGGATATGTGGTGGCATAGAATATAAATATACCACTAGTCCCTCTATACAAAAGGTAGTTTTGTAAGAGTCCTCCTCCAACATCTACTGTTAAGAAGCAAAAAATAGATTAGGGATCTTCTTCAAAAGCTAAGGAGTACTCTCCTTCACAAACCTCGATCTGAATAGATGATGAATACTCCTTAAGGGAGGAATTGAGGTAGATAGGAGGAAAATGGGATGTTCTTATTACAACAATAGAGGTAGAAGAAGGAGCACCTGCAGAGCCTCCCATGTCATTCCTATCCCTTATTGTAGAGGATTTTAGAGTGAAATAAATTGAGCCTGTGGGTGGAATGGGCATCAAATAAATTTCTAGATGATGAAAGTTTTGATAAATCTATATCTTTCATTCAATTTCTCTAGAGAAACAGTATTGAATTTTTTCAAGGCAAGATGCAAAAAGATCAAAGTAGAGTAACTTGATAGGTAGGGCTCTGACATTGAAGAGGAGATCAAATCTAGCCTCATGGAAGTGTTTAGCCAAACAACCCCTATAGGGGGGAGGGAATTATTGAAAGACTTAGGAGTCATGATAGTTCCTGAATGGGACATTGATAATGCAATGGTTTTTGATGCATTCAAAATGAAAAAGAAGACCAAGTTCAAGACAAAACTAGAAGTGACCTACAAGTGCATAAAGGGGTAAAATATAGTGATGACCATAAATATTTATTCATATGGTCCATCTAGAAGAGAGATAAGGCTATAATTTAAGAGGTCTTAGACTCTAAACATATAGGTGCTCTTCTTGTGTTTAGAGTTGACAAGGTAGATAGTGAAAAGGTGGCCTTGATAAATAAAGAAATGGCTGACTTTCGTGTAGTGGTAGCTACCAAAGATAAAGATAAGTTCTCAAAATTAAATGAAATTTTTTAAAAGGTATTGGAAGCCTATGATGAAAGAGGTAGAAAAATATACCAATTGCAAAATAAAATTGCTGACACAGAGAAATGATTTGGAAAGAGAAAAGAAGGCAATTAGTAGAGCCAACTTAGAAATGTTACTCCTCCTCCCCCTATGCCACCCTTTAACACTATGCTAATCATGGGAATTCTAAGCTTGACTCAAAAGCCATATTTCTACACAACTGAGGTTCTTAGAGAGGAAAAATAAAAAAATTGGTCAATGCATGTGGAACTAGGAATCCAACATGAAGATAGGGTAAAGATACAATTTTGTATCTAGTGGATAGGGCAGGTTGGCCCCTTTTTAACCAAGAAATTTAAAGGTTGGTGGAGATTTGGAATGAATTGAATAATTAAGCCAATTTGAGCTTAATTTTGAATAAATGAATCGATAGGGATGATGCTATTACAACCTTACTTTTCTTAGTTATTGATCACTTTGATGATCTAATAGAAAAAAATATTGACCAAGTCAAGGATCTCTTAGATTTTGATGATAAGAGGGATTTTCTCTAAAGAAGAATAAATAATTAGTTTTTGGAATATCTAGGAAAAGGTTTTGATCTATTTCCTCATCCACTCAACAAAATAGGAAAAATAAAACATAAAAAAGAGTGGGCCAATGAGTTAAAGGAATTAATGAGCATCAGGATAAATAAAGTAGTAAACAAAAAAAATTAATTCTAGTTTTCTAGGACCACTGAGGAAGTTGTGAAAGTGCAAATATTTTTTGATTCTTTCAAACAAGATTTTTTTGAAATAAAGAAAATTGGAAAGAATATCATAAAGAGAGAGCATGAAATATTAAGTTTCAAGTAGCTAGATGATATACTTTTTGAAAAGTGGATAGTAGATTATTCCCCAACAACGCATTTATTACAAATGTCAGTTGAAGAAGATAATGTAGAAAAAATAACTTCCATAGAAAAGATACAATAGGTTGATGAAGATGTTCGAGAAGAAGAAAGAAAAAAGAGAAAAAAACTACAATGGTGGACATACAAACTCAAATTGATGATTTGGTAGAAGAGTAACCAATTATGATAAATATCTAGATATTAGAGCCACAACCTAGAGAACAACACATGTAATGATATAAATCACCAGGTTTAGTAGATCTACAAGAAATTGCAACAATAGAGTTGTCCCAACCATAGGACAATCAATGAGGAAGCCATTATGTTACAAAAGGTAAAAAAGAACCAATTTTTGTCATTTCTCTTGCATCTGTGTGATAGTGATAGTTTTTGTCTGATTGTAAATCTTTATTTTCTAAGGATAGTTATCCTTTCTCCTAGACCTCAAACTTATTGCAACACGCACTATATAAGTGAATTCTCAATGCTAGATGAGGGTCTAAGTGTCTTTCATTTCATGATTCTTTGAAAATTTTAAGTCACATTGTGTATACTGTAAATCAATTCTATAATTGAATATGAAAGTTATAGTTGCTAGTGTATTGTGTTATTTTCTAATTGAGATGTTCACTAAATTAGATACAATTCAAAAAATTGAATGAAAACATTGAAAATTTGTTTCATTCTAGACCTTGTCTCTTTCCTTGTCTCTATTTTGTTCTCTAAAATTATGATAGAAATGTTTCTTAAGTTTCAACTAGAATTTGCTCATAATTATATTTAATTTCACTTTTTGTAATGATCTAATCGATTATGTAAAGGTTTAGTGAAAATTGAAAGAACATTATGGTTTTATGTAGAGATCTGATAAGTATGAGATCTAGAAGTGAATATAGATCTTTGCACAAAGTCCTGAGATAAGATCTAGTAGGAGTATTTCCTCTATGAGTTTATCCCAATGGATAAGGCATTGGCTAGCCTTGTGAGTTAATATGAATAGATTTTTTCTGCATAATGTAGAATAGTATAATCCATCAATCTTTTATAGTTCTATTAACTAAGTGTAAAATGTCAATCTATACTTGATTCGTGATGTCTAGGGTTTGGTAAAATAGCTAGTTATTGTATCTTAAAAACATTTAATTAGAAGAAATAAAGCTATATAATCTATTGTTATTGGAATTCATGTTATTAATCTAGACTTGAAGAGTACATGAAGTTGAATTTGTGAGCTAAACTTGTCTAAATCTTGCAAAATTCAAAGTGGAGAAGAGTTTTATGTCTTGTTAGTTGGCCCTTTAATTTTGATTTGTAGAATTCCTATATTCTCTAACATCATAAAAGGTAGTTTAAATCATTGTTAAATCAAGAGCCAACAAAATGGAAACTCTACTAGGATGCCTATACAAAGAAATTAATTCTAAAGTACTGGAATATCTAATTTAAGTTATATATCTACAATTATATAGTCATTTGTTATGTGAGCCCATCTTTAGACATTCATTGTTTTTAGTGATAAAAATTGAGAATTTACAATAATTCCAATACCATGAGTGTTGTGCAATGTATAATATGCTTACAAGTGCCTTATTTTCCATATAAAGAACATTCATGAAGTATCGAATATTAGAATCATCTGGGTTGGGCCCCTCTACCAGATATTTTTTTAACAATACTATTCTTATGAATTTTGTTATGTTTTAACCATTATAAAATTTATTTTCCCTAGTGGGTGGTAGCTTAGCCTTAGGGTTTGTTAACTAGTGCTCATTTTAAAGTGAAGATGGATCTAGTGCTCATCCTAGTTAACATGGCAATAAACCAAATGACATATTGTTTGTTGGTGTGTCTAAAATTGAGATGCATAGTAGGCCATCTATCCATGATAATGTATAAGATTGGAAAGTGTTTCAAGATGAAAAAGACATCTTGAATTCCATTCTCAATGAGGATAAGTACCATGTCCAAGACTTTGATCATAGTGCCTTGGTTGAAATAGTAGATGGAAAAGAAACCTTTTTTGGTCAAGATATTTTGCAATTAAGAAAAAATAACGTACCTAAAGGATTAGTGGCTTTAGAAAGTGTTTTTTACAACCAGGATAAAGTGCATTTAGATATCAGAAATCATAAGCCATAACAATTAGAGGAAAACTATCTTGGTACAACTAATTCATCTAAGAATGTATATATACATAAGACTTTATCCCCTTTAATTAGGAAGACATTGATTGATTTTTTAACAAAATTTAGGCATGTTTTTGCATGGTCATATGATGAAATTAAGGATTATAAGGAGGATCTTTTTCAGCATGTAATACCCCTGAAAGAGAATGTCAACCTTTTAGACAAAAAAAAAGGCTTGTTAATCCCATTCTAGCCCCTAAGATGCAAGGGGAGCTTATGTAATTGAGGGATGGGTTTATAATAGAACCTATCAAATATTTTTTCATGGGTGTCCAAATTAGTACCAATAAAAAAGAATAATGGTGATATTAGGTTATGTATTGACTTTAGAAATTTGAACATAGCCTTCTTGAAAGACAACTCTGGACGATCCAAAATGGAAGCCATGTTATAGAAGGTAACTAGTTCAAAATTTATGTCACTAATGGTTGGTTTGTTAGGATGTATCCAAGTCCTTGTTAATGAGAAAGAATAATTCAAAATATATTTCACAACTCCTTTGAGAAATTATGTATATGTTAGGATGCCCTTTGGTCTGATAAACAGAGGAGAAACATTTTAGAGATCCATGGATGTTGCATTCAAAGAATATATTGACAAATTTATGATTCTTTATCAAGATGATCTAATATCATACTCAAAGAAGGTTGAGGATGACTGTAAGCACATAGAAGATATTTTTATGAAATCCTTGGAGTATGGACTTTCACTAAATCAAAAGAAATGTACTTTTCGAGTGAGAGGGAAAATTTCTTAGTCATATAGTATCCAAGGATGGAGTGAAAATTGATCCTAAAAGAGTGGAAAAATTTGATGAAGTACCTAAGCCCAAAAATGTTAAAGAAATAAAATATTTCTTTGGAAGAGTTAGTTTTTAGATGAGATTTGTTACAAATTTCATACAGATCAGTAGACCTATCTCCAAAATGCTCAAGAAAGGAGAGATGATTAGTTGGAAAGGTTAGCCTACTCTTGCTTTTCAAGAAATAAAAATGCTATCAAGAATGAACCAATCCTTAGAACACTAGATTATGAAAAACCCATTGATATATTTTATTTTTCATCTTACCACACTATTGTAATTATTTTACTTTAATAAAATGAGGAAAGTTACAAGAAACCTATTACATTTTTCAAAAAATCACTCTGGCCCACTGAACTAAAGTATGTGATTAATGAAATGAAAGAATATGCTTTGGTCAAAGTTGTAAAAGCTTTTAGATGCTATTTAGTTGGTGCTACTATTATTACATTTGTCCCAAGTGTGACATTCAAGGATATATTCTCTCAGCATGAGGTTTTAGGGAGAAGACGTAGATGGATAAATAGAATTCAAAAGTTTAACATAGAAATCCAAATCTCAAAATTAGTGAGAGGCCAAGGATTAGCGAAATTGATAGCTCAGTCTAATCTAGATGCAATAAGATAAATCTTGGATGTGAAAATTTCAGGTCAGATATATGTGATATGGACCAATGTGATTGGTATAAAAATGTAATACATTACTTGCAACATATGGAAGCCCCACTTGATCTAACAAACAATGAAAGGAGAATTGTTAAGATGCATGCCATTAGATATGTCATTGTTTCTGGAAGTTTTTCGTGGACGAATTTTGAAGGAATATTCTTGAAATGCATTGATCACAAAGAATCATAAAAGGTACTAGAGTACATGTACTTAGGGGTATGTGGAGGTCACTACATGCCAAAACCCACTTCACACAAGGTAATGAGAGCTTGTTTCTAGTGGCATAGCTTATTCAAAGATGCACAAATTTTGGTTAGAGATTGTGACTCTTGCTAGAGTTTTGTAGGAAAGCTTAAAATTTATAGGAATACACCTTTAAAATTAGTGGAGGTATAGGAACCTCTTTAGATATGGGGAATGGATTTCATAGGTGAAATTTCAACCAATTTAATGCTGGTTACTCATGGATATTATTTGCAATAGACTACTTTACAAAATGCATAGAGACAATTCCCACTAGGAATGCTACTACTAAAGTAGTAAAATTTTGTTTGTTAAATAACATCATAACTAGATTTGGACATCCTAAGAGAATTGTGACTCATAATGCCATGTGTTTCAAGATAGAAGAATTTATCAAGTTTTGTGACAATTATGGTATTAAAAGATCAACATGATCCCCATATCATCCACAAGGAAATGGACAAAATTAATCTACAAATAAAATATTGTTGAAAGTCATTAAGAGGAATTTAGATGAAAATAATAAGGCATGGGATTCTAAGTTCCATTTGGTATTATGAGCTGACATGGTGACAATCAAGAAGGCAATAGGTCTGTCGCCTTTTGACCTAGTATAAGGAATCTATTAGCCTAGTTTTTCACATATTGAAAAACTCTACAAGATTGTAGTGAGAGATCCAATTATATTTTTGCAAATATGGATTGTCTACCTTTTAATTAATTATACAATAGAAAAATAACTAATTATATTTCCCTTATGTCATTTGTGCCCTAGGTTTCTAAAATTGGTTCACATTGTTTGCATTTTCAAATGTATCCTAGAAGTTTTTCAAATAAATCTCTAAAAACTTTTGAAAACCCTTTTATTATATAATTTTTGTGCAATCTTTTAAATATTTTTGTGAAAATATGTTTTAACCTAGTGCTTAACTCTTCTTCATTCTAGGTTTACCTTTGGTTATCCCACATGTCATTTTATCTTTAAGTTCTTAACCCGAAGAGACTCATTTTCATGATTGTTGATCAAAAGAAGATCGAAGGTCATCACTTTCTCTCTTTCTAAAGATGCCTTGAGTTTAGCTAAAGTGAGAAAGTGATGAATCAACACTTGTCCCTACGAATCCCTCTTTTGGTTTTCAAGTGATATCAAATGATACATCTTTCAAATTTGTTGATCAAATGTAGATCAACACATCTCATATTCTTGCAACTTAAAGTTGCACAAAGTTTAGAAAAAGAGAGAATGCCAAAATTTGACCTATGGACATAGTGGGGCTAGACTCAGTTGTAGGATGCAGAAATAAATATGTGAGAATAGATTGTCCAAATAGCATGCTCTGGTTGGTTGGAGGTTTTGATTGTGACAAAAGATCTTCAAATTATAGAAGCTATCAGATCTTGGAAGGTCAAGGGTTATCACATTCTCGCATTTTACAGTTGCATAAAGATTAACCAAAGAGAAAATGTGACGTAATGATATGTGGAATGGTAGGGTCATCCTATGTTATGAGTTTTCAAAAAAATTCTATCAATATGAGGTTCTAGATAGTGAGTTTCAATTTGATATGGACATAAAAAATAATGAAACATATTTCTTTGTCATAACTTTCAAATCTTAGAAGATCAATGATTGCCACATTATTTCTTTCTAAAGTTGTCCATAGTTTGGCCAAAGAAAGAGTGAAAGAATTTGGCACATGTCATAGTAGGCCTAAATTCATAAAGGAAATATAATCAAAAAAAATATTTCCTTAGGATCATTAATCAAAGGAAGATCAAAAATCACCGCTTTCTCACATTTTAGAGATACTTGAACTTTAGCTAAAGAGATAAAGTGATGAGATGAAACATGTCAAACTTTCCAAAAGGGTAAAAAAACCATTTTAGTTTAAAATATCTAAACCATCTAATCTTAACAAATCAACATCCACATTTCAAGAATTTTGCATTGCTTGAAAAATTACTGTAGCAAGAACTAAAGCTTAGATTACATTTTCTCAAGTAGTGAAGTATTGCAGATGGATTTTTTATTGAAATAAGTAGTTTTATTGGTAAGTGTAGATATCTTATGAAAGATTATCTTTTGAATTGTGTTAAACTTTTAAGATGCCTCCCTAACAAGATTTTTGTTGGAAATTGGACTATTAGCAAAGGAATGTAAATAAGGAATTTCTAGAACAACTACCTTTATCCATTAGTGAAATAGCTAGGGTGAAATAATTAGTTCGAGAAAACCCTAGGTTATAGGCCATTGAGGATTTATATGATAAAAAAAAAAGTTCTAAGTGATGTAGAGACATCTACCAGAGGTTTGGAGTTGTTCATAAAATGGTTCTCTAAGAGAAACTATAACACTCCTCTAAGCAATGTTTGGTAATTTGACATTGGAAAATTAATTATAATCGGTGTATTCTTCAATGATGACTATTGTCACAAAATAGTGAACCCTTGTCCAATGTTTTTACCTAAGAAAAAGCTTGTGAAGTATCGAAACAACCTCTAAGCTCTTGAACTTGAACTATGAGGTTGGATCTTCAGAGAAGGTAAGCTTCCTCTACTATTAGGATGCACTTAAAGTATTCATGAAGAGAAAATGGAGAAGGAATACATGAAAGTAGCTATCTAATCTATTCTAAAGAGGTGATGCACTAAAATAGGGTTTTTAGAAAAATCTTTTCCCATACATGTACAATACCATTATCATGATAGTCTAAAGATATACATATTTAGGCTTGTTTTAATCTATTAGCTATAAATAGATTAGAAAACCACATGAGTCATAGAAGGAAAAAAATCTTCACTTATCATTCATAGGCCAATAGAGATACAAAAATGTAGATTGTAGATATCCCTAGTACATTGAAGAGAGGTAGACAAAGCTTACACAAAACATTGGTGACTGAAGGAGATAAGACATGATCTCATATAAATCAGAGGTGAAGAGGGAATTTATAGTAGCATGCCAAGGCAATACAAAAGAAGTAAAAAAGATCCTACCCTAAGAAAGAGCACAACATCTACCTTGTAGTGTAAGCATAACTCATATAGCTTCCACCCTAAGATATAATTCAACCACTACAATAAAATTTATAGAAAATAATTACTACAAAATTGGAAAAGATCTAATCACATTGCAGATCCAAAAGTGAAAATATCACTTATCCACCAAGCAATCTCTGAGAGGACAAGAAAGGTGGGTATTAACCATCTAACTAAGTAGGTAGATCAATTGATGGCAATGGAGTCTTCTATTGCATTTATCAGGCCTAGGGAATGATGAAAGTAGCTACAGGAGATTCAAAAGATTAAATCTTTCATCAAAGAGTTGTTTCCCTTGTTATCAACCTACCAATTAAGGTGGAAAATTTTTTTCAATTGTATTCAAGTGTCACTCTATATCATTCCTACCACCTAATTTGTTTGGAGTTCCTCTTCATCCATCTTGGTAAGTAAAATTTGGATATGTTTTGGTCAAAATTAAACTCATGATCCTATGAGTTTTAGCTTTGGTCAATACCCTTTATATCACCTTTTATGCATAACCCTAACTTCTACAATCTTATGATCACCAATACCTCATAGCATCGAGCCCATCCTTCACTCTCTTTATGATCCTTTGATAACAAAAAGATCAAACAATCTCACAACAAAATGGTGACCCTTGACACCCCTGGTGTAAGGTCACAATACTTTTTTTTTCCTTGTGATGTTACGACATGGTCAATTTGACCTTTATGATCTTACAATCATAGTCCATTATGATATCAATAGCCACAATAATAAGCCTTGCAATCGTATAATCATAAGTTGGCTATCCCTTTTTATGACCTTGGGAGGTTTTTCACTTGTTCTTGTGACCATAAAAATTTATGATCATATGATCAACCTTTCCCTTCATAGCTTTGACAACCTAGGAAGTCAACTCCACAATCCTATGATCATTGATCCTCATAACACTTATGAACTTATGATCACTTACTGTCATAACATCAAGAAAGACCTTTCCTTAGTTTATGATCTCTTGACTATCTATGATGTTACAAAAACTTGACCACTTAACCAACATGAGTCTCATAGCATCTTATCAGTACTTGATTCACCTAATGATCCTCTAATACACTGGCTAGCATAAGATTAGGACCATACCATCTTGTCATAGCTCCATGATTTAAAATATAGAATTTAATCTTGTGACCATTGGGTGTGTTCAAATATTTGAAATTAATACTTAGTGGAAAGGAATTTTTGGCAAACATATCTAGTGAATTGAGGGGGATGCAAGTCTTCTTGGCATATGATCAATTGTTACAAAAAGGGTTCTGAACTCTCTAAGACCAAAAAACTCATCAAATTTATCACTTTTTCCACATTCTAAGCCATAAAACATGCCTTTCTACATCTATAACTTTGGAAAAAAATGGGTAACTGAAAAACTTTATGACAGAAAACAAATGCTCAACATTTCTTGTAAAATAGGAACTAATAGGAAGCAAAACTACTCTAATTATGTATAGGAAACCTCATTTTTTCTTTAGAAATAGGGACTGAGATATATTCCATTTAATAAAATAGTTAGAATTTCACCATAAAGTTTTCTTAACTAGAAAGCATTAGCCTATTCACAACTGATAATTTCATAGGAACCACTCCATAAAGTACCAAATTTTGAGTGTCTCCTATGTTTTCTCTACTTGCATCCCACTTCAGTACAAGATCACCCTCCCTAAAATTTCTAACATTATCCTTCTTATCAAAGCTCCTCTTCATATGTTGCTAATGTATTTCTAAGGTCTATATTGCATGACTTCTTTTCTCCTATAGCTGCATCAAATTTTCCATTATTATAGACATAACATCATTTCTAATTAGTCTTAATTAATGAGCCATCTCAAGAGTTGGAAACTCCAATGAGATAGGAAGTCTAGTTTCCCTACAATATACTAACATGAAAGGAGAATTTCCAATATACCTTTTAGGTGTTACTCCATCAGCCCAAATGGTAGTCTTCAATTTTTGGTGCCAAAACCTTTGATTATCTTCAATATTCCTCTTGATTATTCTAATCAAATTCTTATTGGATGACTTAGCCAAACTATTATCTTGAGGGTAATAATTAGAAGAAGAGATCAAGTAAATAACACAATCAATTATCCATGCACAAATAAAATCTCCTACAAATGATTTTGCATTATGTTACATTATAGTTGAAGGAACACCAAATCTAAAAATAATTCCATTAAGGAATTCCACAACTAAAGCCTCAATAGAATCCTTCAAGGCTACTATCTCTATCCACCTTGTGAAGCAATCTATTGCAGCCAAAATCCACCTACATCTAGAACTAGAAGGTAGAATAGTAGGGCCAATAAGATTTAATCCTCACCAAGAAAAAGGTTAATCAACCTAGATGGGGCGAAGTGGAAGGGCCGCAAGTCTCTGTTTATGTAAGAAGAAAGCACACTTTTCACAATTCCTTACATTTCTATGGCAATCATTGAATAAGGATGGCCAATAGTAACTAACTCTGATGATCTTCATTGTAGTGGTTCTTACTAGAACTTGGCCACCATCAAGACCATCATGAAGCTTCTTAATCATTCTCTCTACTCAATTTGTTTCAATACATCTTGGCAAGACTCCATTCAAGTCCCTCCTAAAAAGAACATCATTAACTATATTATAGGGCATTGACTACAGTCTAAAATATCTTCTTTTATCTTTATTTGACCCTTAAGGATATCCATCCCTATCTATGAAGGTATTCGTATCATCTATCATACTCCTTGGATTATCATTCCTTGCCTCCTATTATTCTGCCAACACCTAGACAACTTCCTCACCAAGCTCGCAAGATGAGATCATTTATTTGCACAACCCTTTCCCTCTTGCTACTTTTGTAATCTAGATGTGTACATCATACTCCATCACCTTAGTGATCCAACCATCCATTTTCTCACTACTATCTCTTCTCAACAAAAAAATCCTTAATACTTGCATGAGAGACCACCAAATGGATTTTGTTACAAGACAACAGGTCTCTAAATTTTTTTAAGGCTCTTATGACTACAAGGGCTTACTATTCCACATAGTTATACTTATTTTCATAATCTTTTAGCCCAAAATAGTAGAAATGCTTTACTCACCTCCTAAGGTGTGAATAATGAAATCCTTATCAAAATTTGTATTGATGAGAGTAAGGGAAGAAGTTATGGCCATTTTAATTTCTTCAAAAATTTATTTCCCTTCCTTACTCCATGAGATGATCAAATTCTTTTTAGTAATATTTTTAATAGGTTTCACCATGGTAGCTAGATTAGGAATAAATTTTCTCACAAAATTTATTCTACTAAGAAAACATTGCAGACCTTTCTTGTGACTAGGAAGAGAAAGAGCAAGTATTGCCTTTGTTCTTTCTGGATCAATGGTGAGACCATCCTTAGATACAATATTTCCTAATAATTCCCCTTGATTAGTGGGAAAGAAACACTTCCCTAGATTCAAAGATACTCCATACTCTCAACATCTTATAAACACTTGTCTGAGCTGACCAAGATGGTTTACAAAATCTTTTGAATATACTATAATATTATCAAGCTACGAACACAAACCTTTCAATCATATTTTTGAAGGCCATATTCATTGCCTTTTGAAATGTGGCACCTACATTTGTTAGTCCAAAAGGCATTTTATTATAGGCATATGTGCCCAATTTGATAGTGAAAGTAGTTCTATATCTATCAACTTCTTTGACTAACACCTAATTGTAACCTGAGAATCAATCTAAGAAAGAGAATCTCTCTGAGCCACTAACATAAGAAAATATATATTCCATGGAAGGAAGAGGATGATGATCTTTAAGAGATGCTTGGTTAAGATCTCTAAAATCTACACATTGTCTAATTTCTCCATTTGTTTTCTAAAAAGGACAATGTTTTCCACCCAAGATGAGTCCTTAATAGGGAAAATGATATTTGACTCAATTAATTTGGGAAACTCATTTCTCATTGGTTACTCAATCTATGGATTTACTGGTCTCTATTTTTGTTCAATAGGCTTGAGATTATCCACTAGATCTATAGTATGTTGAAACAAACTAGGGTGAAACCCCTTTAAATCATCATATGTCAAAGCATATACATCATTGAATGCTTGACATATATGGAAAAAAAAATTCTTGCTTAGTTTTAGGATATACCTTCCCCATGTTTAACTTCATTCTATTAACAACTACAAGTGGCATATGATCTCCTTTATTTGCAAAAAGATTCGTGCCTCTATCCCTTGCTTGGTCATTAAGACTGAAGACACTCTCTAAGGTAATGCAACCCTTAGGCAACTTATTGGAGTTGTAGTTGATAATTTTATCACCACATTGGTTATGCAATCTTGATTGATTTATATTTGATAACTTTGTTTCATTCTACATGAAATTCACAATTTGTACATCAGATTCAAAGACTTGCCTATTGATATTATTATCAAGGATAGTGGGTTTGAACACCACTTTAATCTTCTACTTCTTATCATCTTTGAGCTTCTTGGGACATCATAAGATGCACCCATTGTCACAAGTGTATCAGTATACATAATCCAATTTTATTTCTTGATCCATCAGAATACATAATCCATATCCCACCTATGTCTTACTTTTTTTTCATTAAGTTTGGGACAAGAGCATCCTTTTTTGATATATAATAGGTTTCATGGCCTATCTCCAAGGTTTTTGATATATGATGAAACTAATATGCATTATGCCTCTCATCCAAGAGGAAATTAGGTATCTCGGCTAAAAAAGTGGTAGGCTCATTTTCTATGGAATTTATATCTAATTCTAAGATGATACAATTCATATTGATGAGATTAGGAGTGTAGGGCACAATATGATGGAGGGCTAATGGTTGTACTCTAGTTGAAGCTTTGCTTCTATATCTAGTTCGAAAAACCATATATGACCTATTAGAGGATATGTAACAACTTATTTGGGTAGTGAAATCTATTGAATGATAAATGGAAAAATGTGGCTTAACCTTAGTAATTGATATATCTTGAACTACAGTACAAGTTGAACATGCATATAAGGCTATTTCAACATTTCTCAGGATTCCCACAACCTTGGTAGTACTACCATCTAACTACAATACATCCTTAATAATGGGTTCATATTTCACTTCTAAAATATTAACAACACATGTGGGCATTATTGAACTAATAGGCCTTGAATTAGTAATGAAGTTTTGGTCTATGTTATCTCATATAATTAGGGAAACATAAAATGGAGGAGGTTTAACTTTTTTACTTGTTAGTACCTCCTTTGATGGTTGTACCAAACTCACGACACTCTCCATGCTAGGTGGCTGATCTTTGAGTTCAATGCTTTCCAACTCCTACTATAGTAGCCTCTTTTGTGATGGTATAGTAACAATAACATACCACATAGAAATCTTTAAATTGGTCTTCCTCATTTGATCTACCACACTAAAAGATGCATTATATCTTTTGGTAGAAGCCTTAGAAGTAGAATCTTGAGGTGGAACACCCTAAGGGTTATTCACATCTCTTCTACTTTCATTTTTCCTTTTTTATTGAGGAGTATAAGTAGGCTAACAAGAATTATGTTGTTGGGTAACTACATGTATATGCAAAACTAGACTTGATGTTGAAGCCAAATTGTATTATTGGGAAACTACACTCTCTAGTATAGTTTAATAAAAGTAAGGTTCTACCTTCTAACACATGCAATATCCATAGGAGTAGTTACAAGAAGGGCATAAATCTTAATCTTGGCCAAGATTGTTTTGAGGGACTAAAGCCCTGTTTAGGTTGGTGTTTGAAGATTGTCAATGGTTGATAGGTCTATTTTGATTATAGGGGACATGACTCTAGTTTGGAGGTCTACCATGAATGGGACCTTGAATTTGGAGTTGGAGACACTTATTATTTTGAGCTACATATTCATAGTTATCAAATCATTTCCCATCTTTTGTACTACTACACTATTGTCCACCATCTTCTTTTCTTGATCTAGAATCCTCCTATCCACATTCTACATTAGTGTATGCATCATGGTCTCAATCTTATCAACCCTATTAGAGAATGCAGATGCTATTGGGACTACAACAAGAAGCTAACTTACAATAGAAACATCAATAGGGGCTACAATAGGCTGATGATTGGGCATGTTGAGGAAGAATGATATTGGAGGCCTTTGAGCTAACTTCCCTCCCTATATAAAAATGTTTTATGCTCTTATGACAACCTCATAAGCATTTGGTAGAGTGTCCCCTCTCATAGGTTGTAGAGTGGTAGGAATATCATTGTTGAAAGCTTTAAGATAACACAAGAATGCATTACAAGGAGAGGAATTCATTGTGGTAGATATTATATCCCATGTCTTTTGAAATCTATAATTGAAAATAGTCATACATTCATGGGGGGCCCTCTTGATAGTTTTTAGTTGTTTTAAAAGTGATAGGTTATCACTTTTGTCCTAAATTTTTTTGCATAGGGCTGCCCCTAACCCTTCCCAATTAGTAATAGAGTTATGAGGAAAACCTTTATACCATTAGAGTGCCTTCCCTTTCAAGGATGAGGCAAAAAGCCAGACTACTACATCATCCTCAATGATGGTATGAATATTTCATATGTTAGACACATCTTAAATATGCTCAACAGGGGAGATGGAGACTTCACCAGTAAACTTTATTATACTTTTAGGAGCTAATACTAGTATGTCATGTCTCTGGACTAGTAGGAGGGGGCTCCCATCATTAAAGGTGCAAAAATCACAAGCTCTAGCCATGTAAGAAAATGATCTATTGATATGAGTAGATGGTATTCTAGGTTGAGACCTAAAAACAACAAGAGTGGACATAGATCTTGCAAGGATATGTGTTATTGTCAAACTCTTAACAAGTGGTAGAGATACCCTAGCCTTTCTTCTTGGATTAGAAAAAGAGTGCTCTTAGTATTGGAAATTATCTCAGGAAGATTCCCTTATGTGTGTCTTGGCCATGAATCACATCAACTTTCATCTAGAAACTAGATGTTGCTTGAAGCTTAGAGTCACTATGTACTTTTGAATAAACAAGCCTCTTGAATGCTTTATACTAAAGACACTACTATCTCCTCAGCATGAACATGGAATTTTTCTTCGACACAAGTGAGCTTTAAATGTTACAATATATAGTCCCACTAGGCATGCCAAAACCTATTGTCACAAAAGCTTGTATCCTTGTAGATAGTTTTTACCCAAGGTAAACCTTGTGAGCCATGGAAACAACCTCCAAGCTAAGGGACTTGAACTATGAGGTTGAGTATCTAGAGAAGGCCTACTTCCTCTACTATTAGGATGCACTTAAATTATTGTTAAAGAGAAAAGGGATAAGTAATACATGAAAGTAACCAAATCTATTCTAAAGTGGTGATGCACAAAAATAGGGTGTTCAAACAAATCTTTTTCCATACAGGCATAGAATCATTGTCATGATAGTCCAAACATATAAGGATTCAAACTTGTTTTAATCTATTTTCCATAGATAGATTAGACAACTAGACGAGTCACACAAGGAAAAATTTCTCCACTTCTTATCATTCATATGCGAACAAAGATACAAAAATGTATATTATAGATATCCACAGTACATCAAAGAGAGGCAAACAAAGCTTGCATAGTACATTGGTGGTTGAAGGAGATAAGATAGGATGCCATATAATTCAAAGGTAAAGAGGGAATTTATAGTAGCATGCTAAGGAAATACAAGAGAAGTAGAGAATATTTGATGCTAAGAAAGAGTATAAGATTTTCTTTTATAGTGTACAAGCATAACTCAGATAACTTCCACCCTAAGATAGAATTCAACCATTATATTCAAATTTATAGAGAATAATTATTGAAAAACTAGAAAATATCTGAACATGACACAAATATAGATGTGAGAAGATCACTTATCCACCAAAAAATCTTTGACAAGATAAGAATGGTGGCCATTAATCATCTGATTGAGTAGATGGATCAATTGGTGATGATCAAGTGTTCTATTTCATTTATTAGGCTTGGTGAATGATAAAAGTGGTTAGAAGAGATCCAAAAGATCAAATCTATCATCAAAGAGTTTTCTCCCCTATTATCAATCTACGAAATTAGGTGAAAAACAAAGGTCAACCATATTCAACTATGGCTTTATACGATTCTTGATGCCTGATTGGTTGGGAGTTCCTCTTCATCTAGCTTGCCAAGTGAAATTATTATATGTTTTGGTGAATACTGAACTCATGATCCTATGAGTGTCAGATATGGCCAAAAACCCTATATGTCACCTTTTTTTTATAAACCTGACTTCTATGTTCTTATAATCACCAATACCCCATTATCCTTCAATAGCAAAAAGATCATATAATCTCATGATAGAATAGTACCCCTTAACACTGTTGGCATAAGGTCATAGTATTGTTATTTTTTCATTGTGATGTTATGACATGGTCAATTTTACCTTTATGATATTACGATCATAGTCAATTTTGATATCAACAACTATAGTGATAACCCTAGGGATCCTATGATTCTTGTTTGACTATCCTTTTTCATGACCTTGGGAGGCATCCTCACTTGTGCTTGTGACATTATGACTTTATGATAATACAATCAACCTTTCCCTTCATAGCATTGACAACCTAGTAAGTTAACTTCATGGTCCTATGATCAATGACCCTTATGGCATTAAAAAATATTCTTGTAGCAGTTATGATCTTATGATCGCTTATTGTCATAACATCATGCAAGAGTTTTCTTTGGCTTATGATCTCTCAACTATCTGCAATGTTATGACAACTAAATGACTCAACATAAAGGAGTCTTGTAGCATCTTATCACTTCTTGATTCACTCAACGATCCTTAGATACATGAGCTATCTTAATCTTAAGATCAAGACCATAACATATTGTCACAACTCTGAGATTTAAAATGTAGACCTGAATCTTGGGACCACTGGGTTTGTTCAAATATTTGTAATTAATCATTAGCGGGAAAGAATTTTTGGCCAACAATGACCTTCTAATAGTGATATCAAAATGATATGGTCTTGTAAGCATAGTCAAGAATCATGTGGGGGAAAAAATTTTAGGTTTATGCCAGAGGTGATTAGGAAATTTTTAGGGTAGACCCTAACCATGCATTAAATGAGAAAATTCATCAAGAGGATTGATAGGCTAGGTATGATTCCCATAGGGTATACTTAAGGATATGGTAACTATAGGAGCAGCAAAAATAGGACATCTACCCCTAGTTATATTAAATACTCCAGAGCCACTATTGAGGAAGTAATTAAATCCTAGGGAAAAAGCTTTGTATTTCTGCCTTTGTAAGCTTTTTTGGATGGATGAGCAAGATCACATCCAAGGATCCATAATTTTCCTCATTTCTTAGACATTACAGTATCGAATAAGCTGGTTTTTTAATTCTGCTACATATTTAGAAGAGGAAATCCATAGTGGATTAATAGGTATCAGCAAGGCCAAAGTGGAGAAACCCTTCTACCACTATTCTATGTTAATGTACATGTTTTTTAGGAAAGGATTTTCCTTTTTTCTCAAAGGACATGAAGCTGGAGCTAGAGATGTATGAGGAGAAATTACCAATTTAGTTATGGAGTGCTGATATGACCTAGGAGGTCAATGATCCAATCTTTCTCAAATTTGATAGATATTTTTATTCTAAGATAAGGATTATATTAAGTGGAGATAATCCTACAATACTTCAATCCTTTTTATAACTAATCAGACAATTAGATCATGCCAAAAGGTTGAAGGTGAGTCACAATTGGGGAGAGATTATCCGATATTCAATCTCCACTTTATTCAAAGTATATGATTTCCAAGGGAAGCCCTATGTCTTTCCCTATCAAGTGTTGTTGATGGATGGAATTACAAAATTTCTATGGAAGATGTTGGTCAAAGAATAGTTTTGACGAGTGTTAACACACTTAACCTTTTTCACTATACATGCCAAGTACACAATGTATGTTGAGTTAGAATTTCAATAGGTGTTGAGTCATAGTTGGTGTTGAGCAAGTTAGAACATAGTATATGCCAAGCAACTTATAATTGGTCATGTGCCGAGTGATCTAGGAACATGTATGTGCTGAGCAATATAGTGAATAATATGTGTTGAGTAATGTAGAGTAATAGGTGGTGAAAAAACAAAAAATGTAGTAGATGTTGAGCAATCTAGAATCAGTTTATACTGAGAATCAATAATACTATATGCCAAGTAACATAGGATCAACATAAGAGTTTGTGCCATCAAAAACTAAGATGTAAAACCATTTTTGCATGACTCATGAATGGATAAGAAGATAAGATCAAATCCTTGCAATTACCTATGAAAGCATCATGTAGGCAATCAAAAAATTGGAGACAACATACAACCAATAGGTGAAAACAAAGGATTTGAGCAACAAATTTATGATTGTGAATACATTACAAACCCTAAGCCTTTATAAAGATATCATGACACCATATTGAAGGTAGCTAATAAGGTTGTTGAATGAGTTTTTGAGTTATTGGAAAATAAAGCAATAAGAAAAGGTGTCAAAGACTTAGTGAAAGGGACAAAAACTATACATCCAGTTGATTAGAACATAGCAGGGGATATATTAAGAGATCAGATCTAGCAGAAATAAGAACAAGAAGAGCAGATCAAGCACCAAAATTCAACAATTAGAGATTGAATTCAATTAGGTCAAATTTTCTAATACTCTCTCATAATTATATTAGGGATTTAAATCCTATGTTGATAGGTTAGTTTAAAAGCCAGGTAGGAGAACCTTCAGAGAAGGTCATGAAAGTCCTATTAAATTAGGTGGGTTTAATATATTATATGTAAATCCTTTAATAGGGTGACACTTCATGTAAAATGTTTGTAAATCCATTAAATAGGTCACTATTAACACAATGTAAAGCCTTTAATAGGGCAGGCCTTTAATAGGGAAAACCATCATAAGTGGTTGAACTTGTTGCTGTAGTAATTTTGTGGGTGTAATCCCCACCCTAGTTTTACCTTCTTATTCCTGGAGGGTTTTTGGGTCACCAAAATCTCTTGTGCTATGTGGTGATGCATTCTTTCATTTCATGTTTTCTTATATGTTTATTTGCATGCACTTTAATTTTGGTTATGTGTTATTAAGGGGTTAAAAGAAGAAAAAGTTATTACTTCTGATTCACACACACCCCCCCACCCTTAGAAGTACTCTTCCCATTTGAACATTCCAAAAATTGGTATCAAAGCTAAGTTCTCTCAAGGAGAAGCCTAACAACTTGGATAAAAAGATCAGAAGATGGAGGTCTTCAAACTTGGGAAGATCATTGACAATCAAGTGATTGATGTGCACCTCACTCTACACAAGGTAGAGGAAGCCAGAATGGAATTGAGAAAATCCTTAAAAAGAAGGAAGGACATAGCCATAGCTTAGAATGACATACACTACGAGGTTATTGACACCACACAAGTGTTTTCTAATGGAGATTCTAAGGTGTTTGATGCAGTAGTAGCAGAATTGATGGAGAAAAATAGGGCTCAAGTAGAAGAGATAAGATCTCTTAAGATGGAACAAGAATCACAAGCCATGATGCTATGTGAAATAATTGAACAAAAGAAAAGAGAAATTGAGAATAGAGCCATTATTGAGGATGACAAGAGAAATCTTGCAAACAAACTTAAGGAGAAGTCCATAGAACTCAAAAAGATTTCAAACATGCAGTTGGACACACTTAGCTAGATGATAAATACTCATCATGAACTAAACATGAAGGACATTGAGATCTCTACTTTGAGAATGAAGAATGAAAAATTATAGAATTATTTGAAAGGAGAAAAGGAGATAGAAAATAACTTCAAAAAATCAAGTGAAGCCATCAAGCACTTTGAGCAATTGCTGAAATCACGAAGATCAAACAATGACACTTCAGGACTAGGATTCACTAGTACTAAAGAAGGTGAAACATCAAAGAGTGTTGAGCAAAGGAGTGAAAAAGGTAAGAACTCCTAACCCACTTATCATTTCTGTAATAAAAAGGGGCACACTACTAATATGTGCAAAAGTAGGAAGACCAATCAACAGAACACTCCTAAAAGCAAAGGATATTGTCACAAGTGTAATATGCAAGGACACCTAACACATGATTGTAGGAAAAAAGTCTCAAGGACATCAAGATTTGATGGTCACTTCTAAAATTGCAAAAAGTATTAACATAGAGCTTTTGAGTACCTAATCGGCCTACAAGGAGAAACAACTATGCAGACCACTATAATTGGGACTACAATACAAGGAAAAGTTGTCACTACTGTCAAGAATATGGTCATGTACCTTAGAACTACATAAGCACACACTTCAAAGGGAATGATAGCAAGTGGTTGAATCAAACCACATGTTTTAGTTGTTTGAAGATTGGACATGTTAGTAGGAACTTTCCAACAAAGGTCAAGGTACCCAAGATAGAGGTCAACAAAGGTAAAGAAAAGGTTGATGTGGAACACATTAGGGAAAATATGAAGAAGACATGGCAAAGGATAGATGGACCAAGCACATTCAATGGAGGGATCACTTCACCCAAGAGGTCAAGAGATCACACGTCATCCAATTAAGCTCAAGATAGGCACATGGGGCTGATACATATAAAGATGTATCATACATCAGCCCAAAAGAACATAAAAGTACTAAAAAGAAGAAATCTGCATAAGAAAAGATGCCAAGTTAAAAGCTAGAAGATGATACCTAGCTACTGTTGGTTGGCTTGTAAAACTTTAGTACATGCTGAGTAAGAGATGTTAGTGGCTACCAAGAAATTGAAAAGTTTAGTTGATGCTGAGTGAAATAAGATAGTAGATGTCAAGTTAATGAAATCTAGTGGTTGTAGAGTTGATAAATCCTTTGGAAGCTGAGTGTACAACTGTAATCATAAATATAATAAATGCTAGGTTTTTTAACCTAATAAAGTCAAAAATTATTATTTTTTCAATCATTCAAACATAAAGAAAAGTCGAGCAGAGTGAATACACGATCACACAATGATTTAGTAGTGATTTGTAGTGATTCCTATAATGATTCAACTCTAGTTCATTGATCAATAGGTATTTCACTCAGGTGCCAAGCTACACAGTTATAAAAATTTATTTGAATAGTAAACCCTAGTTCGGTAAACAATGGCATCAGGGTCCAAATATATCAAAGGGAAGGAAAGTCATGAGATTCAACTAGTCAATAATGAAGTGAAACAACCTGAATTCAAACCAATCCCTAAAGTTTCCCACAAGAATGATCTTGGTAGTGCCCAATCCATAATACCTAAAAAATTTGTTATGGTCCAAGATGTTTGCAAATGTTATAATTGTAAACTGGAAGCCATAGGAGATTTAGATATTTCTAATGCATTTGACAAGTTATGTGATAATGGGAAGGTAAAAATGAATTCTCCATAGTTGAGAAGAAGGGTTTGACCAAAGCCCTAGTTTTCCGTACTATGTTCAAAACTGAATGGATTATAATAGTATTGAGTAGAATTCATGATGGAGCCTTCTAGTTAGAAATAGGACTAGAAAAGTTTACTAAGAAAATAGTAAATAGGGTAATTAGTTTTCCAACCCTAGATTAGCCTAAGTCCCTGAGAAGTGATAAAAGGGAGGCAATAGAGAAAAACACTAGTTCCAAATGGAACAATAGGGGCATGAAAATTGATACCATCAAAGAACCCCTATTAGACTTTTCTATGAGGGTCATATCCCACAAGTTCTACTAGTCAAGCAGGTCAAATAGTGTTCCATGTATAGCAGTGGATGTGGCATATAAATTGGTGAAAAAGGATCATACTTATGACCTTGTAGAGCTCATGCTATAGCAGATAAATGAGAATTTAGGAGCCATAAGGAAGTCAAAAGGGGCTCAATGTAAATTTGGTACAGTTCTAGTATGTATGTATTTCTATGTAATGAAAGAATTCTCTTTAGTAGGAAAGGTGAATTGGGATGAGAAAAAAAATAATTATTGAAAAAATAAATTATTTCATCATGCAAATGGGTGAAAATTTTGATCCACAAATGACTAGTAATTTTGAAGACTTTAAGAAGTCTATGAAACAGAGCATGAGAATACCAATTTCACTGGTAGAGCAGCATAAAAAAGACATTTTCTTTCTTGTAGATATTGACTACACATACATACAAGTAGTCATACCTAGAGTGAGATGGCTTAGGCCATTAGGTTATGAACTGATGTTGATCAAGCTTTAGCAACAATTACAGCACTACTTGCAGAGGAAATTGACAAGTCTTGAAAGCATTTTAGAACTTATGATGTTGTTAAATCAAGGGTAGTCACAGACCTCAAAACAACTACTGCAGTAAAGAAGAAGGATAAGCTTATAAAGAAGCTTAAGAAAAGATTTGGGGTAGACACTAGAGAAGCAAGGACTATAGAGGAAGATGAAGCAGGAGATGAAGAAGAGTATGATAGTGAAAATGAAGAAGACGAGCCAAAGCAAGGGCCACTGCAATTAACTCAAGGCCTAGGTGAAGATCAAGAGGAAGGTGCCTAGGAAGAAGAAGCCAAGGAACCACCTATAAGAACCAAATTCACCGAAAGAAAGGCCAAAGCTCCATGTGCTCCTCAACCCAAGCCAAAGAAAGTAGCAAATCCTACATGAAAGAAGCCTTCTACCAGAGCCACCACTAGAGTTTCTACATAAAAGGCTAAGGAAGAGGTAGAAAAGAAGAACAAAACCACAAAGAAGACTCAAGAGGAGCCATGAAAAAGAAGAAAATATGTGGCTCAACCTAATTTAGATGAGGAGAAGATAGAATCAGATGATAACAGTTAGTTCCAAGTGGTAAGTCATCCACCTAAGTCTTCAATTGATAAATTATGTGCAAAGATTAGGAATAGAGACTTGAAAGATTTGAAGAACTTAGATTTTAATAAGCTCACTAAGGATGAGCAAAATGGAATAGAGGAATTTGTTTATGTAATGATGGCAGAGTACAAGGACACACCTCTAGATCTAGATGGCTCAATGCCCAAAGAGTTATATAAAATAGTAGAAGACAAATGGCATTTTTTCTTGCAAATGGAAAATGAAATAAGGGAGTCTACTTTAGCTAGATTGTTTCTTGATTTGACTAAGAGTCAAATAACTAATGTAGTGAAGAGGCACATTAGTAGATTTATTCCAAAGCATAGGGAATTTAGTATTTTGCAGAATAAAATTGAAGATATAGCCAACAAATCCACAAAATTGTGGAAGATTATTTATAAGAAAATTGATGATGTATTTGATGAAGAGTATAAGGTAGAAGTAAGTGCCAAGAAAAAGGAAACAAAATAAATGAGAAGAAAGAAGGAAGAAGAGGAGAAAGTGGAGGAAGAAAAGAAAGATGAAGAGGAGAAAGAGAAGGAATTGAGCAAAAGAGAGGAAAAGGGAGTAGATGAACAACAAGAGAAAGTGTAGAAGACACACAACTACCACCTCCTAGCCCTCCTCATTCTACCATCACACCTAAAAAGAGCATCAAGATAAAAGATGTTATTGATACTTCTTGTCAAAACATAAATCCATTGACTACAGAAGATCTCACAAAGATCCTTGACCAATCAACACAAATAACTAGCTTGTGCTCAAGCCCAATATTGGTCAGTATTGATGAGCTACAAAAGTTCGTAGTAGAATCAAAGGAAGTCAAGGTGAAAATAAAAGATCCACCTATGACCATTCAAACTACTAAACTTCTTTTACTTCCACATACATCTCCACCAAAAGTGATAACAGATGCACTTCAGGAGCCAAGTGTAGTAGCAGGGGAGGACAAAGAAAAATTATTACAGTTAGTAGGTACAACCCCAACTAGAGTGACAGAAGAAGAGAAACAATCAGAAGAGAAAGAAGAGACAAGAGATGAGGAGGAATCTACAATACAAACTTTGGTTGAACTACCAAAAATAGGTAGTCCTACAAAAACTCTTTAGTAGCCAAGCATTGACATGCTAGCCTTATAAGTGCAAACACTAGGCTCGAGCTCAACAAGGGTAACCATGACACTGTATTATGGAATTCCTGAGCTAGATGAAGAAATCAAAATACCCTACTATGAATCCAAAACTCTCACTAAACAAAAGATTAATGAGATAAAAAATGCATTGGATATATGAAGGAGACAAGAAGTATCAAGGAAAGAATATAAACATAGGCAAGCACTGAATGAGATTAAGGGCATCTTCATGGATGCCTTCAACTTGCAGTCTCTAGATGATTCAAGACCAATAGTAGAACAACTATCTGATATAGTTGATCCAGTGACAAATGAAGACCATGACACAAATGCCAAATTAACGTAATGGTCAGAGAGGAAATTCCAAAGTAAAGTTAATGAGAAAATATATAATGATATAGCATTGGGACAAGTTGATCTAGCAAAGAAATTAGACTGAGTAAAAATTGTACCGGGGAACATATTCTCCCTATACAACAAGTTGTGTGATTTTTCCAACTTCACATAGGAGACCAGCCAAAAAATAATGAGCTTGGAAAGAAATCTAAAGATTTCTAGTATGTAACTCCCAACCAATCTAGCTCAAAGTGAGAATCATTTTTCTGAGATGCTTCACACTCAAAGAGAATTAGCTGTATTGATAGTAGAGGAGGTTAATATTAAAGAAAACTTGATGCAAATTCAGTCCTCCATAACCTCTCACTTGGAGGTGCTCCATAAGGAGCAAATGTATGCAGAAATATGTTGGAATATTCAAATATGGAAAGAGTACTTACGAGAGGGGGGGGGGGGGGGGGGGGGGGTGAATCATAAGTATCACACTTTAGCCAATAAAACTTTTAACTGAAAGTAAATTGCATGCATGCAAATACATCAAACATGAAACTAAACACATGCATCAACAACTCATAACACTAGAATTTGGTAACCCGGAAGCCCTCCAGGAATAAGAAGGTAAAACTAGGGTGGGGATGGTACCCACAAAAATTACTACAACAATATTGTTCAACCACTTCTGATGGTCTACCCTGTTAAAGGCTTTACACTGTATCAATAGTGACCTGTTTAAAGGATTTCAAACACTTAACATGAAGTGTCACCCTGTTAAAGGATTTTAATCACCTAATTAAAGGATCTATGAAATAGCTATTACGCTAACCTATCACCATAGGATTTTCATTCTAATACAATTGGTAGAAAGTATTAGGTACAATGAACCTGATATATTACAATCCTTGATTGCAGAATGCAGGCACCTGTTCCACTTTCTCTGATCTTGATCCTTTTGTGATCTGATAACCCTTGCTTCTGAAATTATTTTCCTGTGCACCCTTGTATGTCTTCTCATATCTTTTTTCAATAAAATTTTGTCTTCCTTATAAAGACTTCAAGGACTTAGTGTTAGATATGGATCTACGATCTACATTGAATCTCAATTTCTCACTCAATCCTTATCTTTTGCTGATTGGTTGCATGCCTTTATCATTTTTTCTTATTGGCTGCATGTAGATTGCATAGGAAAAATAAAAGATTCGATCCCATCATTAAATCCTTTGAAATTTACCTTATGTCAGCTATAAAAACTGTTTGCATCATAGTTTGTGCCATTACAAACACTTATGCTGATATACTGAGTTACTCGGCTCCTGAAGCATTGTTGATGCTCGGCACATGCTATTACTCGGCACTTGTTAACACTCAACACTTGTTAGCACTCGACACTTGTTGGCACTCGACACTTGTTGACACTTGACACTTGTTAAAACTCGGCACTTTTTGGCACTTGGAACTTGTTGGCACTCAACACTTGTTGTCACTCGGCACTTGTTTGCACTCGTCACTTGATATAGCTCGACACTTCATATTACTCGACACCTACTCTTTGTTTGGCATTGTTTAGTGGAAAATGGTTAAGCGTATTGACACTTAGTTGTCAAATTCATTCTTTAAGCTAACAATCTCCCCCTTTGACATGAGTGGCAAAAACACTTAACTAAGATCCTTATGACTCCTTATTAGTTGATCATATATGTACACTCAGTGAGTTCTGTCCTATTTCTGCAGTCTAACTGATCAAAATTTGCTATCTCAAAATTTTCTCCCAAAATTTTCTATCTCCCCCTTTTATCATACTTATCATTTCATTCCTGTACTTAACTCCCCCATACTTAATCTCTTCTTATCACTCCCCCATACTTATTTATCTCCCCCTTTTTGACACTTATGTCAAGGGTCTTACAAAGAAATGCCACACTTGGCCAAGAATGTACTATTTACTTCAAGGAGTACCTTCAAAGCTACATCCCAATTTGCTAGTGCAACATCCAATGTCTTATGTTGGATGGAAATCTCCACTGATAGGTGTACAAGTCCATTAGATGAAGAAAGATTGGGGTCTTTCATAAGGACTGTCTCTCCATTTATCTACTCCTTGTGAAGTAATTCCAAATTAGGAGTTATTGATGATTGAATTTGCATCAATTTAACTTTTGTGGTTGCCTCCTCTGCTGCTAAAATAGCTAACTCTCTTTTTGTGTGAAGCGATTGGGCAAAATGCTTCTCACTCTGAGCTAGATTTGTGGGGAGTTGCATGCTAGAAATATTCAGATTGTTTTCCAAGCTCAGTATTTTCTGGCTAGTGTCTTGTGTGAATGTAGAAAAATCACACAACTTGTTGTACAGGTAAAAGATGTTTCCTAGTACAATTTTAACTATTTTGATTTTCTTTGCCAGTTCTTCTTGTGATAGTGCTATATCACCGGATATTTTACTATTTACCTTGCCTTGGAACTTCCTTTCTGACCATTCGAGCAATCCAGCATTTGTTTCCTGGTCTTCATTAGTCACCTGGTCAACTATATTAGATAGTTGCTCCATAATTGGTCTTGACTCATCTGGAGACTGTAAGCAGAAAGCTTCTGTGAATATGTCTTTGATTTCATTCAATGTAAGCTTATGCTTGTGTTCTTTTCTTAGTGCTTCTTGTCTCCTTCTTCTGTCCAATGCACTCTAAATTTCATTGATCTTTTCTTCAGTAAGAGTTCTCAATTCATAATATGGGATCTTTATTTCTTCATCAAGCTTAGGAACTCCATAGTGAAGTTTCTTGTCTGCCTTTGATGAGCTCGAGCCTGGTGTCTTGATTTGTAGTTGTAACCCATCTGTGCTCGGCTGCTGAAGGGTCTATGTTGGAGTACCAGATTTTGGTAATGCAACCAGTGTTTTTATTGCAATCTCCTCATTCTTCTTTGTCTCATCTTTTTCTTCAGCTTGAGTATCCCTTTTATGATCACTAGGTGGGGTTGAACTTGTTGGTTGTTTAGATGTTTCTTTTATTTCCCCTGCTGTTGTACTTGGCATTTGAAGTGTATAAGTGACTACACTTGGTGGAGGTAGTGGTGGAAGAAATAGAATACCAGTAGTTTGTATGGTCGAAGGTGGCACTTGTGCTTTTACCTTGACTATCTTTGTTTTAACTTCTTGATTCTGTAATTCATCAATACTGAACAATATAGGATTTGAACTTAATTTTGCTACCAGTGATGATTGCTCAAGGATTTCTAAATCCTCTATAGTTAATAGATTGATGTTTGGATTTGAAGTATCTATAAAATCTTTTATTTTTATAATATCTGTAGGTGTGATGGTGGCATGAGGAGGACTAGGAGGAGATACCTGTGTGTCTTGCATACTTTGATCTTGTGGCTCAGCTGTATCTTTCTCTTCCTCTTTCTCCTCTATATGTGCCTTTTCTTCCTTTTCTTCTTTACTTTTCTTCTCCACTTGTTCCTTCTCCTTTTCTTTGATTCCTGACACCTTCTTTTCTCTTGTCTTAGCACTTGCCTCTACCTTATATTCTTCATTATACACATCTTCTATTTTCTTGTAAACTATTTTCCACAATCTTGTGGATTTTGTAACTACCTCTTCAATTTTATTCAGTAATATGCTGAATGCTCTATGCTTGGGAGTGAATCTATTATTATGCCTTTTTACTGCATTTTTTACTTGATCTTTAGTTAAATCAAGCAACAATCTAGCTAAAGGTGACTCCCTTATCTCCTTTTCTATTTGTAAACAAAAATGCCATTTATCCTCTACAATTTTATACAATTCTTTTGGCATAGATTCATCTAATTCTAGAGGTGTGTGCTTGTATTCAGCCATCATAGCATATACATATTCCTCTAATTTATTTTTCTCTTCTTTGGTGAGCTTGGAAAAATTTAGGTTCTTTAGACCTTTCAAATCATCATTCCTAATTTTTGAACATAATTTATCAACAACAGTCTGAGGTTTGTGTCTTACCACTTGAAATTGACTGTTGTCCTTTGATTCTATCTTCTCCTCATCTGTTTCAGGCTGGGGAATAAATTTTCTTTTCTTAGAATCGATAGAAGTCTTCTTTCCTTTTGCCTCCTCTTGGGCTTTTTTGCTATAGCCCTTGTGGTAGGTCTCTTTGGTGTAGGAGCAGCTACTTTCTTCCCCTTGGATTGAGGAGCAGGAGGAGTTG
This sequence comes from Cupressus sempervirens, assembly GCA_028749045.1. Taxonomy (NCBI): domain Eukaryota; kingdom Viridiplantae; phylum Streptophyta; class Pinopsida; order Cupressales; family Cupressaceae; genus Cupressus; species Cupressus sempervirens. The sequence goes on from CM053789.1 coordinate 321,352,280, forward strand.
TGGCTTTTCTTTTAACTGGTGCTTCCTCAGCTTCTTCTTCCTCAAAACTTTCCTCTTTATCTTCTCCTAACCTTTAAGTCAGACCTTGAGGTTTATCTCGCTCTTCTTCAATGTCTTCTCCTTCCTCTTCTGTTGTTCCTTCTTCTTCCACACCAAATTTTCTCTTGATTTGTCTCACCATTTTTTCTTTCTTCTTTACTGTAGAAGCAGTCTTCAAATTTTTTATCACCCTTGATTTAACAACATCATAGGTTCCAAAAGTTTTTGCATTTTTATTAGCTTCTTCTACAAGTAAAACGGTTATCGTTGCAGAAGCTTGATCAATATCAAGTTCATAACCTAGTGGCCTAAGCCATATTACTCTAGGTATAACTGCTTGTATATAGGTATAATCTATATCTACAAGAAAGAAAATGTCCTTTTCATATTTCTTAGTCAATGAGACTGGAATCCTCATTCTTTGTTTCATGGACTTTTTCAAGTCCTCAAAATAGCTAGTCATTTGGGCATCAAAATTTTCACCCATCTGTTCAATCTATCCATTGATTTGTTCAACAATTGTTTTGTTTGGACTCCATCTTACCTTACCCATAGAAGGAAATTCTTTCATCAGATAGAAAAATATGCACATCAAAACTGATCCAAATTTGCACTAAGCTCCCTTGCTTTTCCTTATAGCTCCCAGATTTTCATTAATCTGTTGAAACATGAGCTCCGCTAGATCATAAGTGTGATCCTTTTTTATTATCTTGTATGCAACATCAATTGCTATACAAGGTACACTGTTTAACCTGCTTGATTGATAGAATTTATGTGAAATAATTCTCATAGCAAAATCTAGTAGGGGATCTATAACTGTGTCAATAGTCATTCCTCTATTATTCCATTTTGCACCTATGTTTTTCTCTATTACTTCCCTTTTGTCACTTCGCAGGGTCTTTGGCCGATCAAGGGTTGGAATACCAGTAACCCTATGAACAATTTTCTTGGTGAATTTGACTAGCCCTAACTCTAACCAAAAAGCTCCATCGTGTATTCTACTCAAAACAATCCGTACCCATTCAGTTTTGAAAACAATCAAAAATTCTAAGGTTTTGGTTAATCCTTTCTTTTCTATTATTGAGAACTCATCTTTCAGTCGTTTGTTCACACAAAGTTTGTCATATGCATTATAGATTTCTATATATCCTATAGCTCCAATTTTGTAGTTATAACATCAATGAACATCTTGGACCATAACAACGTTATCCAAAATAACTGATAATGCACCTCCAGGGTCATTCTTGTATGCTACTTCTGGAATGGGCTTAAATTCAGGTTGTTTAACTTCGTTGCTAACCAGCTATATCTCATGACTCTCTACACCCTTAGTGGTTCCTAACTTGAATGCCATTGTTTCCCAAACTAGGGTTTACAATTTTAAACAAATTTATAAATCCTACGTAGCTCGACACTTAAGTAAAATACCTCAAATCGATGAAACTTCTCCTGAATCACTGTTGAAATCTTCATAGATGGCTTCTAAGCTGATCTTGATCTTCTTCGCTCTTCTCAACTTTGCTTCTTGTTTGAATGGTGGGAAAATGATCGAAAATCAAATTTATGTACCCTTCAAAATAGAGTAATTAATGCTTAGTGTGATACAAACTGTCTACTTGGCACCTGAAGGGTTTCAACATGACTCGGCACTCATTTTATTTCACTTTTCTCGGCTCCTATTAATATTTTTTAGCTCGGCATCATCTATCAACTCGGTCGTTGTTAGCAACTCAGCACCTGAAGACATCTTTGATAGATCTTTGCAAAGTTCTCAATTTTGACTTAGCATCTTTGCTTATACTAATTTTATCGTTGCAGTTCTTCTATGTCTTGTGATTGATCTATTATGTAACTTGGTTTATCAATCCCACACATCTATTCTTGCTTAATTTGATGAAATGTGATCACTTGATCTATTAGGTGAAGTGATCTATGCACTTGATGTGCTATTCTCATCTTTCTTTTTCCATGTCTTATTCATTTCACTTCTGATATGTCCAACATCTATCTTTGCCTTTCCATTGCTAAACTCTGAACTTGATGCCTTTGACCTTGTTGGGCAATTCCTGTTGACATGACCAATTTTTAAGTAACTGAAACATGTAGTTTGACTCAACCATCTTTTGTAGTTTCTCTTGAAATGCGTTCTTATGCAGTTCTGTGGTATATGTCCATATTCTTGACAATAGTGACAACTGTACCTGGTGTTGTAATCCCAATGATAATGACTTTCATTCCCTTCTATTTTTGTTGGTTGATTTGATGTCCACATAGGTTTTGATCTGCATTCAAATGCCCTATGTCCATACTTTTTGCAATTATAACAATGTCCATCAAATCTCTAAGTCCTTGTGATATTGGATCTGCAATTTTGTGTCATATGTCCTTGCATGTTGCACTTGTGGTAGAAACTTTTGGGTATGTTTGATTGATTGAATCTTCTACTCCTAAACACATTAGCTATATGCCCCTTCTTATTAAAGTAATGAAAAGTGGGTTTTGAATTCTTACCTTTATCACTTCTTTGTTCTACACTCTTTGATGATTCTCCAATTTCAGTGCTATTGTATCCAAGTCCTGATGTATCATGGGTTGATCTTGGGGATTTTAGTAATTGCTCAAAATATTTGATGGCTTCACTTGACTTGTTGAGATTCTATGCCATCTCTTTTTCTCTATTTAATTCATTCTACATTTGTTCATTTTGCATCTTCAAAGTAGAGATCTCAATATCTTTCACATTGAGTTCATGATGAAGGTTCATCATTTGGGCAAGTGTATCCATCTGCATGTTTGAGATCCTTGTCAATTTAGAACATTTTTCTTCAAGTGTGTTTGCAAGATTTCTTTTGTCATTTTCTATCATGACCTTGTCATCAATTGCTCTTTTCTTTTGTTCAGTAATTTCACATATCATTATGGCCTATGATTCATGTTCCATCTTGAGAGATCTTATCTCCTTTGTTTGAGCTTTGTTTTTCTCCATCAGTTTTTCTATTGCTGCATCAAACTCTTTAGTGTCTCCGTTGGAAAATATGTTGGTGGTATCAATCTCTTTTTAGTTTATCTCATTTTGGCTATGGCTAGATCCTTCCTTTATTGTAATAAATTTCTCAACTTGTTTCTAAATTCCTCCAAGCTATGCAGAGCATGTTGCACATCTATCACCTGATTTTCAATGATCTTTTCAGTGTGAAAGCTTCCATCTTTAGATCTTTTCCTCCAAGCTGTTAGGCTTTTCTTTGTGAGAACCTAGATTAGCTCTGATACTAGTTGTTGGAATATTCAAATATGGAAATGGTACTTATGAGAGTGGGGGGTGAATCATAAGTATCACACTTTAGTCAATAAAACTTTTAACTGAAAGTAAATTGCACGCATATAAATACATCAAATAAACATGAAACTAAACACATGCATCAACAAATCATAACACTAGAATTTGGTAACCCGAAAACCCTCCAGGAATAAGAAGGTAAAACTAGGGTGGGGATGGTACCCACAAAAAATACTACAGCAATATTGTTCAACCACTTCTGATGGTCTACCCTGTTAAAGGCTTTACACTGTATCAATAGTGACCTGTTTAAAGGATTTCAAACACTTAACATGAAGTGTCACCCTGTTAAAGGATTTTAATCACCTAATTAAAGGATCTATGAAATAGCTATTAAGCTAACCTATCACCATAGGATTTTCATTCTAATACAATTGCTAAAAAGTATTAGGTACAATGAACCTGATAGATTAAAATCCTTGATTGTTGAATGCAGGCACCCATTCTGCTTTCTTTGATCTTGATCCTTTTGTGATCTGATAACCCTCACTTCTAAAAGTATTTTCCTGTGCACCCTTGTATGTCTTCTCATATCTATATTTTCAATGAAATTTCATCTTCCTTATAAAGACTTCAATGACTTAGGGTTAGATATGGATCTACGATCTACATTGAATCTCAATTTCTCGCTCAATACTTATCTTTTGCTGATTGGTTGCATGCCTTTATCATTTTTTCTTATTGGTTGCATGTAGATTGCATAGGGAAAATAAAAGATTTGATCCCATCATTAAATCCTTCAAAATTTACCTTATGTCAGCTATAAAAACTATTTGCATCATAGTTTGTGCCATTACAAACACTTATGCTGATATACTAAGTTACTCGACTCCTGAAGCATTGCTGATGCTTGGCACATGCTCTTTTCTAGATAGCTCAGCACATGCTATTACTTGTCACTTGTTAACACTCAGTACTTGTTGTCACTTGGCACTTGTTTGCATTCGACACTTGTTGGCACTCGGCACTTTTTGGCACTCAACACTTGTTGGCAGTCAACACTTGATATAGCTCGACACTTCATATTACTTGGCACCTACTCTTTGTTCAACATTGTTTAGTGGAAAATGGTTAAGTGTATTGACACTCAGTTGTAAAATTTATTCTTTAAGCTAATAAAATAGTCCTCAAGAAAGATTTAAACCTTTTCACACATTCAGGACTTGTATATCTAGTAGGAGAGATTGCCATCCAGCATAAGTCATTGGACATTGCACTATAGAATTGGGATTCAGCTCTAAAAATACTATTGGAGGTCAACAACACATTTTTTTCTAAACATGGTATTACTCCATAGAAACCTTTGACACCAGTGTCAAAAAGGGGGAGAAATATACAATAAGGAGGAGATATATACATTAGGGGGACATATGTATATATGTAGATACTATGGGTAAATACCAAATTTTGAACATTTTGCTCATTTTGAGAATAAAATGGAAAGATTGTAAATAGCCAAAAGGGGGACACAAGCAATAAAAGAAAGGGGGATATGCAAGAATTTTTAAAAATCACATAGATCAGATACAACACAAAGGCTCATAATGTAAAAACAAGACAAAGGACAGAGAAAATCAAGCACTTAAGAATAGAATTTTAGTTTCAAGAATGGACAAGGCATTATCAACTTAGGGGGAAACACAAGGTATATTGTTACTCACAATATTTTTTAAAATTTTGCATGTATGACAAGCAAATAAAGAATGTACTCAATAAGGTCAAGTTCATAAATGCTAAGTTAAGTGTTTTTGACACTCATTTGAAAGGGGAGATTGTTGGTTAAAGAATAGTTTTCACAAGTGAGTGTCAACACACTTAACCATTTTAACTATACATGCCGAGTACACAATGTATGCAAAGTTAGAATTTCGATAGGTGTCAAGTCATAGTTGGTGTCAAGCAAGTTAGAACATAGTATATGCCGAGCAACTCAGAATTGTTCATGTGCTGAGTGATCTAGGAACAAGTATGTGTTGAGCAATACAGTGAATAATATGTCCCGAGCAATGTAGAGTAATAGGTGTTGAGAAAACTAGAAATGTAGTAGACACTAAGAAATCTAGAATTAGTTCATGCTGAGCATCAGTAATACTATATATGCCGAGTAACACAAGATTAGTGTTAGAGTTTGTGCCATCATAAACTGAGATGTAAAACTATTTTTGCATGACTTATGAATGGATGAGAAGATAAGATTGAATCCTTGCAATTACCTATGAAATAAACATGCAGCCAATCATAAAATTGAAGACAACGTGCAACCAATAGGTTAAAACAAAGGATTTGAGCAGGAACTTTATGATCGTGAATACATTGCAAACTCGAACTCTTTATAAAGAGATCATGACACTATATTGAAGGTAGCTAAGAAGGCTAATGAATGAGTTGCTAAGTTATTGGAAAATAGAACAATAAGAAAAGGTGTCAAAGAATTAGTGAAAGGGAAAACAACTATACATCGAGTTGATCAGAATAGGGCAGGGGATATATTTAGAGATCAGATCTAGAAGAGATCAAAACAAGAAGAGGAGATCAAGCACCTAAATTTAGCAATTTGAGATTGCATTTAATTAGGTCAAATGTTCTAATACTCTCTCACAATTGTATTAGAGATTGAAATCCTATGTTTATAGGTTAGCTTAATAGCTAGGTAGGAGAACCTTTGGAGAAGGTCATGAAAGTCCTATTAAATTACGCGGGTTTAATAGCCTATATGTAAATCCTTTAATAGGGTGACACTTCATGTAAAGTGTTTGTAAATCCTTTAAACAGGTCACAATTGACATAGTGTAAAGCCTTTAATAGGGCAGGCCTTTAACAGAGAAAACCATCAGAAGTGGTTGAACTCATTGCTACAGTAATTTTGTGGGTGTCATCGCCACCCCAATTTTACCTTCTTATTCCTAGAGGGTTTCTAGGTCACCAAAAATCTCTTATGCTATGTGGTGATGCATTCTTTCATTTCATGTTTTCTTATATTTTTATTTGCATGCACTTTAATTTTAGTTATGTGTTATTAAGGGTTTAAAAGAGGAAAAAGTTATTACTTCTAATTCACCCCCACTCTTAGAAGTACTCTTCCCATTTGAACATTCCAACAGAATATAGGAGGACTTGAAGAGAAAGAGCTCTTGGTAGACCTAGAGGTAATATTTTTCTCTTTTTCACTTTAATCCATAATTTTTTCATCACTAAAGGGAGTTGTAAGCATCTAGGTTAATAATTGGATAGATATCAAATGGCCCAATCCCATGCATGATTCATTGATCGTGAGAGATTTTATGTCATCTTTAAAGATAGGACAAAGGCTAAATATTATCAACATTTTATTTAATTTCCTAAAGATGTAATTAGGAATAAATTCTCATTGTGAGAGCAGGAGGTTAGGAAAGAAAAATAAAAAGTATATAGAAGAAATCTTGAATTTATTAATACTTTAGAGCCTAATTATGATCCCCTAGCAGATGTAAAATATTGGGGTAATAAGATTAACATTCTTATAAATATTTTTTCTTGGCTCATGAAAACCACAAATAAGAAGAAAGTAATTTTGGCTCAAGCCATTCAAAACTAGGCTATAGAGATAGAAAAAGATTAATCTATAGATCCATCATAAACCTAGGGAAATACACATTATAGAAAAGGGTTGGATATCTCATAGAAAAAATTGTACAACCTATGCCTCTTTACGAGAGACAACTTTTAGAAAGCCCACCTACTACACCTATTGCAAAGAACTAGAAATTGGAATAGAGCTCCTCATCCATGGTTGAGGAATATTCCACTTTACAAACTTGTATTTTCATAGATGATGAAGACTCCTTGGGGGAGAAAATGAGGTAGATACAAGGTCAAAGTTATATTTTGATCACTTCAGTAGAGGTAGAAGAGGGAGCACCTACAGAGCCCCCATGCCATTGTGAGCCCTTACAATAGAAGACTTTAGAGGAAAATAAATTCATCCTATGGTAGAATAGGCATCAAAGAAATTTTAGATGATAAGAAAATTGTTAGATCTAGGGATTTTATTCAATTTTTTTGGCAGAATAATATTGAGAATTTTGAGGCTAAATGCAAGAAAATAAAGGAAGAACAACCTATTATACATGATTTTGACATTGAATAGGAGGTCAAAGCTAGCTTCATGTAGGAATTTGGATATATAATAGCTAAAGAGGAATGTAATTTTAAAAATATTTAGGAATCATGATATTACTTGGATGAGACATTGCTAATGCAATGGTCTTTGACGCAACCATGAAGGAAAATGAGACCCTATTCAGAACTGAGGATGAGGTTTTACATTCCCAAAAAGGGGTAAATTATTTTGATTACCAAAAAGCCTTGGTCATGTGATCCATCCGAAAAGGAGACAAGGAAAAAATTTAGGAAGTCTTAGATTTTGAGCATATTGATAGTCTCATGGTCTATAGAGTTGAGGAGGTAGAGAATAAAAAGGTGGGCATAATAAATAAAGAGATGCTTGACATTGGTGTAGTGGTGGAAACCAAAGATTAAAAAATAATTGGAATTAAATGAAAATATTGAGGTGTTAGAAACATATGATGAAAGAGCTAGGTAGATCTACCAGTTGGAAAAAATAGTTGCACAATTTGAGATATAATTTGGAAAGAAAAGTGTATGCAGGTAGTCAAGCCAACTTAGAATTGTTACTCCAACTTCCCATATTCCACCTTTCAACATAGTGCTAATTGTTAAAATTCTTATTATACCTTAAAATTCAAACTTCTAGACAACTAAGGAGATTGAAGAAAAAAATCCAAGATATGGTCACGACATCTGGAATTAAAAGTCCAACATGAAGATAAAATTAGGAATACCATTTTATACCTGGTAGATAGGGTAGGTTCGGTCCTATTGTATGTGTATTTGTGAATACTAATGGAAAAATGGAATAAATATATTGATTGTAAAGCCATTTTAGGACCAATTTAATTGAACATGGATCAATAGGTATAATGTTATAGTAGCCTTAAGTTTATCTATTATTGATCACTATAATGATTAGATAGGGAAAACATTTGATCAAGTCAATGATCTCTTAGGTTTTTATTATAAGAGGAAGTTGTAGCAAATGAGAATAAATAATTTCTTTTTGAAATACATTGGCACAAGTTTTGAAATTTTTTCTCATGCACTAAAAGGCATTGGTAGTATAAAAGACAAGGAAGAGTGGGGTAATGAATTGAAATAATTAATGAGCATTATGTGAAATAACATAATAAATAAAGAGAATTATGTTTGGTTTGGTAGAACCACCGAGGAACTTGTACAAGTGCAAATATTTTTTGATTCTATAAAATATTATTTTGTTGAAATAAATTTTTTTGTTAAGGATATCTTGAAGAGACAACAGGAAATATTAAGCTTCAACTAGCCGGATGACACACCCTTTGACAAGTGGATTGAAAAATATTCCCCAAAAATAAAGTTGTTGCAAATGGAAGTTGAAGTAGAGAATGTGGACAAAGTAGTTGCCACAGAAAGGATACAAATAGTTGATAAAGTAGTTCAAATAGAAGAGATGGAAAAGGAGCAATAAATTGCAATGGTGCACATGGACACTCAAAGTGATGATCTAATAGAAGAGAAACCAATTATTATAAACATCTAGATATCAGAGCCTAATAAAAAACATGCAAACCAATTCATCCTACATCTTGGAGAAAAAAATGGAACAACATCAGTCATTAGGTGTAGCGATCTATAATAAGTTGCTACAAAAGAGCTAGCCCCACTACAAAACAATCAATGAGAAATCAATTTTGTTATAAAATGCAAATAGACACAAATTTTATCTTCTTTTTGAGCATCTTTGTAATAATGACGGTTTTATCATATTTAAATAACTATACTATAAGGATAACTATCATTTTCCTCCATGCCTCAACCTTGTTGCAGCTCACATTATATAAGTATGTTCCCAAGGCTAGAGAAGGGTTAGAGTTTTATTCTTTGTAATTTTTTAAGTCGGTCCATGCATATTATAAATGAATTCAAAAATTGAATAGAAAGTTATAGTTTCTATTCTATTATTTCTTTTATTTGTGGAGATGATAATTGAATTGTATACACTTCTAAGAAAATGAATACAAATATTGAAAGTTAAATTTTTTCTAGACACAAGAATCCCCAAGAGAGATGTCCTAGCCCCTAGAAAACAACCACACAATGTAAGATAAACAAGAATGTGAGATTTGAATCCAAATCACAATAATTTATTCATAGATATAACAAATTACATGTAGTTTACTAGGTTTTAAGGCCTTCCTAGTAAGGACCAAATAAAAATCAAGTAATAGTTTTGCAAGACCCTCAAGATCTAAACCAAACCCTAGCTAGTCTAGATCCACACTTTGGTAGAAACCTCTAAGGAAGATCCAACTCATACTTGCAAGCCCACCAAGAAATCTTCTTATTTCCCAAGCCTTAGCTACTAGCCCTTCTGAAAATTTTATCCTTTACCACCTCCTCTTCTCCATGATGGATTAATAATGAATAGAGATTTCACCACAATATCTACTTACACCCAAATAAGCCACAAGTTAGCTGATCAAGCTAAAAATTAAATATCCCTTACATTAACTACTTGAAGAGACACAAGTCATCCTCCAATAGAAATTAAATACCAAAGGCCTTTGAACGCTTACAATACTTATTAAATACATCAAACTTAATTAGCCAAGACCCAAATAGGTGAACTCAACCCCACCAACATCCCTTAATTATGAAAGATAGCCAACTACCCTAGTATACTCCTACATTAGACTCCCCAAGTGCAAAGAGATGTTCTCAATAACTAAAAGAACATCTCTAGGGAGTCAACACATAGATCCCAAACTAGTTCTTCACATACATGTCCTCCAAGTGTTCAAATTGTACACTCTTTCCCTTACTCTTTCTTTTCTTTTTAATCTCTTCCCTCAATATATTTTTTGTCCACATTGATCACTAACCCTTTTAGAATCTACTAACTTAACTCAGTTAAATACTCAAGTTCCTTCTACTGACCTCTTCATTTTGAAAAAGAATCAAGCAATTCTTCCTACAACCTTTCTCAATTGTAAAGACATTCTTGAAACAATCATGCACAACCTTATAATCTATTGGAAATATAGATGGAGTAACTAAGAGTGGGGGTGAATCAGTTACGACAAAAATAAACCCACAAATTCCTTAGATGTCTAATAAAACTAATTACTGCTATCACTTGGTAAACATACAAAAAATGTTGTAACTTGGTAAGTGTAGAATATGTTTTACTTTAGTTGTTCTAACATCAATATTAATAACTTGCAAACATGAGAGAAAGGAAATGAACACGAGTGACACCAGATTTAATGTGGAAACCCAATATGGTAGAAACCACCAATGTAACTAGTTACTTTTTTTCACTCTTTTGAAGTGAGCCTATTAGGAGCCAACCTAGTTAAAGGTTAAAAAACACATTGTTAGGTGTGACTCTATTAGAGGATTTAATCACCCTATAAGGAGTGGCCTTGTTAGAGGTCTTTGAAATAATTCAATGGAACTATCACCCTATTAGAGGATTTACATCTGGCTATTAAACCAACTCTATTAAGAGGTTTTGAATCATTGCTACAATGGTGAGAAAGTAAAAATGAATGACCTAATTATGATGCAACTAAATTGTTGATTATAGATCTTTGTTCTACTTCATCCTAGATCCTTTTTGATCAAATATTACTTTGGTGCTTCACAAGGATATTTGACCATCCTTCAAGTTTTCTCACACAATTTCTTTCTCAAATGAGGCAATACACTTTCATACTTCTAAAAATCACAATTTGACCTTATATTTATATTGTTCAGATAATCAAGTCAGCTCGATACAAATTACAATGACCAATAAACATCACCAAAGCCAGCTGAAATCAATACATGAAATAATTAAACTTCATATCCAAGATTCTTTGATGGCTAACCCAGCTTGGTAAACACTAGTCCTAAATGATTCCCTGTGTTAACCAATAGATGCTCGGTCAACTCTATGAACTTGCCAAATCCTTTGGTAACTGAATTAATTTATTTAATACTAATTTTGATAAATTTTCTTTCATTAACCATGATAACTCAATTAATATGATTTCCTACTAGAATTTCCTTCGATGCCCGAGTGAGCTCAGTAGACACAATCTTCATAGAGTAATCTCTAGGAATTCTTGATACACAAGAGAAACTATCTTGCTAAACATGTGAGCTTGGTAAGCACTAAGTGACAACTGATATGGCATTTGTGTAACATCAAAGAAAACACACAATTAGACAATTGTATCGAAAAATCTCCCTCTTTGTCATTGATGGAAACACAACATGTCATAGCACAATGAAATTTGAGAACAAGACTTTCTCTGATAGAAAGTTTCTCCCTCTTTGACTTTATACCACAAGCTTCACTTATATGTAATAATCTCCCTCTATGAAGGAATTATATAGTTTCTTTCTTCAAACAAATTTCAAAATGATATGACAATACACTCTCCCTCTTTGACAATACACGCCAAAGACAACACATACCAAATGAGAATCAATATACCTCGAGTACTAATTCATATGTAATATTCTCTTCATTATTCTGCATCAACTAATAGATCTTCAACTAGGTTCTTGTTGATGCATCACTAAAAAATTATTCAGTGAGCTTTAGATAGGGGAATGACCCCTAACTTACCTCTTAGATACAAGAACGCATCCTTGGGTAATGGCTTGGTAAATATGTCTACAATCTATTCTTTTGTATGGACATATTCCAATCTGATTTCTTTGTCCTGCACTAGTTCTCTAACAAAATGATATTTTATAGCAATATGCTTGGTTTTGGAATGCATCATTGGATTCTTTGATATGTTGATTGTGCTTGTATTAACACAAAACATGACAATTGGTTCCTTGATTTCAACCTTCATACCTTGCAACAACTGTTTAAACCAAACAATATTAGAACAATTCACTGCTGCTACAACATATTATGCTTTTGCTATGGATTGGGATGTGTAGTTTTTCTTTTTTCTTGTCTAAGATACAAACATTTTACCAAGAAAGAATGCTCCACCAATTGTGCTCTTTCTATCATCAATATTTCTTGCCCAATTAGCATGAGTCAACACTTTTAGATGTAGATTTCCTCCAAGTTTATACCATAAAACATAGTCTTCTATGCCTTTCAAATATCTCAAAATTTTTTTGATTTCCATCATATGATTTTCTCTTAGTTTTCCAAGAATCTTACCACTATACCAACTGGTAAAGTAATATCAGGTCTTATATGAACAACATACTGTAATTTTCCAATCATTGATCTATATAAGGTCAGATCTATCGCTTTAGATTCATCATCTTTGGTAATCTTTAGTCCAGTACACATGGGGGTTCCAGCTACTTTGGAATTTTCCATTCCAAATTTCTTGTGTATCTCTTTTATATACTTAGATTGAGTGATGTAGATACCATTCCTACTTTTCTATATTTCCAATCCAATAAAGAACTTAATCTCACCAAACATACACATTTCAAACACTTTGTTCATTTACTCTAAAAATTCATTTCATATATCATCATTCCCTATAAATAGAGTGTCATCTACAAATATTTTTGCCACTACAATCTTTTTATTCGGTCCTTCCTTGATGTAAAAGCTATTGTTATCATTAGCTTTCTAGAAACCAATCTATATAAGGTAGTTGTGCAACCTCTCATACCATGCTCTAGGAGCTTGTTTCATACCATTTAAAGATTTGTGTAGTTTTCAAACCATGTCTCTTTTATTTCTATCAAGAAAACCTTTTGGTTGTTCAATGTAAACTTCTTTGTCAAGAATACCATTGAGAAATGCAGATTTAACATCTATCTAATATACCTTAAATCCTTTATGTGTTGCATATGCAAGTAAGGTCTTGACACCTTCTAATCTTGCAACAAGAGAAAAAGTTTCACCATAATCAATTCTTTCTTCTGGAGAATATCCTTTACACACTAGTCATGCTTTATTTCTTGATACTTGTCCATCTTCATTTAACTTATTCATGAATACCTATTTTGTTCCTATCACATTTTTATCTTTGGGCCTAGGTACAAGACTCTAGGTTTTTTCCTTTTCTATCTATTCTATTTCTTCATTCACAGCCTCAATCCAAATTTCATTTTCCAATGCATCTTTAACACTTCTAGGTTCAAAATTAGCAAGTAAACATGTACCTTTTAGCTTACTTCTTGTCATAGTTTCTTCTAATTTATCTCCAATAATCTAATCAGGTGTATGATGCCTCCTGACATATTTAGATAATATAGGTTCCTTGTCTTTTCATTGAGTTCTACTATCTTCATTTTGAATTTTAACTTTTGGCTATAGTTCCTCAGACTCAGTAGGTATTGACTCAATAGCTTTAGAATGTGACTCGATTTGAACTTCTTGCAAGTTGGTAACTGTACTTGGCTTGATAGATGAAGTCTCCTTATTAATAGATGTGTTTGGTAGTGTATCAGGTTCGATGTAAACAAATCTCCTATAATCTTCTAGTTCCTTTGTGCTTTCTTCTTTAGTTCTTTTTCCAAACTCATCAATTCTCACATGTGCACTTTCTATGATTTTATGAGTAGACAAGTTTAAACATATATAGGCCTTACTTTTGCAAGAATATCCTAAGATTATACCTTCATCACCTTTTACATCCATCTTGCCTTGTCTAGATTCTTTCAAGATAGAACATTTACTTCCAAATACTTTCAAGTAACTTACATTGGGTCTGTAGCAATAGCATAATTCATAGGGAGTCTTATTTGAATCCTTTTTTGATTGAACTTGGTTCAAATTATGAATTGTAGTACTAATAGCTTCCTTCTAGTATTTTATAGCAATTTTCTTTTCAATCATTAGTGTCCTTGCACAATCCATGATAGATCTATTTGTCTTTTCAGCTATACCATTTTTCTCAAGAGTTCCTAGGGCTGATAGTCATCTTTTGATTCCTCTTTCAATGCAAAAGTTGTTAAATTCATTGGATATGAGTTCACCACCTCTATTGATCTAAAGAATTTCAGTCTTTTTTCCCTGTTTCTTTCTCTACTCTTGCTAAATACTATTTGAATTTCTCAAATTCTTCAAACTTCTCTCTTAGATACATAATAGTCATCATTCTAGAGTAGTCATCAACAAAAAGAGTAAATATTTTTTCTCCATTATAACTTTCTATTCCAATAGGTCCACACAAATCAGTATGCACAATTTCCAAGATATCTTTGGATTGATAGTTGTTGCTTTTAAAACTAGTCTTTCCCATTTTACCAATCTAATAGTTCTTGCATAGTCCAAGATCTGGTTTCTTCAAACTAGGAATACCTCTTACTTTCCTAGATTTTCTTATCTTTACTATGTTATCAAAATTTATATGACATAACCTTCTATGCCATAACCAACTTTCTTCAACTTGATCAATAAAACATGAGCAATCACCAAGATCAAGATAAAATAGGTTACATTTTGTTTGTTTGCCTAATCCAATCAATTTTCCTTTGTCATCTAGTAGTCTTGCCTTTCCATTCATAAATTATACCTTGAATCTAATTTTGATTAATTGTGCCACACTCAGAATATTATGTTTTAGTCCTTCAACCCAATAGGCATTTTCACATACAAGTTCTTTGGTTAGTGAGATTTGGCCTCTATCTTTTATGCAACAAGATTCATTGTTTCCAAATCTTACACTACCACTGTCATAGTCTTCAAAGTGCTCAAAAATTTTCTTATCTCCACTCATATGATGTGAACATCCACTATCTATGATCCATGTATCATTTTTTTCTCACATGAGAGATAAGTGCCATCTTATCTTCTTCATCTTTAGATTCATCTTTTACAACAATGTAAACTATCTCATCTTCACTATTTTCAAAATCCTTTGCCATAAAAAAAAATTTCTTACCTTTGTCCTTAAATGATTTGTGATTTTTGAAATCCTTCTTATCATTGCACCTATACCTTTTCTTCTCATTCTTGGTTTCTTTGTTTGGGCACCTAGTAGCAATATGATAATTTCTTCATATGAAAAATAGATTAGGGGAACTTTGCCTTTGTATTTTACTTTTCTTCTAGAATATTTATTTACAAGCAATGCTTCAACAAATTCAAGATCACAATCAGAAATTTCCTCTGATTCTTCTTCACTTTTTGACTAATTTTCCTTTATCTTCTTTCCTTTCTCCTTAAGTGAAAGTTTGTCCTCAAATACAAATTCAATATTTTTGGAAGTTGAAACATAATTGTCATAGTTGTCTAGCTTAAAATTTGTCAATCTTCCCACTAAGGCATCTAAAGTTATCTTATGATTTGTTTCACACTTTATTTCTTGAATAGAAGATACTCTAATTGCATTGATAGGAAGTAGTGCTCTGAGAACTTTACTTACAATAGTTTTATCTTGATTTGTCCTCCAGAAGCTCTCATTGCACTGACACTAGCTTTGACTCTTTCCACATATTTAACAATATTTTCATCTTCTCTCATTCTCATCTGATCAAATTATCCTCTGAGGCTTTCTACTTTGGCTCTCCTTACATTGTCATCACCACCACAAATGTCCTTTAGTCTATTCCACATTTCAAAAGTGGTTTTGCAGTCCTTGATCTCATCAAATTCTTCATAGCTAAGAGAAAATGTAATATGTATCATCATGGTGTTATGGTTCTTTTTCTTAGTAGTATCTCCAACAGATAATGTACCAATGGGAGTTATGTATTATTCATCAAGTTATTTTCATATTGAATCATTAAGAGAAGCTAGATGAAGTCTCATACGTCCTTTCCATGCTGCAAAGTTGTCTATATTAAGCTTTGGAATTTGTCTCTTGTAAAACATCCTAATCTTTAGCTTAGGTCCTTGAAACCTTTCCTGTAAGCACCAAAAGCTCTTATGCCAATTTTTGGAAATATAGATGGAGTAACTGAGAGGGGGCATAAATCAGTTACCATAGAAATAAATCCACAAATCCCTTAGATGTCTAATAAAACTAATTACTGCTATCAATTGGTAAACATATAGAAAATATCATAACTCGGTAAGTGTAGAGTATGTTTTACTTTAGCTCCTCTAACATGAATAGTAATAACTTGAAAACATGAGAGAAAAGAAATGAACACAAGAGAAACAAGATTTAATGTAGAAATACAATATGGGAAAAACCCCAATGTAACTAGTTACTATTTTCACTCTTTTGAGGCGAGCCCTGTTGTGAGCCAAACTAGTTAAAGGCTACAAAACACATTGTTAGGTGTGACCCTGTTAGAGGATTTAATAACCCTATAAGGAGTGGCTGTGTTAGAGGTCTTTGAAATAATTCAATGGAACTATCACCTTATTAGAGGATTTACAATTGGTTGTTAAACCAACTCTATTAAAAGATTTTGAATCACAACTACAATGGTGAGAAAGTAACAATGAATGACCTGATTATGATGCAATTGAATTGCTGATTATAGATCTTTGTTTTGCTTCATGCTAGATCCTTCTTAATCAAATATTACTTTTCATACTTCTAAAAATCAAAACTAGACCTTATATTTAATTTGTTGAGATAGTGAAGTTGGCTCAATAAAAATTACAATGACCAATAAAAATCACCAAATTTGGCTAGAATAAATACATGAAATAATTAAACTTCATATCCAAAATCCTTCAATGGTCAACACAGCTCGATAAAAATTGGTCCTAAAATGATTCCCTTTGTTAACCAACAGACACTTGGTCCACACAGAAAACTTGTAAAATCCTTTGGTAACCAAATGAACTTGGTTAATACTAATTTTGATCAACTTTCCTTCATTAACCATGATAACTCAATTAACACTGTTGCCTACCAGAATTTCCTTCGATGCCCGAGTGAGTTTGGTAGACACAATCTTCATAGAGTAATCTCAAAGAATGCTCAATAGACAAGAGAAACTATCTTTCTGACCAAATGAGCTCGGTAAGCACTAACTAACAGTTGATATGACATTTGTATAACATCAAAGAAAACACACAATTAGATAAGTGTATCCAACAATAATCATGCTCTCAAGGTCTATCAAGAAATACATGACAATTGTTCATGTCCACAATATCACACAACACTTGATCCTTATACTACCTAATCTAGAAATCAACAAGGTACTCATCTATCACTTCCAAAGAATTCTCACCTCAGAACAAGCCAATCCTATAAGGATAAGGGGGTCTCACTCTCTTCAGACCTTGTTTCTAAACCATATCTCAAGCAAAAAGGTTATCAATATATCATCATCCACAATCAAATTGAAGACTTTACCACTAAACTTACAATGAGTCTTGAACAAATTACTTCTCTAACAAGATTCAAGTGTCCTCTAACCAACCAATACTCGCCAAGCTAGAAAAATCTCTCCTTTCTTATATTTATTGTCTTCAACCTCATGCACAATAAAAAAATCTTCTATCACTTGCCTTCTATAGACACTCATAAGATATATGCCCTTCTTCATAACATGTGAAACAAGTACTATTAAAATCACCTCTGCATGTCCTTCTATTATAATCAATATGTTTTCATTCATCTTTTATACCTAGTTTAGCACTTGCCAAGCAGTCCTACTTCTCCTTCCCTCAAGAAATACCTTGATTGTTTCTCTTTAGCTTCTCTTCAAATCTCAAATAATACTAATAATAATCCTCAAATGAAGAAATATTCAGCATATTAACCTCATCCTAAATATTAAATCTCAAACCATTAAGGTACTTAGATACCTTCTCCTTTAACAATTCTCTATGCCCAAACCAAATAGTCAACTTGTACAACTCCTATGTATAATCTTTCATAGTCACGTCCTTGTACTTCAGATTATGTAAATTCTTAAACAACACAAGTTTATAGCCTTCAATTTAGTTACCATAAACCTCCATTTAGTGATCTTCATTTCACCTTGTTTTGTGTCTCTTTGCAGTTCCTTCTACCAAAGATTAGCATGTCTCTTAATCTTAGTTTCTACCATCCTTACTCTAAGGGAATTATTAATATACTCAAGCTCAAAGTAATCTTCCAATTCACCAATCAATTCAATTAGGTCTTTAGGATTTAAAGTACCCAAGAAATTACAAACCTTAATATTATGCTTCAACTTCAACTTAGATCGAACTCTAGCAAACTCACCAACCCTATTTCACATAGGTCTCTCCACATGATAAGTTTTTGCCTCAACACTCAATCCAAAAAATTAAAAGTCTATAGTAGCTTCCTCATAACCATCTTTAATACCCCATTAGTTCATAATTTTTTAGAGTCATCATTTTTATTCTTTACTTTTGGTTTACTCTTGTTTTCAAATGTTTATGATAACCCATTGGTACTACCATGACTCAAATGTAATTTGATATATGATAACATTTCAGCCAATCTTTCACAAACCTCATCCTTTTAATTCCTTCTCCCCCCAAGCTAATTGTTGACCAAGTTCAATTCCTAGGTTTCCTTTATGAACAATTTGGTTATGACGATTGTTAGTGAATTATTTTTGTTTGATATGTCTTGAACCTCTTGTACCCCTTTTACAATTTAAAGTAAGTTCAAAAGGTTCAATTTTTTTATTATTTCAAACTTGTTTTTACTTCTCATGCAATATCGTTGATGGGCCCTACCATTTTGCACCATGAAGTCTGATTCTTAGAAGATGCGATATAGTTGGATGCCTTTTTGGATCTCACATAGATCATGTTTGATTCCATCAATCCCAAATAGTTAACAAATCAAAGTTAGGTAATTACCAAATATAATTCTGGGAGTCATTTTTAAAGGGCAAAGGAGAAATTTGACATGTGTAAAGGAAACTTATAATTTAAATTTCCCAATTCACATCTATTGTCAGGTGCCACCTTGTCACATTCTCATTTTTTTGTGGCATTTGTAATTAATTATGTCCTTCCCTTGATTAATTCCCTGATTTAGATATGAATTATATATGAATGAAATTTTCCATCTTTGACAAAATATTTTTCTTCACCTGATTGAGTGTCAACAATATGAGTCTAAAGAAGAGAACTTTCTTTCATAGTCGACATAATTTATACTATTGAGGTAATTCTTAAAGCCTTTAATCCTTTTTCCTTCACCTATTAGTAGAAGAAATTGTGTTTTCTTCTTTGAATTTCAACCAATAGAAGGAAATGTTAAACCATGAAGTCTACTCTACACTTTTTTGGGGATACACATGGTTTGTGTACTAAATCTCTTATTTTATTAGAAATAGATCTTTTAGGGGTTGATCTAGGTAGGTTAACATAGATATTGTGTGAGAATCTAGCACAACCCTTCTCTACCAAAGTCTTAGACACTAACTTTCTTACAACCTCTAATTTCCCACAAGCCTACCCATGTCCAAAATTCATTCATTAATACATTTAGAGATACGATATACCCAGTAGAAATATTTTGAAGAAAGATAAAAGCATATGACTAAATATCTCTAGGGACACCATCTCTAAGTTCCTCCATCTTGAAGAGCAAGAATTTTCAGATTTGAATCCTACATTATTGCAGGCTAGATTTCCAGAAAAGGTAGATAGTTATAGAAATCCCATTGGAAAGAGCTAGATTATAACTCCTTATAAAGATGGCTTTAGGTTGCGCAAGATTCTCAAGAAATGTTAGATGACACCTCAAGTTCATGATGTCATGGTCCTATTGCATCAAATTTTTGTTTCCCTAAATCTGTCTTCCTTTGAAGAATGGATGTATTTTCATATTCAAATTGTTTTGAAAGGATTTCAATTTTTAGACTAAGCCAAATCAATCGCTTGTTATTTAAGAAGTATACTTAGAGGAGATTTAAGTGTGAAGAAATATTTTTATATGACTTCCTATTTAACATATATGCTAGCTAGTACACAAGATTTTTGGTATTTACCTCATGAACCCTGGATGGAAAATATCAAAAAATATAACTATTACCCTCTATTGCATAGAAATAAGTTTTGGAAAATTTTAGGAAAGTTCATTGCACTTTTTTAGGGAAGTTGTGCATTGAAATGAAAAGTTCCCCTCACTGTAGGTTTTCTCTTGAATCTTTGAAACTTGTCCAAACCTTTGGTAGAATTTATATCCAATTTCCCAATTTTACCTACATGAGGGTGGGTGGTTTTGATGAAGAACCTTTGAGTCTCCATAGGTTTTCCCTTGGTTATTTCATATGGGTTGAAGTATCTTGAAAACTTGTCTCAGTCATAAATAAATTTTCAATTGATGAGGCTTTTGATGTCATTTTTCCACTCAAGCAAGGTAAGCTAACCTATAAGCATATGGAGGACTCTATATGCATAAGTTTAGATTAAATCAATTTCCATCTTGGCTCCTATAATGCTAGGAAAATTTTTGATAGGAAGGGGTAGCTCATAGCCTATTTGATTCTAGTGTGAATTTTTGTATGATCCTATTGTTGAAGACTATTGGGAAGATTGTGTAGCTGATCTAGAGGTTTGCAGGAGAGAACATAGCAGGTTGACCATTTCTAAAATTAGACTTTTTTGTTTAAATTTGGATGTTGATGTCTTTGGTATAAAAGAAGATAAAGTAGATTTCACAAGTACTAAAATAGAAAAATCTTTAATTTCCAACAAAAAAATTATTAATTCAGAGTGTCAAGAAGATGATAACCTCCTTGAGAGAACAAATACAATGTTCAAGGGGACTAATTCTTGGTTAGTAATGAAAAAGGGACAATGTGCTAAGAAAATAATTGATTCATGTTCTGATGTTCATTTCAGATTTATAGTTAATAGTAGGTCCAAAAAGATTAAAAAGTCCTATTCTAAGAGAAGAAGCAATATGGAAATGCCTTTTATGTCAAGTGAATCTATTAAGGTTGACAATGATAGTGAAAGGAATATTGGTAGCATCATGATTTATAACCTTTAATGAGTTCAAATGATAGTAGGAACTTCTCTATATAAGATGGAGAACTTGAACACTCCTATTAAAGACAAGGAACATCAAAAGGCTTCTAATTCCACAACCAATTGGCTAGTGGTCTTAGTTTACTAAAAAAGGAGATTAGTCCCTATTTTCTTCCTCGTCAGTGATATTGTGAGTAAATAAACTCCTAGAGCCCTGAAATCTAAAAGGACTAAAGGTTTAACCAAGATAGTTTTTGACTAAGACATAGGTAACAACATTGCTTAAGTGGTGACTTATAACCCAAAAGATGATACTAGCACATTAGATTTAAGTAACAATTAAATTACTCATACTAATTTGGGGGTGATTAACTAAGAAACAAAGGAGCATTGGTTAGAATAATCCACAAAAAGAATTATTCTACAATCCCAGAAAGATGGTGTTGAGAAGAATAGATTGAAGGCAGAAATCCATGCGATGGAAGAGTACATTAGATCATTAAAAGGGAAAAATGTTGTGACTAATAGTTCATATTGGCTTACATTCAATCCTAGTGATCTTGAAAATCAACAACTTATTGACAATATAAAGAAGTGGAAGGCCATAATCTTTGTAATCCATAATTGGATTGACTGTGTGATAAATATTCTTACTAGATACATACAAGAAATACATAAGATATTTAATTTTGCTAAAGTAGTGATAAGTGAGGCTTGTATTAAGATTATGGTTTAGAAAGTAGAATCTGAAAGATTTTCTACTATGATTACATAGCTAGCAGTTGTGGAGGAATATGCCATCGATAAATTCCTAGAGAAAAATATTTTTTTTATATAGTTGATGCAAGGCTGATCTATATATTATGAAAGAACATAGCTTGACATGTCTCTAATTATGGTTTGGTCATTTACCATATTCAATCTTTTGAGAAGGAATTCAAAACAATTCAAGATGGTGTGAATAAAGACATGCATACTATCAGTTCAATTTACCTGGCAACTTTTAAAGAAGAGGGTTCAGATATAGGGACACTAGTTAGGAAATATGAAGAACCACTATATGAAATAAAAATTTTAGTAGAATTAACTATAGTAGACCTTACCAAGCTTGCTAAAGTTGAAACTATGGTTAGCATGTGTAGCCAACAACTTTTGGACAACCTAGACAATATTACTAGAACAAAACATGATAGGGACACATGGAAGGATCACTTGTAGAGTATAAAGATCACACACAAGAATTCCATGTCAAAATTTATAGGCACATAGAGAGTTTGGAAACTGGCACAAGGACCTCCTGCTCAAGATGACAATGATGAAGAAGAAGAACCACTGAAGAAACATGATAATTATTCTTGATGATCCTCTGAAAGACCATTATTTTGAGATCCTTTTTATCTTATTTTTAAATAATTATCTTGTAGGAGTATTTATGACTCTGTGGTTTTAAGAAAATGAATTTTTTTTTTTATGAATATGTTATCTATATCTTAAGACACAAAGTTGAAGAATAGATAGTTTAGATTCATCATGTTTTTTTGAATCTATGTAATTCTATGGTATAATGAAGGGAAGTTACATGCCAATAAACATGTTCTCATCAATGTTAAGTTTTAGTAGATTCCTTGCTATAGCCATAGGATTTTCAATGAGTGATATTTTGAACATTACACCTTTTTTCTAGCATTGATGATGAAATGAATATATATATGTAGAATTAGTATGCATTCAATCTTTTATTAGTATGTACCATGTTTATTCAAAGTCAACACCTTAGTCCTTGTATACACCCTAAAATGGTTGCCTAGACTATGGGCCCCAATTATTCAATTTATCAATTTATCAAATTTCTTGAATCAATGGTTTGCAATATTTTATTAAATCAATTGAAATCAATTTCCTTGATCAAATTCAATTGTTTTATTTCTAAGGTTGATCATTTTATCCTAAGTCTTATTTAATTAAAAGAAAATCTCCTCTTTTAATTAAATAAAATAAGTCCCCATTTAATTAAAAGGAAACCTCTCTTTTAATTAAATAATTCATCCACATTTAATTAATTAAGAGAAAAACCCCTCTTTTAATTTAATTAAATATCTCCTATTTAATTAAAAGAACTTGCTCCCTTTTAATTAAATAAAAATCCCACTTAAATATCTCTTGTTGATGAAAGGGAAATAAAAGAAATTCTTTTATTTAATTTCTACACTTAAATGCACATATTTCTAAGTGGGACTAATCTTTTCACTTTCTTCTCAACCACTCCTCTTTTCTCATTGGTGAAATTTCATCTCACATGGATCAAACTCTATTATCCCATATTGGTTGTGAGAAGCCTCTCACCTCCATAATTTCCTTTATAAGGGAGAGCCCTCTCCTCATTTTAGGGACAGATGATGTTATTGTTATGTTGCAGGTCTGGAGAGCAATTTTTGAAGGAGGAGTTTTTGAATGCTAAAGCTTTTTGTGGAGAACTTCTATCTTCTTGTCTCATTCTCTCTTGCACCCATGGCTTTCATCATGGGCTTTTATCATTGCATTTGCATGTTAGTTTAGAGTCATATTTTCTTTCATAAGATTAGATCTTTCTTTCATAGATTAGATTTTTCATTGTTCTTGCATTGTTATCATATAGATTAGTTTTCATCTCCATTTGCATGCATTTTGGATCTTTGAATCTCTCTTTTAATGGTGTACTTGCATGGGCATGAACTAGGTCAAACTGAGGGCCTCCATTGCAAAACCCTTGCACGCCATGACTAGAGAGCTATGAGTCACCATTTGAGACCTCATTCTTGAGTATTCTCGAATATAATGATTCATAGAAGTGTGATCACAATTTAGGCATACATTTTTGGTGCCCACCATTGGGCAACCCACCTTTGCTTGCTGGTTTTTGTGTAGATCTATTTGTAGACTCAAAGAAACCCTGGATTTGAAATATTTGCTCATATCTTTCAAATAGGTGCATATTTTTTTTTGAAATTTTTTGTGTAGGGTGGCAATATATCCGAAAAGCTTTGATCCAATTTTCAGACTTTTCTAAAACATTTTCGAGCTTTTATGATATTTTCTTCATTTTTCATAAAAAATCATTTTCAGGTGTAAATCAGCACATTTTTTGGAAAAATTTACAGTTTCGGAAAGCTCTTGGAATTTTAAATAGAGTTGGTTCTTTGTAATTAAAATTTAGAGGTCATATAATAGGTCAATAATTTGATTTGCAAAAATTTGTCTGTTTTGACAAAACAACTTCCTAGGGCACAAATTAAAAGATCTTTTAAAAAATTTTGCATTTTTGGAAAGCTCTCTAATTTTTTATATGGGTTACTTTTCTATATTTTCATTTTTGGATCCGAATTCATATCATGTAGATCCTATCTTTATGACTAAGTGAAAAATCAATTGAAAAAAAAAAAAGGCATTTAATGAATAGTTTGCATTTCATTTTTTACAATGAATCAATGCATGATGTGGACTTTCATTTGGGTTACTTACTGATTATTATCACTCTTAAAAATAATATTTTCAGATCTAACCTTAGTTTTGGATGAGTTGACATATATTGCATTCATGAGTTTGTTGCTTTGTTCGTTGCGAGCGAGCGATCAAGTGTAAACGAAAGGTACAACAAAGAAAAGATGCACTGTGAGGATTACTAGGTAATTTTCCTTGACTGATAACACTTTTTTTGGACCTAAAATGAACATCTCTCATGTAAATCTTGTGTGTGTTTCCTTCCATGTTCTTATTTTACAACACATACATAATTTGATACTAGGTTGTGATCTCCATTAGTTTTCATTTAGCAGGCTTAGTTGCTTGTGATAGATCTAATTAGCTATCTTGGGTTATTGGACTCACTAATCCACCAGCCCCTTGTTCCACCTTGTGGTTTCAAGCTCAACACCACATTAAAATGGGAGGGGTCTACAGGACAGAAGCATTAAATGTTCCACTAGACAACCCTTTTGTGCTTTTTAGAACTCACTAGTTTATGAGTTGTGGACTCATTTTGGCTTGTGTGAGGGGTTAAATGTTCCACATCTTTGGACTCACCTCGCATTAGTTAAAGTGTTAAGTGTACCACCTTGTGCTCTTTGGTTGCTTTTGGATAGATTTTCTTTCGAGAATTAACATCTGTACACACATAGTAATTAGGCCTCATGAAAACTATTCGTGGATCTTGAGAGAGTGGGTTCCTAGTGAAACTCCTCTCTATGATGGATTCCTTGTAGGTGGGGAGGATACTTTGAGCATCTCGTAGATAGATGAATCTTCAACTTGTTGATTAAGGCATCCTTTCTCCAGAGAGGTTGATAGATCACTAGGAGTTGATATCATAGATCTTTAAGAGATACTCTTAGTTTAGCATGTCGGATTAATCTGTCTGCTTTGATTGGGCTAAAATTGAAAAGGTGTCAAAACCTTGGATCTGGAAGCTAAGTTCCCTTGTGGTACATGATTTTGAGTTGATCACCTTTAGAGAGGCTTAACCATAGCAAGCAATCCCTCTACAGGGCAAACTGCATTGACGGAACCTCAAGTGGTAATAGCCATTTTTGCCATGGTAGTGGCAACCGCTATATAAATGTCCTTGTGGAAGAAATATCCATGGGTGTGGTTCAGTGTGGGTTGTCAGATCTCCCCAACAACTCTTGAATATTAAGTTCTCGAACTGTGTCAAAACCTTGGTGCGCCAGGATTGGAGGTCACCCCTATGAGTCATAAAAGTTGTAGAGTCAAACCATTACTAAAAACCTTAGAGAGGCAAAACTTTTTCATTTTCTAGGAATGTGTGCAATGATTGCAAAACTCTTTGAAAACATACACAATTAGCTCTCTTAGGGATTAGCACAAACTAAGTCACTTGATTGTTCATGCACAAGGTTGCTTTTTCCCTTGCTCATTGTTTTCAGACGTGCTCAATATCACCTACTTACTGTTCTATGTGCTTGTTTATTTGCTTGCTTACTCAAGATGATTGAAATCTGCCCTCTATCTGTAAATAGTCCTAAAACAGTGGCACTTTGCTTAGCTAAAGACTTGTGTCTTGAACTTTGACTAGTCTCGTCTCTTAAGTTACCTTTGGTCTTCATTTCTTAATGTTTTTCATACCTTGTGTCACGTTGGTGATAATATTTGGCTATTCTAGCCTTTAAATTAGACCATTTGTGCCTAGGTGGCCAAAATTCTTGTTATTATCTCATCCTTTTTGAGACTTAGTCTTAATGTGGTCCTTGTCCAAGTTCTAGCTTTTTGTCCTTGTCTATGAGTGTTGCAACCAGAAGTGGCAACGTGTTTTATCTTTATAACCTTAGACGTGGTCATGCCAGGGGTTTTAATCATGGCAGAGGTCACTTACCTTTCACTACAAAATCTGTACCTAGTTTGGCTAGTGATCCATCTTCATGATCCCCCTCACCTACCAGGTCACCTCGAGCTCAGCAAACATTTTCCATAAACCTGCAACAAACTAGGAATCCTTTGTACCAAGAGGATAATGAGACAAATAGAGGTCCTACATTACCAAACATGATGTCAGATTCCTTTTTCAGAGAGCCTTTTGAAACACAACACACTAAAATAGAACACATTCCTATAATGACTAATCATGAACCTGAACATGGTAGTCATAGTAGACATCAAGAAACACCAACGCACGACAAAAAGATAGAGAAAGATCATAACACTGATGAGGAATAGGAAGAGGTGGAAATACTCCCTGAACACATAACAAAATGTTGAAGAAACAAAAACTTCCAAAAGGTCATGGAAATCCTACTCAACGACGAGAAAGAAAAATACTTTCTCAAACTTGCCTAAGAGGGAGCTAAACTGCCCTCTCATTTCAATGTGGAAACCATTATCACGCTTGAGGAAGAAACCAAGACTTCTAATCTCCAAAAACAACTAAAAATTATGCAAGACCAATTGGCTCAGATGATGCATGAGAAAGAGAAACCTATAAAGACATATACATTGGATGCTCTTTGTCCATTTTCATTTGACAAAAGCATAAACATGCCGCCTTTCCCACAAGGCGTAGAGCTACCCAAATAGGAAAGTACTTTGGTACTACTGATCCCCAAGATCACTTGCAAGAGTTTGGTGCTTTGTCCATGGAGTTTATGCATGATCACACATACCTTATGTGTTTAGTCCCTAGGAGCCTAGGTGGTCAGGCTTTGGAGTGGTTCTCACATTTACCTCCTGGTATCAAGACATTTGACAAAATTGCCAATCTCTTTGTTTAGCAATATTCTCATAACATTCAACACCCTGTCAACATTTGAGATCTATGCAACCTTAAACAGAAGGTTGGTGAGCCTTTTCTCACATTCCTCCAACGGTGGAGACAACTATACACTAAGTATTCTCATAAAATTCTAGAAACATAGAAGCTTGACATTTTCACTGATAACCTCTTACCTGATTTCAGATACAGAGTCCAACTTCAAGGTCCACATACCTTTGAAAACATGATTACATAGGCTATCTGTATTGAGGAATTTATGGTCAAGAAGAGTGAACTCACTCTTTAGAGAGACACAAAACAAGGTTACACTTCCAATAGGGATAAAACCGAACACTTCAACAAGAACCAAGAAATTGTACACGATAGAGTTGTTGACAATGTCATGCCCAAACTTGTTAAGGCTACATTTAATCTTACAGATAGTCTTAAATCTACCAAAAATGTTGAGAAACCTCCCCCTGACAATAAGACATCTGGGAACAAACTGAGAAACTCGTGGACAACACGCCCCAAGCGAGAGTATATGCCTTTGGGGGAACCTTTGGATGTGGTTTACAAAACATTTCTACAACACAATCTTATTTCACCAATGGACAACCCTCATCCCTATGATCCACATCCACGTCCACCATGGTGGAATGAGACCTCTTTCTGTGAATATCACCAAAACAAGGGACACAAAATTGTCAACTGTATAAACTTGTGCCATAGAGTCCAAGACATGATTGATGATGGTGATCTTGTGGTAGATGGACATAATAAAAACTCAAACCACAAGGCATTCAAAGAACCTTTCCCATCTTATGAAAAGGGAGAGACTTCAAAGCCAGAACCCTACAAAAAAGTCAACTATACCTATTCCAGTGATGATAATGTCATTCATATGGTTGAACCTGTGGATTCTAAATATTGCAATGTTTACCATTAAGGGAAAGCAAGATAACAACAAACCCAAGAAACCATTTGTCTTTAGGGGCCCTACTTCCAATGCAATGGATAATGTGCCCTCGCAACACTATGCTAATGTTGTTACTCACTCTCATGCTAGGCTGGTGCTTAAAGGCCCTGCGCCTCCTACTTCAAATCCTAATTAACACAAAGAAAAAGCCCTTGCTGGTCCATCCGATAAAGGGTCAAAACCCACAAAAAACTTGACAAAAACTAGTTATAGTGTTCTCGATCAATTAAAACATACCAATGCTCAGATTTCCATCTTTTAGCTACTTAAAATCTTGCCTGCTCATAGGCAGATTTTGGACAAAGCCCTCACTGAGGTGAATGTTCCTCAAGATCTTGGTCTTGAGTGATTTCAATCCATGGTAGGTCACCTGACCTCACCTTATCTTATGACCTTCTCTAAGGAGGATGATAACTTGCTGAATCACCCACACAATCAACCTCTACAGATTGAGGTTATGATCCACTAGACACGTGTTCGTCGGGTACTCATTGATAATGGCGCTGGCCTAAATATTATCTCTACGGCTCTTCTTAGACAATTGAATTATTCTAAAGACTCTATTGATCCTTGATGAAAGATCACTATCAAAGCATACAATGAGGTGGAATGAAAGTCTCTAGGTCTTGTGGTTTTACCAATTTGCGTCAGTCCTATTGAAAGGGATATCACCTATCAAGTGCTTAACATTCCCTTAGCCTACAATATTCTATTGGGATGGCCATGGATACATGAGATGTGCACTGTACCATCCACATACCACCAATGCATCAAGTTCCCATTTCACAGCTCTGAAGTTACTATTCCTACGACCACTAGCTATACCTGCAATATGCTCAAAGTTGCTAAAAATTTTGTCCCTGCCAACCGTGAATCCACTGATTATCATGACAATAAGCTGAAAAAAATTGAGCAATCATTCAAACTGAAAGAAACTGGCATGGAAGAGTACCACATTGAACTAGTGCTGTCATTGACATCTCTCCCAGAGTCTCCTCGACATTATGGGAGACCTTCAGAAGCAAAGAAGCCCTTCGTGCTGACACCTTAGACCAAGTATAATGACACTTTTTTCAAGGCTACAGTTCCCTTAGAGGATGAAAGTGAAAACAAAGCCATTTCCGCATGGCTTTACAAAGAAGAGGCTCTCATGGACCTAACAGAACAAGTTCAAGAAATTGCTCGTCAAAAATATGGGCCTAGCCTTAGGCTTATGAAGCGTTTTGGTTACAAGGGAACTAGCCCTATTGGGTGCAATAACAATGGCTTGATCGATCCTTTCAAAGAAAGCGCTTGAAACAACAGTAATACAATTGGTCTAGGGTTTAACAAAGTCCCTTTCCATTTGGGATCAAACAAATTCATACTCGTACCTAAGAGTTCATCTAAAAATGAGTCACAATCTGAGTCAGGTACTCAAGAGGAAGAATCTGATGATGAGGATTCCTACCCTCATCCTATTCCTTATGATCTCACTAAACTCTTTGCTAAGCCAGATGACTTTGTGCCACGTGTTAGCACTATGGATGATACTAGTAACTCTTCTGAGGATGATACTAAACAACTCAAATATCATTCAGAAAAGGTAGAATCTAATCGGTCATGCCGTATTGAGTATTTCTGTAAGAATCCAAAGGATGAAGGTGAGTATGTCCCTATCACTATTAGGGAGTTCTATAACCGCTCGCCATGTAGCACCGATTCTCATGAATATGAATTTGACTCTCTTTTAGAAGCTACTACTGATAAAGACATTGACCAAGTGCATGTCTATGAAAATCAAATCGAAGTGGGTGAAACGTCTAGTGTTAGGTCACGGGAGTCTGATCCAACTAATGTCCTAGAGTTGTCAATTACTAACATTCGTACTTCGAGGTATTTGAACACACCTGTGGACGAAGTCACCATAGGTCTCGAATTGTTGGTCCAAGCACTTAATGACTATACTATGAACGCAATTGAACCAACCACTACTCTCTCACTTACACATCCTAAGCTTATAGACTGGAACCCCAATACATCTAACGAAGTCCCCACATTCCAGAATGACTATGCTCTCGCCTGCTACCTTAACGCTATGAAACTTGTAACATCTTCCCCCAATGACCAGAGTGTCAACATGACTGAGGCCGATATCAAATATCTCAGTCACACAATTAACAAGAAAAAATGCAAGAGGTCCGATGGTGAAAACCACATTGTGGCAATATCGAATCCCTAAAAAGTAAAAATAAAAGACATATCCAAGGGTGAAAACATCTTTGAGGCACCCACAGATGGGATATTTGATTTCCTTCCTAGTCACTTTCAAGAGAGATCATCAGTGTTAATAGAGCCGACACAACCAATTAATCTGGGCATAGAAGAACATCCTCATTTGATACATTTGGCATAGTCACTGTCACCTGAAGAGAATGAAGAATTCATTTCGTTTTTCAAAGAAAAGAAAATAAATTTTTCTTGGACATATTCTGACATGCCAAGATTGGATCCTGACCTTATCATGCATCATTTTTCAATAGCACCAAGCATCAAACTAGTTAAAAAGAAGCTTCAAAAAATGCATCCTCATGTTGCATTGCTCGTCAAAGAAGAATTGGAAAAACTTCTAAAAGCTGGTTTTATTCATGCAATTGATTATGCTAAATGGATATCCAATATTGTTCCTATTTCCAAGCATGGTAAATCTATCAGGGTTTGTGCAGACTTTCGTGATCTTAATTTGGTATGTCCTAAAGATGACTTTCCACTCCCTAATATTGATATGATTATGGACATGACGGCTGGCTTTGAGATGCATTCACTTATGGATGGTTTTTTTGGATACAATCAAATAAAAATTGCCCTATAAGACCAAGAGAAAATGGCTTTCACATGTGCATGGGGAACCTTTTGTTGGAATGTGATACCATTTGGCTTAAAGAATGCTGGTGCCACATACTAGCGGGCTATTACCACAATTTTCCATGACATGATGCATAGAACCATGGAGGACTATGTTGACGATACCTTGGTCAAAATTGATAAATGCACTACTCATCTAAAAGATTTGGGACCCATCCTAGATCGTATGGAAAAATTCAGCCTTTGACTCAATCCTAAGAAATGCGCATTTAGTGTCACATCAGGAAAGTTGTTAGTATACATCGTCTCTACAAAAGGAATTGAAGTAGATCTAGAGAAAGTATAGGCAATAATGGACATGCCACCACCTCAGAACATCAGTCAGATGAGAGGACTACAGGGAAGGCTTCAATCTATTTGTAGGTTTATTTCACAATTGATGGATAGATGACAACCCCTCACAAAGATCTTACATAAGGGTGTGAAATTCAATTGGAGCCAGGATTGTGAGCAAAGATTTAAAAAAATCAAACAATATCTTGTCAATCCTCCAATCCTGATGCCTCCTATTCATGGGAAGCCTCTGCTTTTATACATTTCAGCCACTGACACATCTCTAGGAATCTTGTTGGCTCAGGAAGACAATGACAACAAAGAAAGATCTATTTATTACTTGAGCCGGACACTGGTCTCTTATGGGAAGAGCTATAGCATTATTGAGAAAGCTTGCTTAGCAATTATCTTTGTTTCCCAGAAGTTGAGACACTACATGCTTGCCCACACTACATAGCTCGTGGCTAAAATAGATCCCCTAAAGTACTTGCTCAGTAAAGTAGCTCTCATAGGAAGACTAGCTAAATGGGTCATGATACTTAGTGAGTTTGACATCCAATATGTTGAACGCAAGGCTATAAAGGGGCAGGCAATTGTAGATCAGCTAGCTGATGCACCCATATAGAGTCTTCTATCCATGGACATTGATTTTCCAGATGAGTCGATTCTGACACTCACACATCATATGTGGGTTATGTTCTTTGATGGGTCTTTCACTCAACAAGGATTAGGTGTTGGCTTACTTTTTATTACACAACAAAGGTATTCATTGCCCAAAGCATACAAGATTTTGTTTCCTTGTACAAATAACATTGCTAAATATGAGGCTTTGATCAATGGCATGAAAATTGTAGCTAAATGGAGAGTGGATCAGTTAGACATCTTTGGTGACTCTCAGCTTGTTATCAACCAAGTAAATGATGTGTATCAAACAAAGGATGAGAAACTAATTACTTAAAAGTGCATGGTTGATGACTTGAAGAAGCATTTTGCACACATCACCTTTCAGCAAGTTCTTTGAGCAGATAATAAGGTGGCTGATGCCATGGCTACTCTAACCTCCCTACTACAAATGCTTGAAAATGATCTTTGATATGAGTTCTTGGTGGAAGCGTTACACTACCCAGCCTATGACATCCCTGATTCTAGGATGATATATTCTATTATAGGACAAGAATCATCTCACTACCATCACATTTATTCCTGCCTCCATAATCAAACCAATCCAAAAGGTCTGACCTGGAATGAGAAATGTTACCTAATCTGTAATGCTTCACATTATGTCATTATTGCTGACGATCTATATAGGAGAGGTCTTGACGAAACACTCCTTAGGTGTTTAGAATTCGAAGAGTCCAAATGTGCACTAATTGACGTTCATGAGGGAATTTTCAGATCTCATTCCAATGGCCTCATAGTAGCTTGCAAACTCCTTCGTGCTGGTTACTACTAGCCTAAAATGGAGCAAGAAGCCATCAAGTATGCTAGGTCCTGCAAGCAGTGTTAGCTACATAGGAATCTCATTCATGCTCCAGCCAGAGAGTTGATTCCCTCTACTACAACATGGCCATTTCAATAGTGGGCCTTCGACTTGGTGGCGAAAATTCAACCAACCTCTTCTAATGGACATAAGTTCATTATCACGGCTACAGATTATTTCACGAAATGGGTAGAGGCAGTACCTCTCATAGTTTTTGATGGAAAAACTATAGCGCTTTTCATCACAAACTACATCATCTGCAGATATGGTGTACCATCCTCAATCATTATTGACAATGGAGGACAATTCAAAAATAAAGAGCTTAAGGAACTGTGCAAGAAATTTAAGATTACACAACATTGGTCTTCCATTTATTACCCCCAAGGTAATGGTCAAGCTGAGCCATCCAATAAGGTGATCCTCAAAATTCTTCATCACACAGTCAGTAAGTCAGGGAGAGACTAGCATCTCTAGATCAATCCAGCCTTGTGGGCATATAGGACAAGCATCAGGACTCCAAGAGGCATGACTCCCTTTGCTTTGGTATATGGGGTGGATGCTATGCTTCCAATAGAGGTCGAGATTCCTACCTTGAGAATCTCTATGAAAGGCCTTATCACTGATGATGACTATAGGATAGCTTGGCTTCAAGACCTTGTGTTACTAGATGAACGAGGACAAGTGGCATGTGATCATCTGAGAGCATATCAACAAAGGATGGCACAAAGCTACAATCAGAGGGTCAGGCCACGTGACTTCCAGCTGGGTGATCTCGTCCTAAGAGAGAATCCCAAGAATAAACAACAGCGAATACAAAAGGGAAAGTTTGAACCAAACTGGCTGGGTCCTTACATCATTACTGCAATATATGGATCTGGCGCCTATCAGCTTTCCACAACTAAAGGAGAAGTGCTTAAGGAACCTATCAACACTCTCCACCTGAAGCAGTTTTACAGTTGATTTAACCTCAGCAAGCTCTCTGTACATATCTATATGTCCTGAAAAAATCTAAAAATTGGAAAAAAAGTCCTAAAAAAATTTGTTACCCTAGTGAAAACCTAGCAATAGGCGCCTTGGTAACACCAAAAAAATTGAAAGATCCCAAAAAATACAAAAAAAATCAAAAAAGAGAAAAATACAAAAAAAAAAAAAAAAATACAAAAATACAAAAAAAGAGAGAAAAGAGAAAAATAAAAAAAAATTGAAAAATAGAAAAGTGCCATTGGTGAAAACCTAGAAACAGGCATCATGGTAGCAAAAAAAGAAAATCTTGCCAAGAAGGTGAAAACTTGGTAAACAGGTGCCTCTTGTTCCCAATGCTCCATCTTGCACTGCATCTTCTGGCTA
Source organism: Cupressus sempervirens (assembly GCA_028749045.1). Classification (NCBI taxonomy): domain Eukaryota; kingdom Viridiplantae; phylum Streptophyta; class Pinopsida; order Cupressales; family Cupressaceae; genus Cupressus; species Cupressus sempervirens. Next base: position 321,386,809 of record CM053789.1, read on the forward strand.
TTCTATACAGTCGCTTTCACGCTTTTGCTTTCCTGCTTTTCCTGCTCATGTATCCATGGATTGAGTCTTGTCCTAGCTTGGGGGCATCCCCCCTTAGTGTCACTCTTTTTGAGGTTCTCCTCATAGAATCTCTTTCATGATAGTCACCAGTTGTTTCAACTGCGTCTGCCTACTGTCGCTAGTGTCACTCTTTTTGAGGTTCTCCTCATAGAATCTCTTTTGCGGTAGTCACCAGTTGTTTCAAACTGCATCTACCTACTGTTGCTAGTGTCACACTTTTTGAGGTTCTCCTCATAGAATCTCTTTCACGATAGTCACCAGTTGTTTCAATTGCGTCTGCCTACTGTCGCTAGTGTCACTCTTTTTGAGGTTCTCCTCATAGAATCTCTTTTGTGACTGTCACTAGTTGTTTCAAACTGCGTCTACCTACTATCACTAGTGTCACACTTTTCGCAATTCTCCTCATAGAATCTCTTTCGCAATAGTCACCAGTTGTTTCAGCTGTGTCTACCTATTGTTTCTTAGGTCACATCTCCAGCTTCATTTATGGAAGATCTCTATTGCGTGAGTCACCGGTCATTCTGGCTGTGTCTGTCTATTGTCACCCAGTCCTCTTTAGGTTCTTCATCATGAAGATTCCTCTTTGACATCAGTCACTAATCATTCTAACTGCGTCTGCCTATTGTTGTCACTGTACTAAAGAGATTTCTTTCGAATGTATTCTGGACATTAGCACTTCACATCAATCCCAAAACACTGAATTCAAAAATGATATCTTGTTTGGATATGTTGAGCTCTTCCTTTTTTTGCTTTGTCTTTGCTTTATCATATCTCCTTGAGCAATTCAATGATGTCATCTTCAACTAGGGAAGTAATGACTAGGGGCATGATCCTTTTCTTTGTTTTCTGTTTGTGGTTTAGTTCTAATAAGTTGATATATTCCTATAAGAGGGGTGTCCACTATAAGAGCCTCCATCTCATATTGGATGGTTCTGTGCACCTTGACTTCGTTTATATGAATACACCAATAACGTTGGTTCTTCTCCTTGTTTGTTGGAGTGAACTCGTCATGCTATAGTACATACTGATACTCGTCCTGCTAAGTGAATGTATGGGTCACTGCGAGTATATCTAGCACACTTCTGTCTCAGGTTACGAACATAAGGGTCATTGCGGACAAAATGAATACTGAATACTTAGCATAACAGGGATCTCCTGTGTGTTTGGTGTGCCTGTCATGTAAGCAACATTCTGGTCATCCTAGTGTTTATGCTTTGATGCTTATGTTAACTTGCTACATTAAAAGGGACAAATGTTCTGGTCATTCTAGCTTCTTGTGCCTCGAATGCTTACATTTAATCCCGACAAACCAATAAGGTATGTTATATTCATATTTCCATGATTGCAATGTCAGTGGGAATTGTATGATCTATGAGCTTTGTTCTATATCCGGTGATGATTAAATATTGAGGCTTGGTAACCATACCTAGGGTTGCATTTAACATAGTCTTGCATTGCATACTTCACTTGTATAAGCATGTGATTCAATTGTGAATCTACTTTCACCTTCTCTGATGAGGGATTGTTGATCTCTTGAAAGTATCATGTTTTTCACGACTGCACAAATGATCGATTAATCACTCTTTTGGCTACTTTGGCTGCTTAGAACCCTTTTTTTTTTTGGGATCGAAATCAAAATCTAACACACTTAAGTGACTCAAAAATTCATTTTAGAATTTTGGGCAATCCAAATTATTTTGATACTTTACGACTCTTGGAATCTTTTCAAATCAAACTTGGACTTTTGGACCTCAAAATCACTTCGGATCAACTTCCACATTTCTTCAGATCATCCTGATCTCTTCAATTTATTCTGATCGTTCTGATCTCCTCATCTTTTCCTTACATCATTCTGATCTCTTCTACATTCTGTTGAATCTCAAAATTGATATACTGCTTCACATCATATTTCTAGTGTGTCATCTTTTGGTTTTTCTCCCGAGGGGGCAGGATGATTACATCATTGAACACTTATTGCTTGGGGCATCTTATTCCCATCTTATGTCCTCGTCACTTGGGGCATCTCATCATTCGAGGCATCTTGTTCCCTTCTATCTAGCATCTTTTCTATCTATCTTATCTTTTCATCAATTGATCAACCTTATAATAGCTCCTCTCAGAGTTTGATGGATAGGTATTGGGATAGTCTAAACCCTGACTCTTGAGGATCAAGCCTTGTTCTGGGGATGATCCTACGACTCATGATTAGACTTTGTTATCTTTTAGCAATCTCAGGTATCTAGGTGTTCTATCTGGATCCTTGAAGGTTAAGATTCATTCTAGAGATAATCTTCTAAATGCTTTCAATCTCAGGTATCTAGGTGTTCTATCTGGATCCTTGAAGTTTAAGCTCCATTTTGGAGATAATCTTCTAAATTCTTTCAATCTCAGGTATCTAGGTGTTCTATCTAGATCCTTGAAGGTTAAGCTTCGTTCTGGAGATAATCTTCTAAATGCTTTCAATCTAAGGTATCTAGGTGTTCTATCTGGATCCTTGAAGGTTAAGCTCCATTCTAGAGATAATCTTCTAAATGCTTTCAATCTTAGGTATCTAGGTGTTCTATCTGGATCCTTGAAGGTTAAGCTCTGTTCTAGAGATAATCTTCTAAATGCTTTCAATCTTAGGTATCTAGGTGCTCTGCTTGCATTCCTTGGGATTAAGCTCTCTTCTAGAGATAGTCCTTAAAATCTTAGCAATTGATCTTTGTATCATCAATTTTGGAACCAATCCTTAAATTAAATCACTTTTAATAAATACACCTATCTTGATTAATTAAATGTAATTATTTAATTAAATGAGAAAGGTATCTTCATAGTTGCACTTGTGACTAGTGATGATTGTGTGATTTTTTTTTTGTGTCCGTTAATAATGGCCCAATGATGAAAATAAGTTCTTTACATTCTCTAATGAATGATGAACACAAAATCCTATGTTATAGTTTCTCTTTTGCAAGTACACCATTGCATTTTCATGTAGCTTGCATTATTAGACTTCATGTTAGTTTGCATTTTTAGGCTACATTATGAGTTTGAGAGGGTTCTCCCTTCATCTTTATTGTGGACTTTTAATCAACAATGGTCATGTTTTGATCTTCATTTCCTTATCTTCTTTCATGATCTCAATCAAAATTTCTATCTTAAATAGTTGATTTATTTTGGGGCATTTTCTTTTCTTCTTTCTATTTTCTTTCCATATCTTTCAAACTCCTATCTTCCATTTTCTTTATCCCCCATTGTTTTTCTTCTAAAATCACCTTTGGGGCATAATATTTCATGCTTGATGATCTACCTTGGTTCAATGATTCTTATATATTTCATCTTACATCAAGAACCTTATCTTTTGTTCAATTTGATCAAATTTATCAATTTGTTGTCCCTCCTCTATCTCATTTCGATTTCGATCATGAGGGGGCAGTAATTATTAACTTCAATCTTTGATTCAATTTCTTTCTTTGACTACATGTGTTCCCAAATATATCACACATTAGTCAAAGAGGGGCAAATGTATACACCCTAAAATGGTCACCTAGACCATGGGCCCCCATTATTCAATTTATCAATTTATCAAATTTCTTGAATGAATGGTTTGCAATATTTTATTAAATCAATTCAAATCAATTTCCTTGATCAAATTCAATTATTTTATTTCTAAGGTTGATCATTTTATCCTAAGTCTTATTTAATTAAAAGAAAATCTCCTCTTTTAATTAAATAAAATAAGTCCCCATTTAATTAAAAGGAAACCTCTCTTTTAATTAAATAATTCATCCGCATTTAATTAATTAAGAGAAAAACCCCTCCTTTAATTTAATTAAATATCTCCTATTTAATTAAAAGAACATGCTCCCTTTTAATTAAATAAAAATCCCACTTAAATATCTCTTGTTGGTGAAAGGAAAATAAAATAAATTCTTTTATTTAATGTCTACACTTAAATGCACATATTTCTAAGTGGGAGTTATCTTTTCACTTTCTTCTCAACCACTCCTCTTTTCTCATTGGTGGAATTTCATCTCACATGGATCAAACTCTATTATCCCATATTGGTTGTGAGAAGCCTCTCACCTCCATAATTTCCTTTATACGGGAGAGCCCTCTCCTCATTTTTGGGATGGATGATGTTATTGTTATGCTGTAGGTTTGGAGAGCAATTTTTGAAGGAGTTTTTGAATGCTAAAGCTTTTTGTGGAGAACTTCTATCTTCTTGTCTCATTCTCTCTTGCACCCATGGCTTTCATGATGTGCTTTTATCATTGCATTTGCATGTTAGTTTAGAGTCATATTTTCTTTCATAAGATTAGATCTTGCTTTCATAGATTAGATTTTGCATTGTTCTTGCATTGTTATCATATAGATTAGTTTTCATCTCCATTTGCATGCATTTTGGATCTTTGAATCTCTCATTTCATGGTGTACTTGCATGGGCATGAACAAGGTCAAACTGAGGGCTTCCATTGCAAAACCCTTGAACACCATGACTAGAGAGTTATGAGTTTCCATTTGAGACCTCATTCTTGAGTAATCTCAAATATAATGATTCATAGAAGTGTGCTAACATTTTAGGCATACAGTGCTAAGTCAAAGCCAACTAGATTAATGAACTATTGTGCATGAGAAAGATATTTAATGTTTTTTGCTATGGTAGTGCCTGAATATATTTTCTTCAACCTACTATATTCATAGAGGATTTAATCATGGTTATTGATATTTCTATTTCAAACTCTATGAGCCTATAGTTGATCCTCATTGACGGAGTCATCATAATGTTAATAAGTTCTTATAGATTTCCTTTAAATAATGCTCATTGTATCTCTAAAAGATTTTTTTGGAAGAAAGATATAATAGATTGGGGTAAAAGTACAAAGTTGTGTCACCTTTTAGGTTGACTTATCAGAATGACTAAATTTTAGTATTTTTATCCAAAAATAAATTTTATTCAAACATATGATCTAAATAAGTTCATTCTAGCTAAGTTATATATCGTCTCACACTTTTCCAATTTGAAATGTCCATTAAATACATGTTTTATACTAATTTATATTCAATTACTTAAGAAATAAAATTATTTTAGAAAACTAACATTTCAATAACTCTTACTATTTATTATGATATTTTTTTAACAACTTATAAACACCATTTTATAGAGCCCAAAGTTAAGAATAATATCATATAGATTTCATAATGTTATAATTGGATATAGTACATTGTAATTGAAAAATTTTACAAGCACGTGCTTTAACACTTAAAAATATGTCGATTTTGAAAAACAATAAATATTAAATCATATAAAAATAAAATAAAATTATATGACATTCTAGAGGAGAGAGTCATCTTGTAGAATGTAAATTTTTTCTTATAGTTAGAATAGATTTGTTTCGGAAAATGTGGTGGGAGATGAAAACTATCAATTTCAAGTGATTTGAAATTTGAATCATTATAAAAGAGAAAATATAGGTCTAAAGCCAATTTTTTCTTTATGATTGTTCTAGCTATATATGTTATCTATACTATAGTCTAAGTTCAAATGGAAATAAGTTTATTTCCATATAGTATTGTGATGAGAACTAATCCCCTAATTTTTAATATTTTTCAGCAACTAAAAAATTATCTATTAAAATAAGAAAAATATATCAATTCTTATTCCAAATAATTTAAAAAAAAATAGTAATCCTAAGATCTATCCATTTCTGCACATCTCATTAGTTTACTTCATTTTCAAATTCTAAATAACAATACTAGTTTTATGTGATTGAAGGTGAACAAGTATACTTTTGTTAGCCTTTTCCTTTACAAAAGGGTGACATAGGTTTGTGCTTTTACACATTAATTTTTATAGTAGCAGTGTGTGATCTTGTTTTCAATTAGATGTAATTTCTTACCATGAATAGAATAAAAAGTTGAGGTTTATGTATTCTATCTTGATTTTTTTTTATGTTCACTCATCCAAGGGGTGTTGTCTGAACTTCTCTATTCAAATAGATTTCATTTCCTTGTTGTTTCTTTGCAATGCAGTGTTATGTTGTTCTTCCAATCATTGATAACAAAAATGTTGAACTATTCCTACATCATAGGTGTATTGATAGATTTATTGTTTGTAACAATACTTTAAGCTCTAAGTTAGGATGTTATTTCAGTTCCTAGCTTAAGTCTCCTTCAACATTCCATTTATTTTAGTTGTAATGAGTTAAAAAGGAATCAGAGCATATACTTTTTAGTTACCCTCTTAATCTTATGCTCTAAGGTTGATAAAATAAAATGAAGTCAGTATACTATTTTTTAGAAAACACATTGTGCTATATAATCATAGAGTCACTATGAAAGAATTTCAAATCCTTTGGTGCTACTAGATATACTAACAAATGTGAAAAGTGTCAATGAATGGAAAGACCCTATAGATCAGATGAAATGCCTTTGTAGCCTCAAGTTGTTTTTGCACCCTTTGAAAAATAGTTGATTGACTTTGTAGGACGTATTGAACCTTCTTCACAAGGAAGATCTTGCATTCTAATTTGCACTCACTATGTAACTAAATGGGTAGATGGCAAAACCATGAAATACCCAAGTGACACCATCATGGCCAATTTCTTATATGAATCCATGTTTACATGTTTTGGAGTCCTTGAGGAATTAATATTTTATCAAGGGGCCCAATTTACATCACATTTGATAACTACTCTTATGTAGGAGTATACCATCCAACATGGAAAATCATCACCTTATCATACACAAGATAATGGTTAAGTAAAAGTTACTAATAAGGAGATGGAATCCATCCTCACCAAAATAGTAGCACTCCATAGGAAGGTCTAGGCCACACACCTTCCTAAAAATCCATAACTGATTTTACCCCTTTTGAGCTGATCTATGGTAGGTCAGCTGTAATACCTATGGAATTTGAATATAAAACATTGAGGACTATCATGGACCTTGGTATGGAACTCACTATTGCACAACAAGAATGAATCATGAATTTAAATGATCTTGATGAATGGATGAAATCTGCATTGAATAACGCTAAACTCATTCAGCACTAGAGAAAATAGAGGCATGATAGCTTTGTCAAATAGAAAATGTTTTTCTATAGGAGATTGAGAACTACTTCATGACTCAAAATACTAGCATAATACATGGAGGTTTCTAAATTCTGGTTAGGACTAGTTATCCTTGAGGAATTCTTGCAAAATTTCCAAGTCAGTAAGGATATTCTCAATCTTGTAGCCAAAGAGTCTGGGTCTCCTACCCTGACTCATGATACTTCTTGACTCCATTCAAGGAATTCATAATAAACAATTTCTTTTCGAAATTACTTTCTTCACAATCCACTCTACTTCACCTTCTCTCTTTCCCATCTTACCATTCCAACCCATCACTCTATCAATTCTGATGATCTTTTTGAGAACATCTTTCTTGCAGTAGTTGTGTGGTACATACCACTTAACTTTACATGTTTATTTTATTTTATGCATGCTTTGTTCATAATTGGTATTGTTTATAATTATTCACTCTTTCATTTCCTAGCTCAGTGGAGACCCATGAATTTTCATAGTTGGGGGGAGGGAAATATTTAAATATTTGTTTTCAAATCAATTTCAAATCGCATGTAACTTTTAAAATCTAATTGAGATGACTGGAAGTAATTTAATGCTTAATGTTACATGTTGATGACTTGTCCTTCTATGATTGGATCATTATGAAATTAAGGACATTAATAGAAGTTATTTAACTTTTAATGCTAATTTGCAGTGCATTTGGGTGACTGACCTATACATAAGTGAAAATTATAAAACTTGATGTAAGAAGGATATTATGTGACATTTTGCATTAAACTCTCGTAGTCCATACCATTTTTCTTAGATACATAGTATTGTAGTATACAAACTTTGATTCACCAAGCTCTAAAATGTCATGAGTTTTCCAAAATTTGATTGAAGCCAACAATTGGTGGAAGACTCCACAACTACAAGCTAGTTGATCACTAGGTTCTTTTGGGTGATGCAGTCAATTGCAAGATGTTCAAAAGTAGTGGATGGTTGGATTACTAACTTGGTCTGAAAGGAACTGATGAAGTGGTTTTTCTTCAATTCATGAGAACTCTAATGGATGACAAAGTAGTAGATAAGGGGCTAAGAATTGAGTTCATAGAAGAGGTGGTAATTGAGGTCACAAGGTTACCCCAAGAAGAAAAAAATTAGGAAAAAGAGTTTGACCTAAGGACAACTAGGGGCACAATTTAGTGCACACCAAGACCCTCAACTAGAAATTGAAAAAATACAGGGTAATTCTACATTATCCTTATTGATGGATTTATTCAACCAATAATGTTTATCATCTAGTACTTCACATGTAAAGGACATTACACATACTTACATTCCCTCCATTTTAATATTTTGGCTCATCTACAACATGATTGCAAATAGATAAATCTTCCAAATTTCATATTTAGCATTGTTAAGAAGAAAGCTTCTATAGTAAAATTAGGAAAGGATTAGTCTATCTCTCACCATTTTTTAATAAAATTAATCATAGAAAGGGAGTTAAATAAGTAGTCAATTAGGACATTGGAATAGTTTTCATAGTTAAATGAGGTACAGCCTAGGTTGGTTGACCCTAGAGGCTAGAGTATTTGATGAAGGGAAACAACATCTAATTGTATCTATAAGGTTGTTCCTAGAAGTAAAACTATTCCTAAAGCCTCTCCCTCTAGTTCTAGATCAATTAAGAAAAGGATTTACAAAGCTAAAGCCTCCATAACTAGCAAAAAGAGAAGGAAAAATATAGAAGTTGCTAATTCCCTAAGACACCATCATCTACCAAGAATAGGTATACCACGAAGGAAGGTAAAGATAAAGCTATAAAACCTAAGGGAGGAAGGTTAGAAAAAAACCAAAATGATGAAAGTAATATTAATGAAACCCTCTAATTACATGTGAAGAAAAAATTTAGAAAACCCACTTGAAGCGCCTATGATGGAAATACATGTAAGTGAGAAGAAATGAAAGAATCCTTGATGATTGTCTACCCCACCCACAATATGAAGTGCAAGGCTCTCATAGTGAAATAGGACAACCGAAACCTCCATTCCAATAGCTACCCCTAAGTTTTTGAATGTGAAAAGGATTCATCTCTAGAGGAAATATTGCAGGAAAATGTAGCTAGTGAAAATGAATACGAATTCTAGAATTTGCATCCTAAAGTTGATTGTATTGTTAACTGTGTACTTATTAATAGTAATGAGGATTTTTGCAAGCCTAGGGTATCTGATGATTTTTAGGGAAGCTCTTATATGAAATATATGGGTGAAAACTCTACAGATTTTCCTTTGGAGGAGTATCTAGAATTTAGACAATTGTTAAAAAAGTCATATAAAAATTTGATCAAGATGGGCGAGACACATTAGTGACAACAACTATTGAGTCCATTATTGTACACAATGTGGTGACAACAATTATCATAAGAAAAGGAGAATTCTCCACACCATATAGTATCAACAAAACTCCCCATTTGACATTTGAATGAATAGACCTCTTTAATCAAGAACCATTTCAACCACCCAATCTTTTGACACGTTTTTCTATGAGTATTAACTTTTTCAATAGTTTTTATGGGAGATACCTCAATAGGAGTTGGAGAAAGAAACATTATTTTTTTATTATCAATGAACATGGCTATCACTTGAAATATAGCTCATACCAAAATGAAGTCCTTTAAATAATAATTGAATAGATCACAAGATTGATTTCTAGATTAGTGGAATGTAGTCCACCATTGCCAGTGTATGCCTTATTTCTTAAAGAGAAATTTGCAAATTTTAAGTTGATCGGAATTTTGGAAGGTCTTAATCCCTCTATTTCTAACCCACATGAGTTTTATGATGCATTTCAATCTGTTACCATGGCTTTGAAAAATTTACTCATTGAATGATATCTTCATAATATGGCAATACCTAATGACATAGAGTGGAATTAACTAGTGTATGTAGGGGATGTACAATTGAGAGCAATGATGTTATCGATATAGAATGAGATAAGTAGAGAACATCAAGTTGCACCTTAGAGGGAAATGAAATGAGAGCACCATTGCTCATGAGGCAAGAGGATCAACACACTAGATGGGCATTTATGGATTGGATTTCTATTCTAGGTAACCTTGTAGGATCTAGTAAGGTGTGTTTAGATAGAGAATGAGCTTTTGGAGATTGGGGACATAACTTATTTCAAGATGTTGAGAAAATAATTGTTTCTTGAAAGTAATGGTGGAAAAGAATGGCATATGACTTAAGGGTAACAAAACCTCACTCCACTCATAATTTGGATCTTGCTATAATTAGGGTTTCATGCTATATTGAGTTGGGAAGAACTTGGTTTGAATATTGACTTCCACTAAGGTATCAACCTCATATTCTCCTACAAACACTATTTGTAGTAAATGATAATATAGAGGATCATGATATGGTTGTTGAATAGCAATGCTAGAGAAGGCTCAAGGAAAATTATTGTTACTTGAACTATGTTTAAAATGAGGCAAGAGAAAAGACATCTAGTGACTAGAGAATTTGGGCTCAGATCATGAACTTCATAGTTGTTGTGGACCAATAATATATCAGTTGGGGGGAATGATGAGCCTCTAAAAGGCTATTATTTTGAAATGATTTTTATCTTGTTTCTAGAAAATTATCTTGCAGGAATATTTATGACTCTATTCTTTTAAGAATAGTAACTTGTGTTTTTATGAATATGTGTTATATATGTTAAGACATGGAGTTGAAGGATAGATAGTTCAGATATGCTATGTTTTCTTGAATCTATGTACTTATATGATATAATGAAGGGAAATTACATGTCAATAAATGTTTACTTATCCATGTTATGTTTGGGTAGATTCCTTCCTATAGCCATAGGATTTGCAAAGAGTCATAGTTTGAAAATTACACCTTTTTCTAACATTGATGATGAAATAAATATATGAATGTGGAAGTTGTATGAATTGAATGTTTTGCAAGTATATATCACATGTATTCAAAGTCAATAGCTTAGTGGTAAGTCAAAGCCAACTAGATTGTTGAACTAAAACAAATGAGCAAGATATTGAACATTTGTTGTAATGGTAGCACATGAATATATTTTCCTCAACCTATTATATTCTTGAAGGATTTAATGGCAATTGTTAATATTTCTATTGCAAAATTTATGAATCTATAATTGATCCTCATTGATGGAGTGATCAAAGATTTAGGAAATTGTTGTAGTTTCCCTTTAAATAAAGTCTTTTGTAGTTTTGAAAGAAGTTTTTGGGAGAAATATAGAATACATTGATTTTTATAACAGTAGCGTGTGATCTTATTTCTAATTAGATTTAATCTCTTACCATGAATGAATAGAATACAAAGTTCAATGTTACATCTTCTACTTTGATTCTCTATTTTGTTCACTCATCCAAGGGGGCCACTTGGTGAGTGAACTACTCTGCTAGAATAGATTTCATTTCCTTGTTTGTTTGTTTATGAGGTAGAATTCTATTGTTCCTCCAACAATTGATAACACATGAAGTCAATATGTTATTTTTAGGAAAACACATGGTTCTATCTAATCATGGAGTCACTATGAAAGGATTTACAATCCTTTGTTACTAAGGTATTAAGTTGACCAGGAAATTCTCTATAGAGAATATCTACTTTATGCTCTTTTCAATTTCAAGCTATAAATTAGTTGCTTCAAGGGTTTGCGTACCTATTAAGGACTTGATTATTTTAGCTATTTTTAAACTGTCCAAAAATTGGCTTTTAATGGATATTTTCAGACATCACTTTATTTAAACTAGAAACTTAGTAGTGTGAGGGGTTGGCAATTTTTGATGGATATCATATTGTGAACTTTTATCTAAGTTTTAATAGTTATGCAAATGTTATAAGTTTTATAACATTGTATCTGAATAGGATTATTGTTTTTGGAATGGGAAAGATCTGATTATTCAAAGATTATATACTTTGGATTTCTCATTGTCGATTTAGTATTTAATTAATACCACATTTTTAAAATCTCTTCTTGGAGTTGGATAATATATTGAGTATATGTTAGATATGTTATCTATTTCGTATGCATTTATGAGAAATGATTAATATAGAAACTCTTTTTTCTCTAGATATTTTATTCTTTCTTATTTATTTAATTGTTGTTTATCAAATTATCCCTCTATCCAAGAATAGATGGGAAGCCTCACTACCTTATAGTTAAAAGTAATTTTCATTTAAAAGGATGTTTTGATTGAATATCTAACAAGGGAGCTGAATCTTGCCAAAATTTAGAGAGGAATTAAAAACATTAAGATTCCTCAACTATTGGTAAATTGTATTTTTCTTGTAAAATTTGGCATAGAAGTTCTTAATTATTTATTCTTATTAAAAGAAAAATCTATACACAAACAAGTTTTTTGTGACTCTACTGGGGAGTCAAGCAAAGAAGATCTAGTATTTTACTATTATAAAAGATGATATTATGCTTCAATATGTTACTCCCATATTATGATATTTTTCTTGTTCTTCAACCAAATCTTGACTTTAATGACACATAGGAAGATATCATATCTGATTTGAATGTAGTGGCTTGGAGAGAAAGGACAAGAAACCAACAATACTTAAAAATGTCTAGAACCCTCGAAAGGGAGGAGGAAATTGGTGAGCAACTAAGAGAAGTTATTGTGATTCAAGAAGCTTCCATGGTAAATAGATTGACTAAAGGGCTAGTAAGAAACTAAATAAGAAAAGCCAATAAAGATGGCTAAAAGAAGATTTACAAGAATAGATAAAGAAAGAAGTTTAACTGACAATGAATTTGAAGCTTTAAGGTTGATTGATTTCAAACTCGATAACAACCTTAGAAGAAAGAAGAAAGTCTAGTCATTTGGTAGGCCTATGTCACCACCACTAGCACAACCTTTCTAGGTTCTACAAGCCATTGATATCCATAGTATTTCACCCCTTCTTTTTTTAAATATCCAACCTTTGAATATCATGCTTCTAATTACAAACTTTTGGGGTTAAAAAAATGGACCTATCAAACTTGGAGTGAACCTTGGAGCCATGCCCATGGGTGCTAAGGATTCTTGCCCAAATTTAGTGGAAATAGAAAAGTTATAGCCAAAGATCATTTAAGCTTGTTCAAAGTAGCTTGCAAAAAATGTAGATGTCCCTACTGAAGATGTCACTATCTAACTCTTTATCCAAACATCTAGTGATGCTACTACTAATTATTTTAATAACCTCTCACATGCTTCTATAACAAGTTGGGATACCATGACCTATTCATTTGGAGCATGTTTCAAAAACCCCAATGATGGAAACTCATTTTTATCTAATTGTCACAACTTAAGAAGGAAATGCACGAGCCTATGAGAGAATTTGTTGCTAAATATAAAAAACATTAAGAAATAATTCTTATAGCTTCAAAAGCTAATGCTGAAAATTAGAAAGGATTCTTGTTTGGAGAGATGCCCCTTGATATTTCTTCTCATATGAGAAGGAAAGTACCAATTGATTTAGCTGCTACCTAAAGATTAGCCATTGCATTAGAGGATGACTTGATAATCATAGGAAAATGGAGAAGGGATGTTCAAACTTCAAACTCTTAGGCCTCTATAGGTATAGATCCTATGGTCCAAAGGTTAGTTAATGATGTTAACACCATAAAGAGATAATAGATAGGCCTAGTATTTATCAAAAACCATATCAGAATCAACCTAGACGGAATAGTTTCCATGCATAGCAAGGAATAGGTGCCTATTAGCTACCTAGTCCATAGAATAAGTTGTATATTGAAGCTCCTCTTGGTAAATATGTAATGTGTTATTTTCATCTTACTATGAATCATGATGGTGAAACATGTAAAGACTAGCTAAGCAACTTACAGATGAAAGAATATGAAGGTCAACATGGAATTTTTACTAATGTAGAATTAGATCCACTTGAAATGAGTACCTTAGATGCATTTTTTCTAAAATATGAGTTTGATTTAGACTAGAGTGGAGATTTTCTATTAGCCACAAATGATCCCTCATGTTGTATATTAAAAATAGGTCAAAAGGCATCCAAATTTACTCATGATGAAGCTCAAGTTCACAAGGTAACAAAGTGAAAGATTCATCTTAGCCTATCAAGGATCCTCCCAAAGATATTAAAAATGTTCACCTTAAAAAATTATTGAAAATTCAAGTTCTTCCACTTCCTTTGATATAGTTTAGTTTTGTAAATCTTCTACTATTACTATATCTGCTATTTATTACTTAAAATCTAATCTTGAGGAATTATGTAGACTAGTTGAGTTTATAAAAGGATTAAGTTTGGTAATTACTTTATTTAGTCTAAAGAAGAAGTAGATCACTTGGAGGAAAAAGAAATGGGGAACATGGAGTTTGATAGAAGTTTCTCTAGTTCTAGATTAGTAGTTGGTCTTGTCCTAATTTCCCCTAAAGGAAACATGTCAACACATTCTTTCAAGTTAGATTTTCCTAACACCAATAATACTTCAGAGTATAAAGCCCTTCTTTCGGGATTGCATGAAGAAAAGTTGAAAGGAATAAAATCAGTCACTATGAAAGGAGATTTTGAACTATTTATTAAACATTTTTGTGATCTTTTTTAGTATGAAGAATGACCAGTGAAAAAAGTATCAAAACCTAGTGTGGGAAAATATTTAGCTCTTTGATGCATTCAATATCAAAGAAATCCCTAGAAGCAAGAACTCCTAAGAAAATTCTTTAGTGGTATCTTTTGAAAATTAGATAATGAATATATGTAATTATTTTCATTTATGTCAACACATGATGTACATGCTTGTAGGAAAACATAGAAATAAAGATACTTAGTTTTTGGTACTCTAAAAATTGTCTAAGTATGAGTTTGGTTTATAACAGTGGATTATTTTGTATGTGACCTTTTACTGACATCATATTATGATTAGTGAAGTTACATGGAGATTATACACATGTTTATGATGATCTATATAACCTCAAAAGTTGGTATAGCCTATATAGAAAAGAGATATTTGTGTTTTACCAGTGATACAAAACATTGGAATGAAAGGTAAGATTATTATTTTGTTTACAAAATAATTACTTGACCAATTAGGGATGACATCCTATAAGTTTAGTCAAAGTTGGAAAAGTGTATTATGGTCTTAGCTGACCTAGCAACAATTTTTGAAGAGGCATAGTATTTATGCAAAGGACATCTTGCCAATTAAAACTGTGTGCAAGTGTTTTGTTGAGAAATTATATTGTGATATGAAAATTTTTGTAAAGTGATATATGAAAGTTTTTGAGGAGCTATTTTCCATACATTCACCAGTATGCTCATGCTTCATACCTTGAAAAACTCTTTTCCATCATCAAAACATATTCTGGTAGCACTAGATACCATTTCTTCTTTATCCTTCAATGGCTTCAACTTATGTTTCACTCCATCCTCAATTAGAGTGTAGGTATTTGATCACCCATCATGTACAACATGCCTATCAAAATGCCATGGCCTACCCAAAAACATATGAGATATGTCCATAGGTATGATATTGTAAGGAATCTCAAGTATAGAAGCATCTTCCTACACTAATCCCTTAAGAAATGTACTGTGCAAATTCCTATTAAATCCTTATAATTAGATATTCAATATTATGTAAACAATAATATTACAGTCAACCATGAATACAAAAAACATATAGAGAAATATTAACTCATAAACACAAAGATATGCTAGTGGGGAAAAATCTTTAGGTAAAACAACCCCACCCCTCCAAAATTTTCATAAAGTATTATCTTAAACTCAAAGGTTACAACACACTTGCAATGCAAGTTCTTTTAGGATAAAAAACACTTATCCAGTAGTAACCACGAATACACTTTTTTTGCTCTCTTATAAACAACCCTAAAAATGCTTATACAATGCTTCCTAGATGGAGACTCAAGTGCATAGTACTCTATGATCAATTCCCACATGTCTTAGCATCTTCACCCGTCGTCATGTCTTCCGAAGATAGCTCTTACGCATCATAGGAATCTGTCATAACCATTTCAATCATGATCTCCTTACACACAATTCAAGATGCCAACACGTGTAAGTGGAGTACACTCACACTTAATTACATTATTTGCAAAAGATATATTTATAAAACAAATCATAAGAGGAGGAATTATCCAAGGTTGAGACACCTTATTCCTAACATTCTCCCATTTGTCGAACACCTTGTAAGAGCAATAGGAACATAAAAAAAATTAACTACTATAGGCTGAAAGGCCCATAGACTCCAAACACCATCTAAACTTCTCTATGCCCACTAGTTTCATCAATACATCTGAAACATTCTTTATAGTATCTACCTTCTCCAAATTTACTTTTCCATCTTCTACCATATCTCTCACAAAATGAAACTGCACATCAATGTGCATCATTCTTACATGGAAAGTTTGATTCTTTGCAAGTAAAATAGCACTTTAACTGTTGCAACAAATAGTAATCTATCTTGCATCAACACCAATATCAAAAAACAATCTCCTAAGCCAAATGGCTTCCTTATAGGCATGAGTGGAAGCCATATACAAAGCTTTTGTAGTGGACAAAATAACCATAGGTTGTTGCTTACTCATCCAACTAATGGCACCAACAAACATAGTGAACAAATAGGTACTAGTAGATCTCTTACCGTCAATATCACCTACCCAATCTAAATCCACAAACTAACAAATAAAAACTAAATGTAGAGCTCCAATAGAGTTACCATGATAAAAAATGGATTAATCTAATGCACCCCTCTAATATTTGAATAATCTCTTAATTGCATCCCAATGTTCCCATCCAAGAATAGCCATAAACTGGCTTAGAACTTCCACTACTTTAGTAATGTCTAGTCTAGTACAGACCATAGCACACATAAGACTGCCAACGACATTAGCATAAGGTACTCTACTCATGTCCTCCACCTCAGTAGTAGATTTTGGACAATCATCTACAGATGACTTTGTTCCAATAGAAATAGTGACACACAATGGTCTACAATCTGCCATCCTAAACCTTTCCAACACAGATTTCACATACATACTCCAACTCAACCAAATTTTTATGTTAGACTTATGTTTGCTGATTTCCATACCCAAGATGTACCTTGCTGACCCAAGATCTTTCATCTCAAACTATGCTGAAAACTGAGATTTAAAATTAGAAATCATACTCTTACCCTTCTCAAATGGCAACATATCATGAACATATAATGAAAAAATAAGAAGGTGATTATTTTCAACTCTGAAATAAACACAATGATCTAATTTTGATCTTACAAATCCAATTGACAACACAAAGGCCTCAAACTTAAGGTACCACATCTTAGGAGATTGTTTCAAACCATATAGAGACTTCTTTAATCTACAAACAAAATATTTCTTACCTTTAACAATGTAGTACTCAGGCTATGACATATAAATATCTTCCTCCAAATCACCATGAAGGAAATTTGTCTTTACATCCATCTGTTCTATCTCTAAATCATATGATGCAGCAAGAGATAACATAAATCTAATGGATATCAACTGTGCAACAAGAGAGAATATTTCACCATAATCTATTCCCTCTACCTATGAGTACCCTTCATAACCAATCTACCTTTGTACCTTTCAACACTGCCATTTGCACAAAATTTCTTCTTGAACACCCATTTCCTACCAATAGTTTTATGTCCTTTAGGAAAAGATACAATGTCCCAAGTTTTTTTTTAATCCAATGCAACCATCTCATCATCCATGGCCTTAATCTAAGAACCTGCATCTTCCATATCCAAAGCCTCTTTCATAGATCTTCACTTAATAATGTTAGTAATGAAAGAAAAGGCACAATTGGAATCTAACATGGAATAACCAAACCATTCTAGCTACTTTTTTACTCTCGTGGATCTCCTCAAGGGCTAAGGTTGAGGTTGCTCTTCCTCTTCTTCTAAACTATCAAAGCTACTAGAGCTCTCCTCATCATTAGACCTAACATGATATTTCTATTCAGTCCTCTCATGTGTAGGAGGCAACTAAACAATATCTTCTTTGTTATCTTTTTCATCTAGTTGTGGCACAATAGGAGAAGATGTTAGCTCTCTAAAAATAACATTTATGCTATACAACACCTTACTAGTTGTAGGGTCCCAAAGCTTGTATCTCTTCATACCACCACTGTATCTGATGAAAATACATTTGACAATTTTTTTTTTCCAAATTAGATATTTTCTCCTTTAGAACATATGCATAAGCTTCACAACCAAAAAAATGAGGATGTCTAATTGAAGGCTTCTTACTAGACCACACCTCCATGGGTTTCTTACTAACAAGGGCTGATGTAGGAGATAAGTTAACTAGATAGCAAGTAGTGGCCATAGCTTCAACCCAAAACCTTTGTTCAAGACCAGCTTTACTAAGCATACTCCTAGCCTTCTCCATCAGTGTCCTATTCATTCTTTTTGCAACTCCATCTTTCTGTGTGGTATAAGGATTTGTCTTATGCATCTTGATACCTTGTTCTTTATAGAACTATCCAAACACTACTAAGAGAAACTCACCACCATTGTTCGTTCTCACACACTTAATCTTCTTACTAGTTTGATTCTCTATGAGGGCTTTAAATTCCTTGAACTAACTAAAGACTTGTGTCCTACCTTTTATGAAATAAATCCATGTCCTACTATAATCATCTATAATAAAAATATATATATATATATAGACTTGGAGATTGAAGGAACTTTTATAGGACCAAATAGATCAGAATGAACAAGATCCAAAACATTAGAAGATTTGTGAGAACTACAATAAAATTGAACAAAATTTTGTTTACCATAGACATAGTGTTTGAAAAAGTCAAACTCAAGATTAAAATCATTTAAGCCATCAATGAGGTTCTTATTTTTCAGGGTTTTGAGACCCTTGCCACCAATGTGGCCAAATCTCATATGCCACAACATTGTCCTTTCTACAGGAAGCTTTCTTTCCAATGCATTTGCACTCTTAGGTACAAATGTTGCACTATAATCACAACCAATAACCATAGTCTTCTTTACTACTCATTTAGATAGTGGGGATAAAGTAATAGCTTCTCTCTTCATTGAACCAAAAGAAATATTACACTAAGAAATACATGCATCAAGCTAAAATTGACTACCTTTCCTAGTACCCTTAGCAAACACCAAAGCTCCTCTCATCATCTTACATCCATATTTAGAAAAAATAACTTGCACACCTACATCATTCATAATACTTATAGATAATAGGCTTTGTGCCAAACTAGGGATGTGCATTACCTTGTTGACCCCGTTTAATCATCCATCAGGGAATCTGATAGTGACTCGTCATCGTCCAACTATCTTTAGGTGAAAATCATCGCCCACGTACACCTTTCCACCATCAAAAACTTCATACTTTTAGAACCAAATTTGATGAGAGTTCATGTGGAAAGAAGCACCTGAGTCTATCAACCACATATCAATACATGCATGTGCTACCAAGGCTATAATGAAAACATTGTGATCTTCTTGAGATTTTTCTAAACTTGAATTTGAGGCCTTATTCTTCTTCTATGACTCTTTACAATCTTTATGGAAGTGCCCAGTCTTATCACAATTCCAAAAATTTTCCTTGGACTTTCTAGGAGTCTTTGATTTTCCATGGGATTTGCATCTACCCTTTCAAGAGTAGTTGTCATGTTTCTTTCCTATGTCATTGGATCTACCATGAACAACAAGAGCTTCCTTAGCAAAATCTAATGACTTTCTCCTCATCTCCTTAGATAATAGAAAAGAAACCCCATCATCCATTCTAAAAGTGACTAAAGTACTGACTAGAGCCATCACAAGATTGTCCCATGAATTCAGCAAGGAACACGGCAAGGTCATACATTGATCCTCCTCCTCTATCTTGACAATAGATGATTGCAACTATACAATTAGTAACTTAAAGTATTTAGATGATCTATAATAGATCCTCCTTCCTCCATTCTTAGAGAATACAACTTCTCCCTTAGGAACAACTTGTTCACTAGAGATTTGGCCTAATAAATAGACCCAAGCCATGTCCACAAACTATTTTTAGTCTTCTTATCAAGAACATTCAAGAGAATTAAATTAGCTAGACAGAGTCTAATGACACCCTTATCTTTTTGATTCTTGAGATCCTAATCTTCTTAAGATATTGTTACAGATCTCACATCAAGTGAAGTAGCCTCCCATAGATCATGATCTTCAAGAAACTATTCCATCCTGAGTTTCCACAACTCAAAATTACTACCATTAAGTTTTTCCACCTCCATTTTCCCATATGATGAACTAGCCATCTCAATTTGCAAAAAAAATTTAGAGGCCTCAAAAAGAAAACTCCCACTCCACTTGAGATGAGCTCAAAAAAAAACCTACCCAACAACTAGGATCAAAAGTTGATTAAGCTCTGATACCACTTTTAAGAAAACTCAAGTGCAAAAATAGCTTCCTACAATAATCCCTTAAGAAAATTATTGTGCAAATTCCTCTTAAATCCTGAACATTTTAGATTTAATATTATGTAAACAATAATATTGTAGTGAACCATGAATATTAAAAATTGATAGAGAAATAATAACACATAATCACAAAGATATGTTGGTTGGGGAAAAACTTTCGGTAAAATGAACCCACCCCTCCAAAACCTACACAACAGATTGTCTTCAACTCAAAGATTACAACACACTTGCAATGGAAGTTCTTTTAGGACATAGAAGAGTTATTGAGTATCAACCAATGATACACATTTTCTCTCTCCTATCTACAACCCTAAAAGTTCTTATATTATGCACTTTCCATTTTTAAGGAAATTTCCAAAGAACAACTGTATTAGGCTTTTACCATTCTCTAGAAAAGTAGGAACCCAAAATATATTTGGGGTGGTACCTCAAACCCCACATGCTAGATGGAGACTCAAGTGTACAATACTTGATGATCAATTTCCACATGTCTTATTGTCTTCACCCATCATCATATCTTCCAAAGATAGCTCTTATGCATCATAGGAATATTTCATAACTATTTTAGTCATGATCTCCTTCCACACAATTCAAGATGTTAACATTTGCGACTGGAGTACACTCACACATAATTACATTATTTGCAAAAAATAAATTTACAAAAAAAAAATACAAATTATCAAATATTGAGACACCTTATTTCTAATAGATATTGCATAGTACCTCATCCTAGTAGCTTCCAATCTTGAACTTCACTGAGCACTGCTCATTGACCATGACCTTATGGTAATCTTGCACCCAAGTAATACAATATGGATGTGGGTTTTTTGCCTCTTCAACTTCAACTTGGTTACCATCATTTCTGACACTAGATTGTTAGTTCTTCCACTATCAATGATCACATCACAACACTTATCTTCACATTTGCACCTTGTTTGAAACAAGCTCCTTCTTTTCTCAAGTTCATTCTCACCACTCAGTACAACTCTTCAGTTAACAAGAACTTCTCTTTTAGTATCTTCAAATTGTGAGGGTCTGACATCTTTATCAACATGTATAACTCTAGCCTAGCCTTTTATTCTTTGATCTATTGTTCCTTGGAGTTGGGTACAATAAAATTCTCTCTACCCTTCTTCTACACTATGAAAAAAATTCCCACATAAGCTAAATCTTCTAGATCCTTGTCCTCTACCTCTTCCTCTTTGATCTCTATTGCTATGATCATGGAAATGATTTTAATTGTTTCCCCTCTAGTTATGAATGCTACTTCTAGCCTCATCTTTTTTCTTTTGATCATCATTATGACCACCATACGATCATCCACCAGATCCCCCATTACAACCTCTTCTACTATTCTTATTGTCAAACTTCTCAGTTATTTTCTCCTCAACTCTTAGGGAAAGATTGCATGTATCCTCAATACTATTCATTTGGATCACACTTAGTTTTTCTTAAGTAATTGGCCTTAACCCATTAAGATAATAGGTGACTTTCTCCTTATTACCTTTTGGATGGCTGGTTCTAATGAGAACTTGGTAGAACTCTTTGGTATAATCTTGAATAGGTTTTCCTGCTTGTTTCAACCCTTTCATTTTCTTCAATAGATCAAGCTCATAATCTGCAAGAATGAATTATTTCTTTAGTTTAGTTACCATCTATTCCCATATTGTGATTTTTTCCTTTCCCTTTCTATTTTGCTCCAACTAAATTTCCTACCACTATATATTTGCATGTCCCTTCAGTTTTTCCTTTGCAAACTTTACCCTATCACGATCTTCAATATCTCTATATTCAAAGTACTCCTCCAGTTCATTGATCTGATAAATCAGCTCATCTAGATTAATATTTCCCAAAAATGTGGGAACTTTTAAATTAGGTCTTTTTCCAATCTTGGAGATGGCCCTAAAAAGCATCCCTTTCTCTAGGTTTAGAACTTCCTCTTCTTTGACATTTTATTCTACTTCATCTTCATCCTCACTTTCATCTCTTATAGGAAGATTTATTCCTCTACATATTTTTTCTTCCAATGCTTACATATGTTTTTGGAGTGCTCTAAAACCCTGAGGTGTAACACCTACAACTCTTTCACTATGCTCTCTTCATGGAGGCATTTTTTGTGCTTCTACTAAAACCCTAGTGCAAACTACCTCACATTCATTGATATGTCTACATGCTCAACCCAAACCATAGTCTTGGTGTGAACTTCCTCATAGTCCGTGATCTCTACACACACTCAAGAACTCTAGCTCTAAAACCACTTGATGTAGGATGCTCCCCTTAATACTATAAACTCAAAACATAAATGAAGAAACAAGAAAATGCGAGAACAAAATATGGACTTCTTATTTGCACCAGAAATGTGGAATTATAGAATTCATAAGTACAATATGCTAACCCACATTGGCACCTTCAATTCAATAATTTGCAAGACAAATTTTGAACTATCACCCATAGTTGTCCTAGACAATGTTCGGGCATTTCTTAAATAAGTAGTTTTATGCCACCCGAGAAGGTTCTAGATGCTAAAACTTAATACCTTGGCCCAATAGATGCTAACAAAACATATAGAGTGGGCCAATTACATCTTTGACAATTATTTTAGATATTTTGGGGAGCCCAACTTTAGAAGGCCATAACTCATGAACCGTTGCTCCGATGGGCTATTATAATCACTTTCTGGAAATGCTAGCTCTTGATCTAGAGGCTTAGAACCATACTAGCACCCTTCTATTGAGTTTTTAAACCTCATGTGGGCACTTTAAGGCCTCCAATGGTGAGCTTGTAGGTTTTTTTGTAATTTTTTCTACCATAAATTTGTACTAACTTCACTGATACTTAAGTTGGAGCAATGAGATTTTTATGAAAGATTTATATCTCTAAAGCTAACCTTCCTATAGAAAATGAGAACAATGAGAACATTCCAAGCTCATATGAAAAATTTACTAAAAATAGCAAGTTCTCATAAATAGTAAACACGCTGTTTATTAGTCCTTATTAAAATAGAAAAGACTGAAAACATAATATTTTTGGGTGATACATGATTGCCCTTACACCTAGGATGCTCCTACATCAATTAAATTAAAAAAACTACACAACAATATATAAAAATATATAAAAGCTAATTATACATTTATATGAATTATCATACACCATTATCATTGTGACATTTAATTGACTATGTCTACCATCTATTTATTTAATAAAATTGGTACTAGTCATCATAACAGAGTGTAAAATAATAGTTAAAAGATCCTATATTTTGGAACACTATCTCATTGATTTTGACTATCATGAGATTTCATGTTTTCAATAAATTTATGTGTGAATGTGATTGTGCTCGAATAATGCACATGAAATATTGGCAACATTATGGGTTAATACATGTGTTAATGTTAAAACTAGAATGTGATCATCAGACCCATCAAAATAGAAAAGGTCCATAAAGTAGTGCAAATGTGAACTTTCTTGACATTCCAACACAGTAAATGAAGCATGGCATTGAGTTAATATTGTTTGTAAAAAAAATTTCCCCTAGCAAATGATGTAACTTGGCCTAATAGAGTGTATGTTGTAAACTATTTATAATAGTTTGGTAGGCCTTTAATAAGTGACCTTTCTTTGTGTTAACATAGAAGGGTCCCTTGTATGATGTGAACTTTTAGTTTTAAAAATGTTGGTGATGCAAGAGCTTTTAGTGGCTTTCTGATGCATGATCTTTTAGTAGTTTTTCAAAATCATTTAATGCTTTTCTTAGTTTTTAGAATGTTAATTTTATTAATAACCTTGAAATATTACTTCTAATTTTGAATGTTAGTTGGCAGTTCATCTTATCTTATTTTTAGGAAGCTTAGAAAAAATCATTTTTTTTGAGTTGTTTTGAGAAAAAATCAAAAATGGGGAAAAATGATTTTATGACAAAATTGTCAAAAATGGTTATTTCAGAGTTGCATTTAAATTTTTATTTCCTCTCTTTGTGGGGGAAGAGAATTGGGAAGATGAATAAAGAATTATTTTGAGTTCTAATATTTATTTTTTTGTTCTTTATCTCTTATGTTTCCGTTAATTATTTGAGGAATTTTGGCTAGATCATCCAGTATCAATGCTCAAAAGATCTGAGAAAATAATATTTTTATATTTGTGTGGTTATGATTTTATGTTTATACAGGTTGAGAAGAGGAACTAGTTTCTAAAGAATGAAGGTGGAAAAGAAAAAAGATCTAGTTGTGGCAAAGGATGGACTCATTTGAAGAGTTGGATTTATTGATGAATTATTTGTAGAAGAGGAAAAAAATAAAATAAAATAAAAGAGAATGAGAGGAAGAGAAAGGAGAAAGAGATGAGGTGATTAGAGTTGAAAGAAATGTTAAGAGAATTACAACAAAGCTTTTAATAATTAAGAAAGCCAATGGAATTAGAAATGCAAAAATGGTACTTGTTAATCAAGAAGAAGTTTATATGGCATATTTAGAAGAATTTTCAGAAGAAGAAAAGTTAAAACGAGATACAAAAAAAAAAGGGAAGATACAAAAAATGAATTGGTGAGTATACCCATGATTGTTTGACATCAAGAATTGAAGAAGCCAAGATAAACATAGCTGCGGAAGAGTCATTTTGTCATTTTTAGTCTTATATTCAAAATGATGAAATATAAATGCTTTTTTATAATTAGATTTCAAATGAAGATGTTTGAAATTTTTTTAATGAGGTATATGAATGTTTCGAAAGGTATCATGTTAAATTTGACAATGATGGATATGATGATAGATTATATGTTGAAGACATAAATTTTTATGGTACAAAGGTTTATACAGAAGAAATTAAATTTTAAATTTCAAAGGCTGAGAAGATATTGAGTACAATATGGATTAAGAGAAATAATGGGAAGAGGTATCTAGTGACATGCAAAGACGAATGATAAAATGTCAAAAAATTAGAAGACCAGGAAGAACGAATAAACTTCCATTCCTTTGAGTTAATAAAATCAATATTTGATACAATGGTAGGAAAAGTTTAAGAAAAAAAATTACACACATTCAAAACCAACTTGCAAGAGTTTCTTTTTTTAAACTAGAGGAGAATGATGCAAGAGATTTTAGAGGCTTTATGATGCATAAATTTTTAGTAGTTTTTAAAAAGCTTTTAATACTTTTCTTAATTTTTAGAAAGTTGATATTTATTAATAACCTTTAAATACTATGTCTAGTTTTGAATGTTAGTTTGTTGTTCATCTTAACTTATTTTTAGGGAGCTTGAAAAAATAAATTAATCTTTTTTTGAGTTGTTCTAAAAAATTACCAACAATGGTAGAAAAATAGTTTTACGGAAAATTTTCCAAAAATGGTAATTTTAGATTTGTATTTCCTCTCATTGTAGGGGAAGAGAATTGGGAAGATGAATAAAGAATAGTTTGGAGTTCTAATATTTATTTTTGTGTTCTTTCTTTCTTATGTTTTTGTTAATTATTTAAGTAATTTTGATTGCATCAGTTAGAGATAATAACAAGTATCAAGATTTGCAACACTACTTTCTTGCTCAAAGAATATACAAACTCCCAACAAGAACTCATATTGTTAAAGATTCAAACTCCATCGTGAAGACTAATAAACTAAGCATATATGTATGAATTAAGAAATTTCAACTTTAAATATAATGGGCACATTTTCAAGATACCAAGAAACATTCTTGATTGCATATAATAGATTTTTAACTAACTAATTTTCTTTACAAAAGAGAGAGAATAAAATGCTATATCCTCCTATAATGAGAATAATTGATAAGAATTTGAACAACCAAAGGTATTGAAAATGCTTTCAAATTAACTTGGTTATGAATACATAAAGTAATACTACTTCAATAATAAAGTTGTCATCTCAATTGTTCGAGTTTCAAAATGTCCCCTTTACAAATAAAAAAGGTCCCTAATATAGACTTGAGGTTAAGATTGATTCCTCTATAGTTAATAACTACCTCTTAATTATGTAATTTTTGTAAGGTTAATTAACCTTGCTAAATTAACCTAGGAATGGTCAAATCCTTAACCTTTGACCCAAAGTTACTAAAAGTCATCATTTGTAAAGACGAAAACTCAAATCTTAGATAAGTGATTTTTTTAAAACAATTAGTAAGTCTTCTCTTTATTTGATAGTTTCTGATTTTCCTAGAGTCACTTTTAAGCATATCTAATGCAATAATTTTTATTGATCAGCATTCTTTTTCATTAACATTTCATTTCTTTTAAGTGATGAAGGATCAAAACCAATGCCAATTCTAAGAATCTAGTATCCTTACTATAAGGAGATAGGAGCTCCTTAAAATTAACATGATATCACTTCATTTAATGTTCATATTCCCTTTGAGACTAAACGTCTCCATCTCTAAAGCTATCCTTCCACTCAATTTGTGTATTTTATTAAAGGGTTTTAATGAATTCAAAACCTCACATTTCCATAGATGATCAGATTTGTTCAAAATCAATTTGAAATCCTGAGTGATTTTTGCAAATGAATCATCTCACATTTCCATATGATGATCACAGTTCTTCAAAATTAGATTGAAATCTCTTTTTAATCTATTTGTTTAATAATTTTGGGACTATTCGATTGCAATGATGAATGAACTGACAACCTCTAAAGCATTATGTCAAATAAGTGGCATGATTCATAACCATCCTCCATGGAATCCAATGGTTAAGGTAATTATTGGTAGCATAATACTAAAGTTTGCCTCCAAATTCTGGCATCTCATGTACTTTGTTGATCACTATGTACTATCAATATACTCAAATCTCTTCACATCTCTTCATTTGGGAATTAAATCTAATGTATTCATAAATCTATAATATGCTTGACCAGGTGGAAGAAATTTCTCCCATTAATGAATTTTTATCTAATGGTTCATGTACTCGCACTATTTTGCATGACTAACTCAATGGAATCATTCCTATTTTAGTGGTGGAGTCATATAGGGTCTATTATATCTTTGCATTGTCATAGTTGATTACTGGCTGCTCAAAACCCAGATGGTTAAGTTTTGTTTCTATGTGGTCATAGAAGAAGCCTTGTCACCTACACTCTTGGGTGATTTTAATGTGAATTTATATATTTACTCTTATCAATCATATTGATTTAATTCTTAGGTAAAAGCATAGATTTGTGTCTTCTTTTAGGATCTCAAAAACTATTTAAGTCAAATTTCATTTCTCTACCAAAACTCAACCTTTTTCACAAAAACTAAAAATACCCTTTTAAAGATCTTGGAGTCAGTATAATCATTATATAAATTTCACAGTATTTTAATTAGTTATGATATCTTATAATTTTTCAATATTATAATCTGATATTTTAACATTTTAGAAGATACTCCTTAAAAAAAGAAAAAATAAATGTAAATCCTATAAAAAGAAATAAAAAATTATATTTATCACTTGGTGAGAGATACCTCTTCAAGAATATGTAATTTATTTACAAAAAAGGTGTATATTTGATAGGGATGTTTTGATGGGAGGATAAAAAAAAGTTTTTTCTCCATAAGGTTGATCTAGAGTACATATAACAAAGAAAATATACATCAAAAATTAATATTTCCCTTGTTTACTCTTGGTATATGTGTCATCTATAACATATTTTCAAATAACATAAAAAAGAAGATGATTCACATATACTTGTTTGCAACACCCTATATTTTTCACAGTTAACAAAAAGACTTGAAAATTTAAAAAGATGAATCAAGTTTTACTTAACCTTTTTATAAGAATTATAGACATAAAATTCATCCAATTTCATAGATTTCCTCATTTTACATCATCTTCAAATTCTAAACAGATATGCCACATTTATGTCATTAAAGTTGAACAATTCACATTGGGTATCATTTTCCTTTATAAAGGACAACATAAATTTGTACTTTCAGCCTGAGTGATGACAGTTTGATGGAAACAAAATGACCTCCATTCTTGGGTTCAGTAGTCAAAGAGGCTTTTACATTAAAGTATCATTCGTTTAATACATCTCTAAAAATAGTCTCTGCAGATCTGACATTATCCATGTCGCAAATAGACTTCAATCAAATAAAACTCCTCTCATGCAGTTTATCAGAAAGTCTCCTATGTTGCTATCTCTATAAATCTATCCGAACGTATTGTGCATGTGTACAAGTGTAGCACTTCTTGAGGTAACCATTGAGTTATTTGGTTTCACACTATTATAGATGTGTCTTGCTAGATTCTCTTAAAATGTGCATGAATTGCAGGTGGCACATTTCATTTATTAAAATAACATATTCTAGATATTTATTCAAACAACTCGTATTTCGTTCCTCAAAAACTATGCATCATTTCCTTTGCTCCATGCAGATATCACCACTTTATTTTCACAAGGTTAGTTTCAACATTTATTGTCCCATGTGTCATTTGTTCCTGGTTCGAAGACTCTTGAACTTATTATCTGATTGGACCTTCTATCTATGATGTTCCATTTGATGGCAAATGACTTTTTCCCTTGGGGTGGTATACCCCATTGAGGCATTCTAACAAACAGTTCGCATGTCTTCTATTTTCCAATTGTTATCATGTTCATTCATAAATCTCAATCTGTTTTTTCTACATCACCTTAAATGGTGTCTGCTTTCTCTTAATGGTTTTTATGCGATCTATATATTTTCTTTCGAGCAAATATAAAAAGAATATAACGTGCTTCCTTTTTCTATCTGTAATATGGTTACTTTTATGTTATGCAATGAAATCCAATAGAAAACGGAGCACGTTCCACAATTAGGAGAATCTCCCTATAAATTTGCTTTCTGATTACGACGTTGTTGATTTTTACTTTTATCAGCTCTCTAAAAAGGGATGTAATATTTACATCGCATTCAACCACATCAAGACGACATATATAATAATTTGAATCAAAAATAAAGTTTTCGACATCAATAGAATTTAGCATTTACATTCTATTTATTTTAATTGTTTCCCATTATTTTATCTGATCTTTGAAGATATTTATATTTAATTTATTTTCATATTATATATATTAAAACTCTTTATATTTTATTTATATATTTATTAAATTTTTATTTTTACTAATGTTTTCGATGGACCCCTCGCTTCAATCTATCGTACACAAATATGTCATATTCCAAAGTCTGTGTAAAGTTTGAAAACTTTGATTTAAAAAAAAACAATTATCAAATAGTAATTCCTTTTTTTTATTGGTTCATTGGTAATTTCTTGGCGGTTTATTCTAATTTTCATAGACAAAAATTCTAAAAAATATATCTAAGCAGGCGTCGGCCGTGTGCATGCAAAGAGTGGGCAGGCCTTCCGGCTTGGGTAGATGGTCCTACAAAATGATAACAATATAGTAAATGTGGTCTCTGTCCTAAGGTAAGATATAGAATTGATTAATGAAGACTATTCTAATTTAAAATCTTATTACAATATTTTATTTCTAACCACAGTGAGATGTTTCATCAATATTGATAAACTAATTCATTTGAAAAATTTAAATTTAAATTATAATGTTTTATGAATATTATAATAAATAGATATCTAAATTTTCATATTTAGAAGTGGGTACTCTTAAGTGAAAACTATTTTTATAAATTATTTAATATAGTTATATAATCTATACAATGTACTATATATAATAATTTATTATATCTTATAGTTATATATAATTTACAATTTTATTTTAGTATTTTAAATAAAAAAATAAATAGTTTATATTATAAATTTATATCTAATAGTATCTGGACTAAAACATAGAAATAATTGATCTTGAAACTAAGAGCAAACAAATTACAAAATATGCTTGATGAAGACGTATGCAAAACATCAATTTTTATAAACATGGTATGGATCTATCTTTTCTTTAAAAAAAGAGGGGTAAACACTTTGACCTAGAGCTATGAACCAGTGAGGCCACAAATGGGGGACCTCATCCCCATTAGATTTGAACCTTGATGGCAAGGATAACAACTCACCAACTTAACCATCACAATTTGCCAATATTAGCATGGTATGGATCTATCTAATGTGATATTATTTTACATATTTATTTATTTTCTTCTATTATTTTAATAGTATAATGATATATTCAGTAATCAAATCTAATGTACTCCCTACTTTTAACTATATTGTGTTAATTCAATAATAATTGAATCTTGTATTACCCACTTTTAACCATATTGGTTTTAATTTTTATTGTAGGCTAATTATGTATATTTAGTATCACAACCTCATACAAAAGCTTACTCATCCATACTCCTAAGGCAGGGACTTCATCTCATCAAGAGCTGTTGTTAATATAAGATTTATTTCTAGATTTGATTATGAATGTTATTTTTAGCATCAATTTTTGGTATCACGCCCTTAACTCATTATGAGGATGAAAGAATGAAAGAATAAAAAGATAAAATATAGTTATTTAGATATTATTAATAGCATATTATTAAAATATATTTATCAATAGGAAATTACACACACACACACACACACACACACACACACACACACACACACACACACATTTTTTCTTATTTTTCATCTGATGATTTTCTTGTTTCATATCATTTTGAGCAAATGAGATTGGTTATTTAATCACATTCACACCTCTTCAAACTAAAATTTAAAATGATTACATTCCAAAACATTAAGGAATTGTATAATTGGCTCTTCTTTTAATTCATTTAGTTGATCTTATTTGATAATTTGGTTTGAAATCTCCATTCAAATATCATTCGCCTTTACACAATGAATGATTCAATTGCTACTATAAATCAATACACATGTACTAGTTTATCCTTGAAATATTTGCACAATTAAAATCTAAAGCCTTTGATATTTTCTCTTATAATCTTTTTTAGATGAGCTAATAAAACATGTCTTGTTTTAAGATTAGGACAATAGAACAATTTTTTTTTTTTTTTAACACAACCAAAAAATTGACAAAAATCTTTTAAGAAAAAGTAGATAAACTTACTAGAGCTATCTATATACATAAAGTAGAAGAATAAAATCATCAAATCCACATGAAAAGGTGCAAAAATGAGCATGGACATGGCCTATCATAGTGTAAATCAATACTTTATATTCAAGTATAGTAGAAAATAAAATGAACTATTTATTGTCCTCAGATGTGAATGGAAATTTAAAGAAAATATCATTTATTTGAATTAATAACATTTTCATTTTTAGTTTTTGAGCTATCTTAATAATTCATCTGAATACCTGTTTTTCCTAATTGTATTTTTTTTTGAAATAAATATTTATTGTTCTTCTTTATTTCCTTCCCTAATCATAACTAATCAATTAGGTCATCTACATTAATTAAACTTTTTTTATCAAGTTGATTATATTAGCATTGATTTCTACCTTAGTATTATTCACACTAACCTGGACCAGTTTAATTTCATGTCACTTATAATTTTATATTTTATTTTGTCTTAATCTACTTTTTCCCCTTTTAATGCATACTACATCATTTCTTAGAGTTTAGTCATCATTATTATTTATAAATACATTAATTTAGCAATCCTTTTGACACCACAATAAGGCCATATATCTAGTTTTATGTAATACTAATAACTTGATGTAAAGTATATTTTTATGAGTTTGAATTTAATTTTTAACAATCATTTTAATTCTTAACTAGGAACATTAAAATATTCCTATTTAGTTGCAATGCTTACTTATACTATCACGTCACCTTATTTCAAACATTTAGGTATAACCATTTGATGAAATAGCTTCCTTTCTATTGTAATATTGATGATCAAGTTGAAGAAACTTATTCTTTCAGAAGTTTATAAATCTTATTTCTAGATCTAATTAGTAAATGGACTATATTAGAAATAAATTATTTCTATTAAGGATCAATACAAATATCATAATATGAATTGGGTGCTATATTATTCAACATACCTATCATGAGTAATATTTTCTTATGAATCATGTACTACTCCAAATCAAAGAATTCTGCATGTATGTATACAAATACATACATTCGTACATATGTACATACATACATACATACGTGCATACATCCATACATACATACATACATACATACATATGTGTGTGTGTGTGTGTGTGCGTGCACGCGCACGCGTGCATGTATGTAGGTATGTATGTATGTATGTATATACTAGAGCTGAAAATAGAATGGTAAACTATGAGCCATGGTAATGGTTCCAACTTTTTGGCCATGTTTGACAGTAAAGTAGATATTTTTAACAAAAAATAATTTTAAAATGCATACTATTACAAAAATGTAAAGAATTTGATGATGATGTAAACTTGTGATATTTAGCATTTTCTTTCTAGTTTCTAGCAATATTTTTATTTATTTTTAATAATTTCATTTGATGTCCTTCTTATTATCTCCTCTGAGAAGTGTTGTATATGAAAATTGATATTTTCAAAAAGTGATGGGTGTTTTGATCAAAATAACTAAATTTTAAAAATAGGATAATTACAAAATTCTTGTTGGGCTAAAATAGTAACATTAATAACTAGCAATTTTTTTTTATTCTATTCAATTAGTCAAAAATTATTGGTTTTATCTAGTGACAAAGTGACACTAATGATAATTTAGACATACGTTGCTTTTGATCAATATATCTTGATTTCTATATATCGAAATGCAATTATTCTTGATTTGATAGAAAGCTAATACACATAGCTTTGATGATCATTTTTTTTTTCAAAAAAAATGTTTAGTTTTATGTTTTTCACAAGGTCTCAAATGGAGGTTTCTAAAATGATAATAAAAACCTATCTTTAATAAAATTAAAAATAAAACATCACAACAAACATAGAATATATTCATTGGAAATCTTATTGAAAGGAGAAAACATTTCTATACTTGGTTTTAGAGTTAAAACTTATTTGGCATTTTTTTTTGAGCCATCAAAAGAAGAAAATTTGATAGAAATTAAGCATAATATGAGAAATTTCCATTTTTAAAGGCTCTGCGTGAAGATGACTTCATTCTAAGCCTATTTTTGGGTCTTCAAGTGAGGACCCTTTACATGAAGCCTCTTGGGTTGTTTACCAATTTTTAGTGGGGCACTTCATTCAAAGCCCCCCGTGTTGTTTTTCGACCACCAGGACTGGTCGTGTGGGAAGTGCTAGCCGACTTCATTTGAAGCCCTTGGCAAGTGTTTGGATTGTCAAGGGGCTTCAAATGAAGCCCTTTGGTAGCCATTTTGGGTGCTAGAGGCTTCGTTCAAAGCCCCTTGTCAACCCAAAATAAAAATTATAAAACTAATTTTTTTGTTATAAAAAATTGTAGACTCATTTTTTTATTCAATACACAAAAAGCATAAAAGTAAGTCATAATTTTCAAGAAAAAGGAAGAAGACTCAAGACAATTTGAAATATTTTAGTGGTTTTTTGAAGACCGACTTGACAATTCAAAATATTTTGAAAATCAAAGATGGGATGACAAGAAGAAAGACAAAGTAAATATGCAAGAAATTGATCAATTGATGCCGAATAGAGAAATTGTGAGAAAAGCACACAAAATTATCACAATAGATAAGAAGGTATGTACATGTATAAATTCATATGGACATGTATATTTGCAGTTTTATAACTAATTTTCTAAATTTATTCATTTACGTCCATGTAGGTCTTTAAAAAAATCACAAAATGAGAAAATACATGTTGAAGAAGATTTGAGTCATGAAATCCATGACATAACAACCCAAGACATGACAATCGAAGACTTCGCAATTCAAGATGTGACAAGTTAGGATATGAACCAATGGAACTTAGAGAAGGGTCATGATCAATTTCTCAAATTGGCATGGATGAATGCATTTGACTAGCCACACATTTAAAGAAAAATGCTTGTCATAGAAATTTAGATCATTTACTTACAATGGATGTAGATAAATTGAAATCACTTGTTCATATTAAATTGTTAAGTCTTTCAAAAAAAATTTGGTATGAATAAGATAGTAAAAGATATAGCAAGGAAATTTGATGTTTTTGAAACACTTGAAAAAAATCAACTACTTGCTCATGTTATTTTACAAAAAAAGTTGGAAGTCATTAAAATTACTAGGTGTAGACACAAGATCAAATGAGAGAAAATTTTCTAACATGCGAAGTGATATTATTGAAAATTTTAAGAAAGGTTTGAACTCTACACGGTAGAAAAATCAAAGTAAAGATAAGAGTGCTACAAGAAGAGTTATGCTGCAATCTATTCTTAGTAGTAGTATACCCCAAAATAGACAAATGTCTTCAATTTCATCACATACTAGTTTTAGTAGAAAAACCATATCAAAATATACTAAGAGAAGAATGGTTTTGGATGATAGCACTTTGGAAATAAACTATACAATTATGTGTAGAGCTCCTCGTAATGATATGATTGATTATATAATAAAAAATTTGGTAATATATTTTTGGAATGATAATACTCACCCTTCATCAAATACTAGAGATTTTATTAGACATAGGATTATACCTAACCTTTATGAACATCATAGAAAACATTGGATGGACATAACACAATAGGAAATTATGTCTCATGATGTATTTCAAAGCTTGATATAAAGATTGGGTAGACATTATTTGAAAGATTGAAGCCATATTATGTTAGAGAAACAAAGTGTTTGAAATATGTTGTTTTTGTTATCATATTGAATTTTATCTCCACTATCAAGTTTATCAAAAATTTATAAAAGAAATTTTTGGTTATAAAAATGCCCCTTCAAGTAAATGACGCGAATTCATCTCATCTATTTTATGTGAAAAAATAGATGATCCTATTGGTCAAATCTATTGCATTAGACGAATATGTGACACATGTTTTAATTTGGCTCCTTTTCCTTTGAATAATAAAGATATTGATGTCACAAAAATGATAACTTGTCCGGGTTACAAGAATGTAACGAATCAAACTAGATTTGGGTAACGATAAAAAAGATTAGAATATGTCGAAGAGGAGATGAATCTTGGAACATTTATGGAAAATTTTAAAAGTTTGATATAACCATATATTCACCATGCATATTTTTCAAAGTGGCAAGCACAACAATTTCAAAAACTTAGAGATAACTTCACACTTGGAACCATTTTATCAGTTGTTAACTTTGTAGAAAACTATTTATTTTTTCATCAAAAGGCTATTTAATCATACTAATATTTTTTAGATAAGGTTACTAATATGGTGAAAGTACAATATCATCATGCATAATTAGATTTTGATGGTATTCAAAGCATATTTAAAGCACAAGTTATGAAAAAAGAATATCACTTCTACATAAGTGATGATAAAGAACGTGATATTCATTATGTAGAATATTGTTTCAAGAAATATTTTTCATATATCAAAGAAAGAGGCATAAGTATCCATAAACATTATGTTTGGTTAGATGGGCGTGCTGCACAATTCAAATTTTCTCAACCATTTTATGCACTTTTTCGATATCATTGTGATGAAAATAACCACATGTGTGGAGTTTCATTGAAAGTGAACATGGAAAAGGTGAATATGATGATGCTAGAGCTTGTATCAAATGTATGCTACAAAAGTATCACATGATGTATAAGGGAGTTTGTATAAATGATGCACATGATATTGTTGAATGGTGCAAGACACATTTTGTATTGAATGAGGTTAGCGCATTAGCAAAAGTGAGTAAAATAGTACCATGTAGAGTCTTTTGGGAGATATTAGTTAAATATATGCATACATGTATATATATATATATTCTCTTAAATCTAGTTTAACTTATACACACATGACATGTGAGTATATTTTTTTGTCTCTACTTTTTTTCTTTTATAGATATTAAATATGTGCCTTCAGGTGTGGATAGAAAAACTATGTGTGGTTGCAAGAGGATAGAAAAAACACTATCCTTACATTTTTTTATGAGTATTGACCATTGAAATTGGACATTGTACATTATAGAGTATTCATTTTTTTTTGTTATTATATTGCTAAGAATTACAATGAGCGCATAAATTATGATCATGGATATTTAGGTCTATGGACATTGGTGTCACTTGTTGTTACTAATATAGATAATCGACATGAAGATTAAAAAATTGGTCACATTCATTTGATTTTTATTGATTATAACCATATGACTTCAATGTGTGTGTGTGTGTGTGTGTGTGTGTGTGTGTGTGTGTGTGTGTGTGTGTGTGTGTGTGTGTGTCAGTCACAAATAAACTTTAGAGATCGCAATTTATATATGTATGATATTTAAACTGTACATGTATGGGCAAAGTTTTTGCAATTATTTTTGAGCTAGAAAATATAGGAGTCAGTTACTATTTAGTTCATTGCACTACTAAAAGGATGAAGTTAATTGAACCTAAAGAAAGATCAAATTTTATTCCCTACAATTATGTGCATTAAATTAACTTAAATTATTTTTTACATAGATATGTGTACATTAAATTAAATTTCAAATGCATGCTCTACAAGTTCAATTGTTTTCAAGGGAACATATCACACACACACACACACACACACACACACACACACACACACACACACACACACATTTTAGAGCTCACAATTTATATATGTATGATATTTAAGTTGCATGTGTACATGTGAAGTCTTTTCATTTATTGTTAAGCCGCAAAATATAGGGTTGAGTTACTATTATTGCATTGCACTGTCGAAAGGATGAAGTTAATTGAACCTAAAGAAAGTGATAGAATTTTATTCCCTACAAGTACGTGCACTAAATTAACTTAAATAATGTGTATTTATATTTAGGTGATGAATTTATTTATTACATACATATGTGTACATTAAATTAAATTTCAAATGCATGGTCTCAAGGTTCAATTGTTCTGGAGGGAACATAACTAAGGTAGCACTAGGTTTCACTTTGTTGATTACCAACCTAACATTAAAGTGCTTCAATATAGTCACCATGTTATTGCTACGTCCATTTATCTATATCTATTTAAACATAATGGTCAATGTTGCAAGTGGCGATTAGGTACCAAGGACCAAGAGAGAATTTTAAATGTCCTCCATGAATGTGTGGAACCACTTGATATTTATTTCATATATAACATGCTTAGATGTTTGATATTTCTAATACTTGCTACATTTAGTACTTCATATTTCTAGATCACACGCTTAGATATTTCATATTTCATATTTAATTTAAACTATTTCATACATACATGTGTACATGTTCATTATTTTGGAATTCTTTAGAATAACGAAGAGGGGTAGGGTGAGGGTGAATTAGTTATGCAAGGTCCAAATGTACAAATACAACTTTTTATAGCTTAGTAAACCCATATCCATAATTAAAATTTCATCATGCATCTATCCATTATATCATATGATCACTTAAATTTGTAGGTTATTATGAAATCAATAGTGCATAAATGTACGCAAGAAACATAACAGATCCAATGACACATTTGACACAATGATTTAATGTGGAAACCAAATTTGGGAAAAACAACCAGTAACATGATACTCATTCTCACTCTTCTGAAGTGATTCCCTATGAAAGACCAACCCTATTAAAGGTTACAATGCACACTATTAGATGTGACCTAGTTAGAGGATTTGAATCACCCTATTAGGAGTAAGCCTCATTAAAGGACTTTTGATCATTCACTTGGAATGTCACTTGGTTGAAGGATTTAGAAATGACTGCTAGGTCAACCTTAATCTAAATGATTTACCCTATATTGGTATAATAATTCAAAAGTAATAGTAAGGCTTGATCCAATAATATGCACAACACACTTTACAGATTACAGATCTTTTCTATCAGTCCTCCATTTTTCTTGGCTTTTACACACTTCAACTCTTATAGCTTGTTCACCCTTCAAGCATCCATACCATTAAGACTTCTTGCTTCTCTTGCAAATAGAAGTATCTTCTCTTAGGCCCCTAAATGAAGAAATATCCTAAACTCCTTGTCTTCCTTAGGCTCTCACACATGACAAACTTTTTTTCTAACCAACCATCTATATAAATAAAAAATTGGGATCTTTTTCCATTTTATCGTCGATCGTCCATTTTAGGGTTAGGTTGGATTAGGTACAATTCAATGAATCTGACCATCATTTCATTTTATTCCCTTCTAGGAACTTATCCTTCATTCATTTTTGAATTCATCTCAAAATGGTTCATCTTGAATTCTGTGTCGTTGACTCATCAAGCTTATCTTCCACACAGTTCACACAATCTAAGAAATCAAATTAAGTAATTGTCTTACTAGCTATTGGTGTTTGAAACTACTGAGCAACAAAATTCTCAATATCATAGTAACATTTCTCACACAATCTAAGGACTAGCCAAATCCTAGTAGCAGTTACATGAATAAACCACTTTGAGCCAACTACAACAAAAGCAAGGATGGTTTTCTACTCTTTAGGCTCTGCTAAACTAAGGCAGGTATACCTAGGGATAATACTAATGCAAACTGTGGTATGAAATTATCTTAGTTTCATTCTGATTCTCATCTTTTACCCTTAGGCACATACAGAGTTTATCAACTTTCTCTAAAAGCTTCTCAAATCTATATGCATCCCCTATAAGAAGATCTAGTTATAACTCTTCTAGAATTTATAATTATTCTTGGAAATAGCAGCTATCTAAGACTTAGGAATTAGATATAAATGAGTGTTGACTAGCTTTCTATAACTTGTAAATAAATTGGAATGAAATAATTTTGAATTTTTTTGAAAATGATTTATATGTAGTGTAGAACAAGATTTAGTGTGCAAGGAACATTAACATTAAAGTAAATATTCACAAACTAAAACTAAATTCACATATATGTTGAGACAAAGAAAAGAAAACAAGAAATGTAAACCTCAAAAGTGTAGTGTCTGCCCCTAGTTCACATTTTGTTATCATTGTTGAACACTTGTAGAGCTAGTTTCATGTTGTTGGTTAGCAACATTGTTATGAGATTATCAGATATTATGCTATGGATTCAGTTTATTATGTGATGAGAATACTTAGACTCTACATTTCATGTATGTATGATGATTACTTTTAGTGTTCACAATTATTGATGATGATTATTACATTGCTTTCAGTTATTAATGATGATTAGTAAGATGGTTTATTATTATATGTGTTTTATTATGGATACTTACCCCATACTTGCATGTGTATGGTGTGCGTGTTTGCTTTGCGTGTTTACTTTTGTATGGCGTGTCTGATGTGGTTAAGGAAGGGAGTTGTAGTCACCTGCTAGTTGGGATCTACACGATGCACCACTTCCCGCCATTGCATGTTTAGTTTAGTATATATTGTGCTTGTACATGCATGGTTTTTATGCAGGTTGCAAGTACCAGGTATCGACTTCCTTGAATTGCCAGGATGAGCGTACCCTATCACACTATCTCAATGATAAGAGAGGGGAGATAAATTCTCAAGTCCAAATCCCAACCCTTAAGCCATTTGTTCTAATTGGAAAATTAGGACAAGTATCTGAGTTGAGTACCCTCCGAATATGTCAGATGACATAATTCGTGATTTAAACCTTGGTTTGATTTTGTATGTATTTTGGCTATGATGGATTTTCATATTTTTACCTTGAGAGTCTTTGATGTATTTTCTATTAATTAAGCCTAATTAAAATATTTAATTAATTTTTTAATTTAAATAGAAAATTACTATGATATTTTAATATTTATTTTATTTAATTAATTGAGAAATTAATTAAATAAAATAATTAAATGTGAAGTTAAAAGTTTAAATTTGGAATGTGACAATATTTATTTTAATAATAATATATTTGGAGTTCATTTTTAAATAAATGACTAAATAATATTATTGTTAAAGCTAATAAATATTTTAGCAATTAAGTTTTGGAAAATGAAATTTAAAAGTGGAAAATATATTTTTAATTATTAAAAGATTCTAAATCTCATGTGATTAAAATATAAATATATTAAGATTTAAAAGTGGAATTATTAAAGTTAGTGCATGAGATTTAATAAATAAATAAATTAAATTGGGAGGAGTAAATTAATTATTATATTAATTAATGTGTATTATTTGCTCACATAGGAGTTTGCAAATTCTCGGGAGTTGTCTAGAGTTTGCACTCTAAGTTTGCACAAGTTGTCTACACTTAGAAGTTAGCATTTTATTTGAGCACATGGTGTCTAAAATCTTAAGACTTATCTAGAAGGTTGGAGAAGACCCATGCTTGGTTGTCATGCTTATCTTCTAGTTGTTTCTAGAGACACTCTAGATGCATCTTAGAGGCCTTTAAATAGAGGCTCTTCTAGGGTGTTTGGACAAGCCTTATGGAAGATGAAGTAGAAGCTTGATGGAAGCTACAAGCTACAAGCTCATATTCTTCTACATGCTTGATTGTGAATGATGGAGAAGGAAAGGATTTTCTATGGACTTCTGAGGCATGGTGGATTAGCATCAGTGTCTAGGTGCACTCGTGATATTCTCACACTCTATCTACACTATTTCTCTTTCTGTCCTTATCATGTCTATGTGTCTGAATACTCTTGTGATTGAATCTATAATTGAAAATTGGTATCTAGATATTCTACTTGAGTTGAGAAGAAAACATTAGAAAACCCTAGATCCAATCAAAGAGACATTAGCTCTAAAAGGGTTTGGGTTCGAATTAGAATTAAATTGAAAAAGATGATTTCAAATCTGTAGTTAAACGTATTGGATGGATTAATGGATACATTTCAAAATATAATTATTTTAAAAGGAAAAATATTCTTGTGTAGAAAGGCCCTTTAGATCTAAGTATATAATTTCTTTTGTAAATCTACATATATATAAAATATATATATATATATATATATATTTAAATGTAGTGATAATTGATAAAAAATTTTGTATATATATATATATATATATATACATATATATATAAATACATATACATATATACATATACATATATACATATATGTATATATTCATGAAAGTCAAAATAAGAAACTTTAATTACAAATCTGTATTTGCAAATCGCATAATTTAAAATGCGATGGGAAAACTTTAGTTAGAATCCGAACGAATTTATTAAGAAAATGTTATAATACTAATGGTTTTGGGAAGGGCGGATATATCTACCCCTGCCTGCACCTGCCTTAATTTAATGGCACCGGCGGTCGGTTGTACCCGCTGACACAGGTACTGCGATTGTCATCGCAGGCCCTATGTCAGAGGGCAGAGGCCGCACGGTTAAATCGCATGGCACTGTTGCGAATTATTATCGCAACGTATGATGTTGGAATCGATATTTGTTAGTCCGAAGTGTACTATGTACTGCGGCATCTGTTGCTATAACAGGTTATGTGATATGTTATAAAGTTTGGATTTCGGTTTTACATATAATTATTATATATATATGTATATATAAAAGTATATATATATATATATATATGTGTGTATAATATTATATTGTAATTCAATTTTGTAAACATAATGAAGTATTGAATATTAATCATTATATATATATATATATATATGTTATATTAAGTAATTAATCAAGTTAATTAAATAGTGATAATAGATGACTTTAAATATTTAAGTGATCTATTATTTTTGGGGTCCTTAATCGACTTGTTGAAAATGATAAATGATAATCGATTAATAATAATTCGTGAATTATTATTAAGAGATACTGAATTATTAATTTGAATATTGAGTGATTAGAGAATTGAGTCTAAAGGTTGACTTTTAATATTAATTATTTAATATATATTTATATATACATTAAGTAAATAAGAAATGGTAATTTTACATTACATTTTTAAACGATGAGACTTTAATGATAATGGATTAAGAATTAATATACATGGAGTCATATTATTTATAGTTGCGATGAGTTTATTATTTATTAATGTTGTTCGGTCTAGTAAACTATTAATAAATAATAAATAGATTATATAGCTATCAATAAATTCAATTAGAATTAATCTAGAAGAGATTATTTAATGATTGAAGTTTTTTTAGTTTTCTGACTTGAAGTATGATTGATTTTCATCAATTAATGAGTTGTCAATATAATTAAATGTGATAGAGATTTAACTAGGAAATGATTATCATTGATACAAAATCGTTAAGAAAGATCAATGTAGTCATTATGGATAAGATTTCCAAAATAACTTGTTAATATTATTATTATTAAAATATTAATATTTGTGTATTGGATTGAAGTTGACTTTTTACGTACAAACTATTGTTAGTCAATTGATATTCTTTGGGTTGATAATTTGGTTGTGAAATTATTAATTAGATCAATTAACTAGAGCTAATTGGATTTACTTAATAATTAAGTTATGTAATGGATATTTAATTGATATAAATCTTGTAGCGAGATTGTAAATTATCTATATTGAAGTTGATAAGTCTTATGACTTGAATTATGACCTTAGATATTATATGGTTGTCAATGATGATAACGATTAAATTAAAAGACTCAAACTTTAGTAACCCTTAATTAAGATTCTAATTGAAGGCTATTAGAATGATAATGGGTCATGGATGGTGTACCTATGATATTTGATTGATTTAATTGACCATTTTAATTAAGTTATAATCCTCTTATTGAAGATTGATAATTGGTTCTTTTATAAATGAATAATGATCATTTGATTATCTCGAGAGTTGTAGTAACATTAAAGGAGAGTTAATCAATTAGAATATGGATCATAGTTAAATAAAGAGAACAATTTAATTAATGGTCAATCAGTGAATAGTTATCCTTAAGTTATTTTTAGAATGTAGCTCTTAATAATAGAAGGATAATGCTATCGGGGGAACAAATGGGTTGACTTGTAGGTCAAATGATGAAACTTAGAGTCTTGAAGTATACTTGAAATGAAAACTGGAAACCCCTACATTTGAAAATGGAAAAAAGGAAACCCCTACACATTATTCAACTATGAGATTATAGCAAAACCAAAACATGTGTTTGCATCGTGTATTCTATATGCTTTTTGTTTTGGGTTTTTGGGTTGACTAGTGTTGACCAGTCCTAGGTTGTTACCAGAGGCTCGGGGGTTATGAGATGTGATGGCATGTTGATCTTATTTGGTCTCGATCTTTATAAGCCCAACCATGGTTATGGGATCGTATGCTCTATGAAATCCTTGTATTTTTTCATCAGTCTTCATGTGTGAAGCTGAGATGTATATGTATCTGAGATACCTGAGCTAATCATTTTTGAGTCATCGATCAGTTATCCTTGGTTTATTTTCTAGTCACCATGATGGGAATGAAATGTGAATTTATTTCTTGATGATGTCATGTTGTGACATGTTT
The DNA here is from genome assembly GCA_028749045.1 of Cupressus sempervirens. NCBI lineage: Eukaryota > Viridiplantae > Streptophyta > Pinopsida > Cupressales > Cupressaceae > Cupressus > Cupressus sempervirens. Next base: position 321,430,636 of record CM053789.1, read on the forward strand.
GACTCAACCATTTTGGAATCTTTGATCAGTATGATTTTGGGATATTCTTGGTTGCTTGTTGAGAACCAATGGATATTGTGATTTATATGGAGATGTATTTTGGTTATTGAGAACCAATGGATACTTATGATTATCAGTGATGCCTTCAGTTACCAATAGAGAACTGTTGTGGTCATGATTTACTATGGATGCTTTTCGGATGCTCATGGAGATTTGATGATTCTTATCTTGGTGATTTGATGATTCTTATTGTGGATATTTGATGCTTATATTGTGGATATTTGATGATTCTTTTTATGGATTATCTTTTGGATTTTCTTTACAGTCGCTTGTACAGGACTGTGGTGATTTATGATTCCATGAGCATTAGGTTAGGTAATCTACTTGTAGTGTCAGAAAGTGTCTTGCAATGGGGGTCAGGGCCCTAAGTGGCTGCCAGGATAACTCATTGTAAGTTTGGTTAATAAGTGATAACATTTACACACTAAATGGGGATTAAATGAACCTAAAAAGAGAAGAGTTTTGATGTTCTCGCCCATGCCTTGAGCGCTTGTACAGGCTAGGATGGGAGTAGAGAGAACGCATGGTTGCGACCTTGCATTCCATAGTATGCCTCGTCAGTATGAGAGGATACTAGTGGCCGCATGAGATCTGTATGGACCCGTGGAGTTTAGCTAACTGCCAGGGTAACTTGTACGAGATAAATGCGATGACACTTTCTCGCTTACAGAGTAGGTTTCCTACATGTCATTGTGTGCCTCTGGGAAGTAGATGTCAATTTTGTGTGATGGAACCTTTGAGTTAGTATACTTTTAAGATTCCTGGATTTATAGAGATTTATGCTTTGTGGATTGATAGCCTGTTTGGGACTTGAGATTATCTCCTAAGCACGGTGGGAGTGGACCACTTAGGTACCACGCGATCGGGTGGTAGTGTTTTATCACTCTTATCATTTGAGATCCATTCGAGACACTGTGGCTGGAATATTATTGGTTGGTATTTATCTTCATTCTATTCTTGGATCATTATGATAGATGATATACCTTATGATGGATGTATTTACTGGTATGTTCTTGTATTGATGATTTGCATATGTTAGTTGATGATATATTATGCTTTACTTTGCATGTTAGTAGGATATTTTTAGGAGTGAGATATCTACTATGTTTATAGCCAATGATCTCTTCGGTGCTTTGGAATGTTACGCACAAAGGGATCGCTAGGATCCATGATGGTCTAATGATGCTATTTACGGTTGGGAGGAACCATGCACTTTGTTAATTATGTTTGTGATGTATGGTTATCTTTTATGATGGATGTTCATATCTTTTGTGATGATGTAACATGTATGGTTTATGATTTCATTATGTTATTGCATCATGGATTAATATTGGATGATGATGTTCTTTATTTACATGATGTTTATTCTTTTAAGCTTTTCATACCTTGTAATATGTATAGTGGATGATTGAGCAATCTAAAATGTACACTTGTATATGGTTTATGAACATTGGATGTATCCTTGTTATTTCATTGTTAAGGATGTAATGTTAGATGAATAAGTTATGATTAGAAGTAATTCAACGTTAAGGGGTCTTTAAAGAATCTAATCTGTTATGTTATGTTTACTTTTAGTTGGATGTTACTATTGCTTCCGCAAGTGTTATGAATTGTTTTACTTTCATGTTTAAAAAAAAAAAAATTGTTTGGTAAACTTAGTGAAATTTTTTGGATCTCTTGGCGGGGCATTACATTTGGTATCAGAGCCCGAGTTGCAACATTGGCAGCTCTAGGTATATTGAAATGCTACTAGTTGTCAACTACTTAAACAAAACAAAAACTTTGAACTGTCATGTGTATCTCTTTCAAAACTGAAAATTCTACTGAAAACTTAAACGAAGGCAAAATTGAAAATTGAAACTCATTCTAGTTGCAAAACATGTATCTTTCTATCTATGTTTTAAGGTAGTATACTTTTGTTTGTCTTTGCAAGCATTAAGTTGCTTTTGTTTAGAATGTATTAGGGGATCTATTTTAGTAGATGTTAAAAGAGTGAATGTTAGATCAATGTGGTTTTTGGTTTACCATTAAACCAGAATCATATTGCTCTAAAAGTGTTGTAATATCTTCAGTGGAATCATGTCTCCCTACAGAGGAAAAGGGTTCAATGGGACTCGCAAAGTGAGTAACTTAGTTTCTCATTGTTGTAGGCTTCCAGGAGTAAGCCTAATCCCAGGGGGGGGTGGATGTAGTGCTTGCCCCTAGTTCACATTTTGCTATCATTGTTGAACTCTTGTAGAGCTAGTTTCATGTTGTTGGTTAGCAACATTGTTATGAGATTATCAGATATTGTGCTATGGATTCAGTTTATTATGTGATGAGAATACATAGACTCTACATTTTATGTATGTATGATGATTAGTTTTAGTGTTCACAATTATTGATGATGATTATTACATTGCTTTCAGTTATTAATGATGATTAGTAAGATAGTTTATTATCATATGTGTTTTATTATGGATACTTACCCCATACTTGCATGTGTATGGTGTGCATGTTTGCTTTGCATGTTTACTTTTGTATGGCGTGTCTGATGTGGTTAAGGAAGGAAGTCGTAGTCACCTGCTAGTCGGGATCTACACGATGCACTAGTTCCTACCATTGCCTCTTTAGTTTAGTATATATTGTGCTTGTACATGCATGGTTTTTATGCAGGTTGCAGGTACCGGGTATCGACTTCCCTGAATTGCTAGGATGAGCGTACCCTATCACACTATCTCAATGATAAGAGAGGGGAGATAAATTCTCAAGTCCAAATCCCAACCCTTAAGCCATTTGTTCTAATTGGAAAATTAGGACAAGTATCTGAGTTGAGTACCCTCCGAATATGTCAGATGACATAATTCGTGATTTAAACCTTGGTTTGATTTTGTATGTATTATGGCTATGATGGATCTTCATATTTTTACCTTGACAGTCATTGATGTATTTTCTATTAATTAAGCCTAATTAAAATATTTAATTAATGGTTTAATTTAAATGGAAAATTAATATGATATTTTAATATTTATTTTATTTAATTAATTGAGAAATTAATTAAATAAAATAATTAAATGTGAAGTTAAAAGTTTAAATTTGGAATGTGACAATATTTATTTTAATAATAATATATTTGGAGTTCATTTTTAAATAAATGACTAAATAATATTATTGTTAAAGCTAATAAATATTTTAGCAATTAAGTTTTGGAAAATGAAATTTAAAAGTGGAAAATATATTTTTAATTATTAAAAGATTCTAAATCTCATGTGATTAAAATATAAATATATTAAGATTTAAAAGTGGAATTATTAAAGTTAGTGCATGAGATTTAATAAATAAATAAATTAAATTGGGAGGAGTAAATTAATTATTATATTAATTAATGTGTATTATTTGCTCACATAGGAGTTTTCAAATTCTCAGGAGTTGTCTGGAGTTTGCACTCTAAGTTTGCACAAGTTGTCTACACTTAGAAGTTAGCATTTTATTTGAGCGCATGGTGTCTACAACCTTAAGACTAATCTAGAAGGTTGGATAAGACCCATGCTTGGTTTTCATGCTTATCTTCTAGTTGTTTCTAGAGACACTCTAGATACATCTTAGAGGCCTTTAAATAGAGGCTCTTCTAGGGTGTTTGGACAAGCCTTATGGAAGATGAAGTAGAAGCTTGATGGAAGCTACAAGCTCATATTCTTCTACATGCTCGATTGCAAATGATGGAGAAGGAAAGGATTTTCTATGGACTTCTGAGGCATGGTGGATTAGCATCAGTGTCTAGGTGCACTCGTGATAATCTCACACTCTATCTGCACTATTTCTATTTCTGTCCTTATCATGTCTATGTGTCTGAATACTCTTGTGATTGAATCTATAATTGAAAATTGGTATCTAGATATTCTATTTGGGTTGAGAAGAAAACATTAGAAAACCCTAGATCCAATTAAAGAGACATTAGATCTAAACGGGTTTGGGTTCAAATTAGAATTAAATTGAGAAAGATGATTTCAAATCTGTAGTTAAACCTATTGGATAGATTAATGGATATGTTTCGAAATATAATTATTTTAAAAGGAAAAAAATTCTTGTGTAGAAAGGCCCTTTAGATCTAACTATATAATTTCTTTTGTAAATCTACATATATATAAATATATATATATATATATATATATATATATATATATTTAAATGTAGTGATAATTGATAACAAATTTTGTATATATATGTATATGTATATAGGTATATGTATGTATATTTATATATATATATATATATATATATATATATATATATATATATATATATACATATATATATATATACATATATAAATATACATACATATACCTATATACATATACATATATACATATATGTATATATTCGTGAAAGTCGAAATAAGAAACTTTAATTACAAATCTGTATTTGCAAATTGCATAATTTAAAATGCGATGGGAATACTTTAGTTGGAATCTGAACGCATTTATTAAGAAAATGTTATAATACTAGTGGTTTTGGGAGGGGCAGATATATCTACCCCTGCCCGCACCTGCCTTAATTTAATGGCACCGGCGGTCGCCTGTACCCGCTAACGCAGGTACTGTGACTGCCGTCGCAGGCCCTATGTCAGAGGGCAGAGGCCGCATGGTTAAAGCACACGGCGCTGTTGAGAATTATTATTGCAATGTATGATGTTGGAATTGATATTTGTTAGTCCGCAGTGTACTATGTACCACGGCATCTGTTGCTATAACAGGTTATGTGATATGTTATAAAGTTTGGATTTCGATTTTACATATAATTATTATATATATATGTATATATATAAGTATAAATATATATATATATATATATATATATATATATATATAGATATATATATATATATATATATATATATATATATATATGTATAATATTATATTGCAATTCGATTTTGTTCACATAATGAAGTATTGAATATTAATCATTATATATATATATATATATGGAATATTAAGTAATTAATCAAGTTAATTAAATAGTGATAATAGATGAGTTTAAATATTTAAGTGATCTATTATTTTTGGGGTCCTTAATCGACTCGTTGAAAATGATAAATGATAATCGATTAATAATAATTCGTGAATTATTATTAAGAGATACTGAATTATTAATTTGAATATTGAGTGATTAGAGAATTGAGTCTAAAGGTTGACTTTTAATATTAATTATTTAATATATATTTATATATACATTAAGTAAATAAGAAATGGTAATTTTATATTACATTTTTAAACGATGAGACTTTAATGATAATGGATTAAGAATTAATATACATGGAGTCATATTATTTATAGTTGCGATGAGTTTATTATTTATTAATGTTGTTCGGTCTAGTAAACTATTAATAAATAATAAATAGATTATATAGCTATCAATAAATTCAATTAGAATTAATCTAGAAGAGATTATTTAATGATTGAAGTTTTTTTAGTTTTCTGATTTGAAGTATGATTGATTTTAATCAATTAATGAGTTGTTAATATAATTAAATCTGATAGAGATTTAACAAGGAAATGATTATCATTGATACGAAATTGTTAAGAAAGATGAATGTAGTCATTATGGATAAGATTTCCAAAATAACTTGTTAATATTATTATTATTACAATATTAATATTTGTGTATTGGATTGAAGTTGTCTTTTTACGTACAAACTATTGTTAGTCAACTGATATTCTTTGTGTTGATAATTTGGTTGTGAAATTATTAATTAGATCAATTAACTAGAGCTAATTGGATTTAATTAATAATTAATTTATGTAATGGAGATTTAATTGATATAAATCTTGTAGCGAGATTGTAAATTATCTATATTGAAGTTGATAAGTCTTATGACTTGAATTATGACCTTAGATATTATATGGTTGTCAACGATGATAACGATTAAATTAAAAGAGTCAAACTTTAGTAACCCTTAATTAAGATTCTAATTGAAGGCTATTAGAATGATAATAGGTCATGGATGGAGTACCTATGATATTTGATTGATTTAATTGATCATTTTAATTAAGTTATAATCCTCTTATTGAAGATTGATACTTGGTTCTTTTATAAATGAATAATGATCATTTGATTATCTCGAGAGTTGTAGTAACATTAAAGGAGGGTTAATCAATTAGAATATGGATCATAGTTAAATAAAGAGAACAATTTAATTAATGGTCAATCAGTGAATAGTTATCCTTAATTTATTTTTAGAATGTAACTCTTAATAATAGAAGGATAATGCTATTGGGGGAACAAATGGAATGACTTGTAGGTCAAATGATGAAACTTAGAGTCTTGAAGTATACTTGAAATGAAAACTGGAAACCCCTACATTTGAAAATGGAAAAAAAGAAACCCCTACACATTCTTCAGCTATGAGATTATAGCAAAACCAAAACATGTGTTTGCATCGTGTATTCTATATGCTTTTTGTTTTGGGTTTTTGGGTTGACTAGTGTTGACCAGTCCTAGGTTGTTACCAGAGGCTCGAGGGTTATGAGATGTGATGGCATGTTGATCTTATTTGGTCTCGATCTTTATAAGCCCAACCATGGTTATGTGATCATATGCTCTATGAAATGTTTATATTTGTTCATCACTCTTCATGTGTGAAGCTGAGATGTATATGTATCTGAGATACCTGAGCTAATCATTTTTGAGCCATTGATCAGTTATCCTTGGTTTATTTTCTAGTCGCCATGATGGGACTAAAATGTGAATTTATTTCTTAATGATGTCATGTTGTGACATGTTTGACTCAACCATTTTGGAGTCTTCGATCAGTATTATTTTGGGATATTCTTGGTTGCTTGTTGAGAACCAATAGATATTGTGATTTATTTGGAGATGTATTTTGGTTATTGAGAGCCAATGTATACTTATGATTATCAGTGATGCCTTCAGTTGCCAATAGAGAACTGTTGTGGTCATGATTTTCTATGGATGCTTTTCGGATGCTCATGGAGATTTGATGATTCTTATCTTGGTGATTTGATGATTCTTATTGTGGATATTTGATGCTTATATTGTGGATATTTGATGATTCTTTTTATGGATTATCGTTTGGATTTTCTTTACAGTCGCTTGTACAGGACTATGGTGATTGATGATTCCATGAGCATTAGGGTAGGTAATCTACTTGTAGTGTCGGGAAGTGGCTTTTAATGGGGGTCAGGGCCCTAAGTGGCTGCCAGGATAACTCATTGTAAGTTTGGTTAATAAATGATAACATTTACACACTAAATGGGGATTAAATGAACCTAAAAAGATAAGAGTTTTGATTTTCTCGCCCATGCCTTGAGCGCTTGTACAGGCTAGGATGGGAGTAGAGAGAACGCATGGTTGCGACCTTGCATTCCATAGTATGCCTCGTCAGTATGAGAGGATACTAGTGGCCGCATGAGATCTGTATGGACCCGTGGAGTTTAGCTAACTGCCAGGGTAACTTGTACGAGATAAATGCGATGAAACTTTCCCGCTTGCAGAGTAGGTTTCCTACATGTCATTGTGTGCCTCTGGGAAGTAGATGTCAATTTTGTGTGATGGAACCTTTGAGTTAGTATACTTTTAGGATTCCTAGATTTATAGAGATTTATGCTTTGTGGATTGATAGCCTGTTTGGGACTTGAGATTATCTCCTCAGCATGGTGGGAGTGGACCACTTAGGTACCACGCGGTCGGGTGGTAGTGTTTTATCACTCTTATCATTTGAGATCCATCCGAGACACTGTGGCTGGAGTATTATTGGTTGGTATTTATCTTCATTCTGTTCTTGGATCATTATGATAGATGATATACCTTATGATGGATGTATTTACTGGTATATTCTTGTATTGATGATTTGCATATGTTAGTTGATGATATATTATGCTTTATTTTGCATGCTAGTAGGATGTTTTTAGGAGTGACATTCCTACTATGTTTATAGCCGATGATCTCTTCGGTGCTTTGGAATGTTATGCACAGAGGGATGGCTAGGATCCATGATGGTCTAATGATGCTATTTATGGTTGGGAGGAACCGTGCACTTTGTTAATTATGTTTGTGATGTATGGTTATCTTTTATGATGGATGTTCATATCTTTTGTGATGATGTAACATGTATGGTTTATGATTTCATTATGTTATTGCATCATGGATTAATATTGGATGATGATGTTCTTTATTTACATGGATATTTATTCTTTTAAGCTTTTCATACCTTGTAATATGTATAGTGGATGATTGAGAAATCTAAAATGTACACTTGTATATGGTTTATGAACATTGGATGTATCCTTGTTATTTCATTGTTAAGGATGTAATGTTAGATGAATAAGTTATGATTAGAAGTAATTCAATGTTAAGGGGTCTTTAAAGAATGTAATCTGTTATGTTATGTTTACTTTTAGTTGGATGTTACTATTGCTTCCTCAAGTGTTATGAATGGTTTTACTTTCATGTTTAAAAAAAAAAAATTGTTTGGTAAACTTAGTGAAATTGTTTGGATCTCTTGGCGGGGCATTACAAAAAGAGAAAACACTCCATGCTTTCTTGATTTTGTAGATGTGTCCTCTGATGTGGATTTATGCTCAATTGCTTGCCCAATTGCTTCAATGGTGGAGATGGGTAATTGAAAATTGGTAGCCTTGTGAGCTCTCAATTTGGCATTATAAGGGTATGGGTATGGATTTTGGCTCTCAAAAGGGCATAATAACTTTAGCTCAAAGATTGTGATTGAAATGGCTTAGGATGGGATTCAATTTATAGGCTAAGGGCTTGAGGGATGGAGGGCTAAGATGCAAGATGAGATGAAGGCTTAAGGAGGGCTAGGATGCACTCAAAGGAGAGCACATGGATTGTGCTTGTTTAGCACCAATGGGAAGGTTACACTTGTCACAAGGAGGATGAGTGTGAGAGGGTAGGGTAAAGGGTTGGTCAAAGGCATGATGAGCAGGGTTGAGTATGTAAGAGAGATGTAAGAGGAATGAGTGTGGAAGAGGGAAGAGTGTGGAAGATGGATGTAAGAGTCATGAGTGGGCTTGTAAGAGTCTTTTATGGTTTGGAAGAGCACTTATGACTTGGTGGTTGGAATTTTTTAAGGAAGACTTTGGTTTAGTTTAGGAAAGTCTTAAACTTGTTTAGGGAATGTGACAACACTAGGAGGTGGATTAGGCTTGGGTTTAGGATTAGAGTAGGGATGTTAGAGATGTGCAAGCAGATGGCATTAATGAGGGTGGGTGAGTTAGTGGCTAAGCTTGGTTAGTATGGATTGATGGGGTGGATTAGGCTAAATAGAGGATTAGAGATAGGTTAGGGGTTTTTAGATTTGAAGATTTTATTTATCAAATAGATTTATTTAATAAATGGGGATTTTTGGAATTAGATAGGAGAAAAGGATTGAATTGATAAATAATAGGTTATTTGATTTATCAATTAGGACTATATATGATTAATTAAATTAATCAGCTAGGGGATGGCAAAGGATTAATTAAATAAGAATTTAATTAATGATGCCTTTAGAGATGGCTAAATTAGATTACCAAAGAGGTGTAAGAAAATTTAGGTGTCTACATTTTGCCCCTCTTTGACATAGTGTTGAGACAACACTATTTCAAAGAAGTTCAAGTGAAGACGACATGAGGAAGATGTTTTAGCAAAAATGTTGCCCCAGTCTTGAATAAGAAGAGGAGAGACTAGACTCAGATGATGCCCCCTTAAGAAGGCAGCGAAGAGATAAAAGAGGCTCGATGGCTTCTTGAAAAGTATAAGAAATTGAGATGAGTAGAGACACAGATTGGCAAAGAGGAGGGGTTGAATTAGCTCAAACTCTCACTACAGGAGAATGATAAAGGGAAATAAAAGGCACAATAGTAAAGCAAGCTTAAGACTTTTCAGGATTGGGGGGAGGATGGAGGAGCAAAGCGCTATAAAATGAATCCATGGTAGGGAGATGGATGATGGAATGATAAAGCTGATGCAATAGGATTTCAAAGAGTTAGATTGGTGAAAGATGGGTTTTGGAGATCCCTAGGACTAGGATTGTGGATCTCGAAAGATGAGGCTTGGTGGATTGATTTGATTGGTGTATCCCTAAGACTGGGATTGTGGATCCCTAAAGCTAAGCATGAGGAGTGATTCAAAGAGATATTGATGCATAAGTTGGGGTAGGAGCAACAAATGCAGGATATGGATGGGGGATAATGGAGATCAAGGGATTCCATTGAAGCTTTTTTGAGCAAGGGGGATACTTCAAAGAGAAGTACCACCATGTAGTTGAGCACTAGATTTTCTATAGGACTGTTGGTTAATTGCTAAGGTTACCAAGAACATCAAGGCCTCTTCACCAACCATCTAGAGGATTGACAAACTGACTCAAAAAAAACACGCAAGGATTGCCCCAGTATCACACATGAATTCCAGAGGAAGTAGTGTGGAAATGACACTAGGTAACCCACAAGCAGAAAAGAAAACAAGAAAAAGACATGATCAAGACCTTACACTCTGATTGTCCCATTCGTAGCATACGATGATATGGAAGATCGTGGCAACCTTGAGGAGGGAACAAGGAGATTGCTTGGAAAAGATATTTTCAAGACCCAAAAGGTCAGATTCCAAATCAAAAGAAAGTGAAAATCCAAAAAAGAGTCATTTGCCAATGAGATGGGTAGGACAAGGTACTAACAGACCAAGATTGGACATGAGGAAAGCTATATCCTGCAAGGATCTATCGGAGAGCACCTATGCTAATGGATCTGGATGAGTGATGTGTCTGGCAAGCTGAACTAAGAAGGATAACACTTTGGTGACAGGAGATCTAGCTAAAGGATGCATTGGAATAGCTAACCAAGATGTGCGATGTGTACAAGATGCTGATAAAGGATGAACTGACACGAACGCTGGATAGATACAATGGTACTAAGCTAAAGAGGATGTACAAGCTCATGGACCAAGATATGTTACAAATGTACAAGTTTGTTCATGTTTTGGTTTTTTGTGAGATGGAAATGTTTGTGAAGGATGGGATGTCTATAATAGTTGATAGGCAGATAGTTAGATGGTTTGCAAAAATCTTAAGTGAAAATGGGGTTCTTTGTGTGCATGTGATAGGATACAAGCTAGGATACAAGATTATTTACAAGCTAGAATATGGTACAAGCTTTGGACAATATTCAGATATACAAGGTATGGTACAAGATTTACAAGTTATAATGCAAGATTTGGTACAAGATTTTACAAGCTGAAGTACAAGATTTTACAAGCTGTACAGGAGGTATTTACAAGCTCCATTAGATTTTGGATATTTGGTTGGAACACCAAGGGAACAAGAAGGTGTTTTATGGTGATGGTGGGTTGGTGGATGGATGAGGGATAGGATAGTGATAGATAATGGATTAGTCTTTAGTACACAAGGCACTTGAATTACTAGGTTTTCACCAAGGTACCTATCCAAGGTGCTTGAATTGCCAAGTTTTCTCCATTGGACGCTTATTTCTCTTTACTATTTTTTTTGTATTTTTCAAAAGCTGGGTATACCAAGAATCTTCAAGCATAGAACTTCTTGAGATGAATGATGTTAGTGGGATCATTCAAGAGTTCTCCTTCTGGTGTAGATAACTGATATGCTCCGGAGCCAAAGGAGGTAGTAACCACATAGGGACCAAGCCATGTAGGTTCAAACTTGCCTTTCTTTTCTCGATCTTCTTGGACTTTCATATTTTCTTTGAGGACCATGTCACCTGGCTGAAAGTGTCATGGGAGCACCTTCTTGTTGAAATTCCTTTTGAGACAAGTTTGGTAGACTATGAGATGGTCATAAGCTTGTTGTCGCTTCTCATCTAAGAGATCTAGCTGGGTGATCCGAGGTACTCTATATTCTTCATCTGATATTTTCCCTCACAAAGATATGTGCAATGAGGGAAGTTCAACCTCTATGGGTAGTACCGCTTCGGCACCATAGACTAGGGAGTATAGAGTTGTTCTTGTGGATGTACGGAAGGAGGTTCGATAGGCCCATAGGGCTGGATTTATTTGTAGCTGCTAATTGCAACCAGAATCATTGAAAACTTTCTTTAGGATTTTGAGGAGGGTTTTGTTAGTTGCTTCTGCCTGGCCATTACCTTGTGGGAAATATGGGCTAGAAAAGTGGTGATGGATGTGGAGGGAAGTGCATAATTCTTCCATGTTAAGATTTTCAAAGTTACCTCCGTGGTCAGTGAAGATGGTGGATGGGATACCGAAGCGGTAAACAATGTGGTACAAGATAAACTTGGAGACCTGAACTCCTGTAGCTGAGACTAGGGGAACTGCTTCCTCCCACTTAGTAAAATAGTTTGTAGCTATTATTATCCATTTATGTCCATCAGATGAGAGAGGTGTGATAGTTCCAACTAGATCAAGGCCCCAACAAGTGAAGGGCCAAGGTGGTGCAATAGGCTGTGGATCTTGTGCTGGAGCGTGCACAAGATTTGCGTACTGCTGACATGGGAGACACTTTTTGACAAAGTCACAGGAGTCTTCTTCAATGGTAGGCCAATAGTAACCTGCTCTAAGGATTTTTTGTGCTAGGACAATACCACTTGTGTGGGCACCGCAAAGTCTGGAGTGTACTTATTTTAACTCCATTGCGGCCTCATTTTCATCTAAACATCGAGAGAGAGTATCGTGATAACCTCGACGATATAGGGTATTGGCTATGATAACATAGCGGGATGATTTTTGGATGAGGTTTTGGCATTAGGTACGTGTGAGGTGAGTGGATATGATACCATCATTAAGGTAAGCATGAATTTCATGGTACCAAGGGGATTGGGGACCAACCAAGATACAAAAACGGTTTGAATCCTCATTCGCATAGGCGGGTGTGAGGAGCTGCTCAACTAAAAACTCATACTGTGTAGCTTCTTGGGGAATTTCCAAGAGGGAGCCGATAGTAGCCCTAGCATCTACTCCTTTGTTCTGCATTCGAGGTACTTGTGTAAACTGAAGCTTTGTAAAATGTTGGGTTAGCTGATCAACTAGCTCTTTGTAGGGTAATAGCTTTTCATCTTTGGTTTGATATTCATTTAGGACTTGCTTGATGATGAGCTGAGAATCACCAAAGATTTGTAACTTAGTGATATTCCATTCTATGACTATCTTTAATCCTTCTATAAGAGCTTCATATTCTGCTATATTGTTGGTGCTAGGAAATTGTAGCTTGAAGGCTTTTGGAATGTAATCTCCTTGAGGTGTAACCAACAATATTCCTGCTCTTGATCCATGAGATGTGTATGAGCCATCAAAATAAAGTTTCCATGGGGGTTGTTCTTCAATTAGACAGATATGCTCATCTGGAAATTCTGTGATCAAAGGATATGCATCTATTAGAGGTGCATCAGCTAGGTGATCTGTTATAGCTTTCCCTTTGATTGCCTTTCTGTCCACATATTGGATGTCAAACTCACTTAGTAGCATAACCCACTTTGCTAGCCGACTTGTGAGTGCTATTCTAGAGAGCATATACTTGAGAGGATCAATTTTGGATACTAGTTGGATGGTATGACTTAGCATGTAGTGGCGAAGCTTTTGAGTTGAGAAAACAACTACCAAACAAGCTTTTTCCATAGGAGTGTAGTTGAGTTCATAACCAACTAGGGTTCTACTAATATAGTAGATGGCTCTTTCTCTGCTATAATCATCATGTTGTACTAGAAGCACCCCTAGAGCAGTAGGCGTTGTTGATATGTACAAGATGAAGGGAGGAGCAGGAACTGGTGGGACCAAGATAGGGGGATTGGCTAGATACTGCTTGAGTTGATCGAAGCTGCTAACATAAAGGATCCCACTTGAAGTTCTCATCCTTCTTTAGTAAATGTGAAAATGGTGTACACTTATCTACAAGCTGGGAGATGAAGTGCCAGATGGATTGAAGCTTTCCCTGAAGAGAGGGAAGCTATCGCAGTGTCTGGGGAAGAGGCATGTCTAAGATACCCTTGACCTTCTTGGGGTCGATCTCTATACCTCATTTAGAAACTATGAAGCCTAGAAGCTTGCTAGATGTGACCCCAAAGAAACACTTCTAAGGATTTAGCATGAGATGATATTGGGCTAACCTATCAAAGACTTTCTCCAAGTTAGCGAGATGATCCATAAAGGTGTGAGATTTGACTAGGATATCATCCACATAATCTTCCAAAATGCTATGGATAAGATCATGGAAAATGGTTGTCATAGCTATTTGATAGGTAGCCCCAGCATTCTTTAGGCCAAAAGGTATCACGGTGTAGCAAAAGGTTCCCCAAGGGGTAGTGAATGTTGTCTTATGCTGATCCTCTTCTGCAATCTTGATCTAATTATACCCAAAAAATCCATCCATAAGGGACAAAATTTCATGTCCATCTATAAGATCTACAATCATATCTATGTTGGGCAAGGGAAAATCATCCTTTGGACAAGCTTTGTTAAGATCTCTGAAATTAGTGTAGATTTTGATATCACCAGAAGGCTTAGTGACAAGGACCATGTTGGAGATCCACTCTGAGTAGTCAATAGGTCGGATAACCTTAGCAGCCAACATTCTTTCTAATTCAGCTTTGACCACTAATACCACCTTGGGGTGCATTTTTTTAAGCTTTCGTCTGACAGGTTTAATCTTTGGATCGATTGCAAGATGATGAACTACAAGCTTTGGATCCAACCCTGGCATGTCTTGATATGACAATGCAAATTGGCCAAGTTCTCTCTTAAGATCTCAAAGAGGAGATCAGCTTGGTCTTGTGATAGGGATGCAGCAATATGAAAAAGTCTGGGGATTTTTGAGGAACCGATGTTGACTTCTCTAGTATCCTCAATTAGAATAGAAGACACCTCTGGTCGATTATCTTGAGGAGGTAATACTAAATCCTCATGTTTTTCTTATGGCTCTGGATTTTCTTGCTGAGGGGTTCTCTTCGCTACCTTAGCTAGTCCCGGATTCACCTTAGTTCTAGTTTTGGGTGTATCGAAACTAGGTTGGGGATTTTCTCCAAAATACCCCTTGGGATCTAGCTTGTAGATGTAGGCAGAATCTGGCTTTGTTTTCTTATGAGGAGTTTCAGCTCCCATGAATCTTAGAAGTGCTTCCTCTGATGCGAACTCATCAATGTGTATAACACTTGGTTGGTCCCAATCTATGAATTGTGGATGAGCGAGTAGTAGGTCAATGAGATGGATGGATAGTTCTCAGAGAACAAAGTCTCCTAGGAATATTTGGTCTAGGATATCGTCGTAGGCTCTCTTTTCAACTTCCTCAGGAATGTCTTTAATTTTGAATGGGTCACGGTGAATGTTCAAAAAAGTTTGACCGTTCTCGTTGGTGCCCCTAGTTGTGGGTATGCCAAAGCCAAGACCTGACTTTGTTTCCCACTTATGTGCTTCAATGGTATATTGCATGCCCCTTTCTTCTGGTCCTAGTCCACCTCCTTGGTAGTTCCATTTTTCAGTGATGAGCTTATGTTCTTGGGGATACTTCTAGCTGAAGTGGTCAAGTCATTCTTGATTTCTTGGAGGTGCATCCTTATGTAACCAATTGTTGATATCTGGAGTGAGCTCTTCATGAAGAGGGATTTTTGAGGATAGAAAGGTGGTTGGGCTAAACTGTTTGTATCGAGGAGGTGGAATCTCCTTAGCTTTGTGATATTTTGATCATCCATGGGCATGTGGATCAAGTGGGAGTGCCCCAACAACAAATGCATTTGACAGACTATACTCTCCATAGCCTTTGTTATTGATCTTCACAGTAGATAGGGTGGAGGCGAGGATGGTTTTTGGGTCATTACAAGTGTGGGATGAGTTGGTGATGGCTGTATCGATATCAATTCCAGGGCAATGATTTGTATATGAGGCTTCAACCACATTGTAGTAAGCAAAGGGTTCTAGATCGGCATGGATGGTTACCTCATTGCCTTGATGCAAAAATTTGATGCACTGATGGTAAGTGGACAGAACGACCTTCATAGCATGAATCCATGGGAGACTGAGGAGGATATTAAATGGTAGGTTTAGATCAATAACATGGAAAACCGTCTCTTGGATGACTGGCCCAACCTTGATTGGCAGCAAAATAGTTCCTTCTGTGGTTCTTTCCAAGTTGTCATAAGCTTTGATGGTGATAACCTCACTGATCATATCTGCCTCAATATACCCAACTTGTTTTATGAATTTTAGGGTGCAAATATTCAAGGCTGATCCATTATCTATCATTACTCTTTTCATGGAAAAATTGGATACCATGATGGCTATGCGAAGTGGAAGGGTGTGATCTGGCTCAACTAGGGGTATGTCGGTGGGTTTGAAAGATAAGGCACATGAGGATGAAAGGTGTCCAACAAGATTACAAAAATTAGTAGCATTGATATTAGAAGGGACACACAATTCTATGAGAGCACTATCAAGGATGTCTTTGTACACAGAACTAGTGCAGAGAAGGTCTAAAATGGAGATTTGGGCTAGCATGTTCCCAAGGTGTTCCAAGATATTGTACCGTCTTTTTGATGGAGCTAATTGTGATGATGAAAATGGTGGGCCTGCGATGTTAAATCGCACTCTTCGAGTGATAACTGCACACTCATTGTCTGGTCCTCAGATATTGATAACATTGATAGAAGGCTCTTTCTCAGATATACAACCTATAAGGCTACCATAGTCTATATAGGATGAAGTGTGTTCATTGTTCTTCCCATGATGTTGGTTTGGCTGGTGGTTGTTGGTGTTGTTTTGGATAGGTGCTTTTCCAAGATTTTGGTTGTTGTGTGGAGGAAAAGCATTTTGATAAATCTGTAAGCCTGCATTGGGAGAGGTTTGGGCACCAACAGTGATTTTTTTTTATCAATGAGGTCCTGCACATAATCTTTCAATTTCATGCATCTTAGGGTGGTGTGACCTTTTACCCTATGGAACTTGCAATACTCATTGTCCTTGTACCATGCAGCTTTTGATTGGCTTGGATCAATTTGTTGGGTAGGAGGAAATTTGATGAGTTTTTCCTTAGCCAATTTCTCAAAAATGACATCCAATGGCTCACCAAGGGGTGTATAGTTTCTAGGTGCAGGTTGGAATCTGGGTTTTTTCCCTGTAGCTACATTGATGGCATTAGCTTGATTGTTAGACTCTTGAAAGTTGGGTCTTGGATTGTGGTTTTGATAACTTTGGTTACTCTGCTATTGGTAGTTGATAGCTTTTTGATTGTTTGTTTGATATGGTGGGTTAGACTGATTTTGGGAAGGACCAACAATATTCACATGTCTGGTCTCAGTGATGCCATTTGTTGCAACGTGCTTGTTTTTGTTCCAATACCTAGACTTGTCATTGGAATGTGATTGACTTTGGTTGGTTTCCTTGTAAATCTTGGCCACACCATCTTTAATGAGTCCTTTCTCAAGGATTATGCCTTTCTCTTTGATATCTTTATAGGTCTGCAAATAGTTCATGGTCATGTGGTGAGCCGACCTGGGATAGGCATTATCAATAAACATTTTTACCACATGATGCTCTGTCAAGGTGTAGGATATGTGGGTGGTAAGGGTTTGCATTCTTTGCAGGTATTCAACAAGGCTTTCTCCACCTTTTTGCTTAGTGTGGACAAGGTCAACTATTGATAACTCTGTTTCAACAAGATGGGCATATTGGGCTACAACTGCCTCAGACAATTTAGTGAAGTTTTTAATTGTGCCATATGGGATTCTATAAAACCATTCAAGAGTTGGCCCGACCAAGCTTTTGGGAAAGAGGCGTAAGAGGAAGACGTCACTGTATGCCACTTCTTGGTAGTGCATGTAAAATTCTTTGATGTGGGTGACTGGGTCTCCTTTTCCTCTAAATTTGTCAAATTTAGGTACCTCAAAATGCTTGGGGAATGGAGACATAGTAATGGCTCTATCAAATGGATAAGGACACATAGTCTCAAACTTGAATGTCTTTGGATCATTCCCTTCTTGGATGGCTTTTAGAGCTGTCTTCATTTGCTCCCATTTTGAATTGATAGGTGATGGCTGGGGTGCCCCCAATGTAGGAGTGCCTTGAGGTAGGTATGCACTAGATGGGGCCACTAAATATGGATGGCTATGAGGGATTTGCTGATAGGGATTGTACATTGTTGGGCAGCTGCATGGTGGATGACGGGTTGCTGAGGTGGAGGTGGCACATATTGCTGCATGTGCTGCGAGGCTTGCTGTTGATATGGGATTTGAGGTTGGGATTGAAGAACATAAGCTGGCTGTGGGATAAATGAATGGCTTTTTGGAGGTAAGGTATAAGATGGTTGTGAAGCTTGGGGAAAGGATCGAGGGGGCTTGTGGGGTTTGACCAATACATGTGGGTTGCGCCCCCATTTGGGATGGTATCTGCAAATAATTGGTGGTTGGCTGAATTGTTGGATTACCTCCTAGAAGTGGCATTGAAAAGTAGTTGGCAATAGGAGGTAATTGGTTAGTTGGTGGTAGAGGTGGTGGGAATTGAAAGCTTGGGAATGGAACTGATGGGGTTTGATAGCTTGGTGGCTGGATTTGGAAGCTTGGTAGAGTGGTGGTGGGAGCTTGGATCCCTTGAGAGCTTGGTAGAACATTGGTGGTAGCTTGTGGGTGATGGTAGCTTGTGGGGTTTGATAGCTTTGTGGAGTGAGGGTAGTAGCTTGTGGATTTGTGGTTGATGGCACTAAGCTCCAAGGACCTAATGGAAATGATGGAATTGTGCTTTGGGCTGTGGTGAACAAGCTGGGGGTGATGAAAGGTTGATTACTTGGCCCCATAGGTGGCATTCCTATTGTATATTGCTAAGGTTGGCCAAAGATGCTAGCACTAATTTAGGAGATGGGTGGATTTGGAAGGCTGGGTTGGGGAGTAGCAACAACAATAGTGAAGGGAGTGAACGATTAGGTGTTTTGGGTAAAGGGTGTTTGGAGTGGAGAGGTATGAACCAAGGATGATGTGGTAGTAGCTGGATTGGCTAGCGGAATGGAGATTTCAACTTGGGTGGAGGATGGTATGTTTGGGTTTGTTGGATCAAAAGGATTGGCTTGAGGCTCTTCTTTTGGCACATACTGAGGATAATTTGGATCATATGAGCCTATGGGTGGTGGCAGCTACCCAAAAAATGGGTGAGATGGATCTGATAATGGAGGGGGTCTTCCAAAGTCAAAGGTTCCTACATTGTCCCTTCAAAAATTAGCCATGATTGTCTCTTTGTTCTTGTCTATAATGGCATTCACCAATACTGCATTTCCTGGTTGGTTCATGAAAGCTTTAATGCCAGTAGGTGATGGTATAGCATTCTCTGGGCTGGAGAATGGTTGAGTGCTCAAGGGGAGCGGTGCTGTTTGATCCAAATGATAGGGCTCCATTGTTTCCTTCTTCTTCTTACCTAAGCGAGTGATAGGTGGCATGAAAATGCTCCTAGGGATGAGATGCAACCATGCTGGTGGATGCAAAAGGGGAAGGCTTTTCTATGCAAATGATTTCCTAGGTTAAGGCAAAGCTATATGCCAAACCTAAGTGAGGATTGGGTTGGGAATTCTAACTTTCAAAGATATGTTTCCAAAGCATGAAAGGTTTTCTTTCCTATGTGCAAGCTTGGTGGTGATTGTGTCAACTTAAGGATAGACTGATGATCCTTTAGGAAGAACACGAGATTGACCACTTGTGGATCCCAACCTTTAGCTTAAGGTGATGAGGTATAACAAGTGATAAAGCTAGATTATGCTAGACAAAGCTCTGTCAAAGGGATAATCTTGGTGAGATTGGTGGATTTGGAAGATTTTAGGAATGACAAACTTTTGGCAAGGTGACAACAATTTTGGAAGCTTAGATGTGAAGTTTTTGGATTGTTGGCTAGATGGTTTTGTTCTAAATGAGATGGATGAGCTAATAATGCTTACGGGGATAACCTAAGATGGCTAGCTTTTCTACAAAGATGACTCTAAAGTGAAGCTTATCCAAGAAGATGTGGAGAAACAAAGGTATCTAATCATAGAAATCATGCCTAGTTGGTAAGGCATAAGCAGGATTAACTCCTGGATGTTGGCTAAATTTGATGGTGTGCTCTAACCAGGCCTCTTGAAGTGCTTCGTTAGTAGCTTTGTCCTCTACTTTGTGGAGTTTGGCAATTTGTGGGCTTGGTCTTATTTCTTCTCTCTTGGCTTAAAGTTCTTGGTATGCCAGAGATGGCTTGAGTTTGACTTTGTGAAACTTTTGTTTGGGTTTGGGTTGTTCCAACATAAATTCTTGAATCTACTTAGCTTTGGGAGATCTTATTTTTTTTGCTTCAACTTTTTCAACTTCTAAAATAGGCAGTGACTACGCTAAGTGTGCCCTAATCTAGGATTGACCAAGTTTGGAAGACATTCATTCAACAAGTAAAATAAAATCAAGCAATAGATAGGAACACCCAGATAGAAGTTTGTGGTTCTCAGAATGTGATACTTGCGTGGAGGAGTGTGTATGTTTTACAAATGTTTCAATCAATCACTTCAAACACATTAACATCCTAGATGGTTGTTTGCAAGGCTGACAATTGGTTTAGCTAGGGAGTCCTCAATATACACAAGGTACATGAGGCCCAAATTTGTAGATGAGACCAAAAATATGTCACACAGCCGAGAGGAGCGGTAACCCACTTCTCCTCTTTCACTTCTCAAGGGCATAAAGCTCCTTGAGGCTTAGCTCGAGTGACAAAATCTTGATCCCAAGAGAGGTGTCTTTCGATTCACCTCTCGATTCTTATACTTTTCTAGAACGCTAGAGTTGAGGTCATCCAAGGGGTGATGAAATCCCCAAGCAGGCCTCCTAAAAAGAAACAAGCTTTTGGATCCTAATCTTATCCACCCAAGATGGCCTCGAAAGACGACAAGGGGAGAGAAGACTTGGATGAGCTTGGGCTAAAAAACACGCTTGTTCTTGTACCAACTGACTCTTATGTGTGCTAATCTAAACTTTGCAAGCACTCATGTTTAAGAGACAATGTTCAATTCCAACTTGAAGCGCCAACAAAAGTAAATCGATTGAAGAATGCAAACAAGAAGAAGAGTTAGGGTCAACAAAAGCAAGCTCATGTGCCCGGAGGCCCTCCATGTCAAGTATCAATTAATTTTCTTTAAGGCATTCAAGATTGAGTGTGAGTTTTTTTAAATCCCAAAACAAAAGTTTGTGAGATTCGATTTCAAGCGGGCACTCGGATGCTCTCCACGTCAATTATTGTTCAATTTTAATGTCCAAACTTGAAGTGTGATCGATTTAATCTAGAGTTTGGGTCATTTAAGAATTTTGATAAAGTAAAAGAAAATGTTCAAAGACCAAGTGAGTTAGTTAGATTGTGGAACATTTAACACCTTTTTCAAGTAGACCCATCCCCATAAATGGCACTGAGATTGCAACCAATGGTTGAATTGATGGGTGATTAGAAAAGAGGTGAGTCCAAGAAAATAGTCAAATTAATTTTTGCAAATCTATATTTAACTTTACAAAGTTTCTTAATTGTCCAAAAATCAAACTTTGCCTAAATTGCATGCAAAAGAGAGATTTGTTTGTTCTTTTTAATGCACCAAAAATTGAAGTGTGAGATATTGCAATGGTTAATTGATCTTTGCATTCAAGATTGAGTTGTTTTTTTTAAGCATGCATTCCAAGGAAAATTGATTTTAATCCATGGCATTCAAGAGTGTGTTTTGAACAACATACATTCAATGAAAAATGTGTTTAACCATTCAAGTTCATTTTAGCAACATGCATTCAAAGACAAATGATTAAACGTTGAAGTTCATTTTAGCAACATGCATTCAAAGACAAATGATTAAACATTCAAGTTCATTTTTTAGCAACATGAGAACCAAAAAAAAACATGGTTAGTGGTTTCACATGTGCTCCAACCTGCAATGAGACAAAAAAAAGCAATTTGGTTAGTCACCCAAAATCTTCCAAAATGAAAGCTTAACTATGGGAAAAATTTTTTTAACTTTTTTTGTTGTTTTTCCTAAGCATAAAAATGCTTAGAATGGTCTAAATCCTATGGAACCACTAAAATTAAAATGCAATATAAATAGGCAGAGACAGTTTATCAGATGGAGACACCAAACTACAGAGATGCCAAAACTCACAGATGATAGTCTAATGAAGAAGGCAGTTGGCAGTGTCGGAGATGACAGTTGACTACTAGTGACTGTAGAGACGACAGTTGCCAGACAGAGATGACAATTGACTGTTGGCAGTGACAGAGATGATAGTTTGAGCTTTTGAAGCTAGCGCATATGCCAAAATTCATAGACGATAGTTCAAGTTTCAGCCCAGACTACCAGCAAATAGGCAGAGATGCCAAAACTCGTAGATGATATTTTGAGTTGGCAAAGACGATAGTCCAGGTTGTTAGGAGATGGGAAGAGACACTGAAATTCGCAGATGACAGTTTGAGTCAGCGAAGATGATGATTTGGCTTTTGCAGACAACGTTCTGCATAGATGACAAGAGGAGATGCCAATCTACGCAAATGACACTGCACAAAGTGAACTGATAGAGATGGGTAATGGAAAATTGGTAGCTTTGTGAGCTCTCAATTTGGCATTATAAGGGTATGGGTATGGATTAAGGCTCTCAAAAGGGCATGATAACTTTAGCTTAAAGATTGTGATTGAAATGGCTTAGGATGGGATTCAATTTATAGGCTAAGGGCTTGAGGGGTGGAGGGCTAAGCTGCAAGGAGAATCGAAGGTTTAAGGAGAGCTAGGATGCACTCAAAGGAGAGCACATGGATTGTACTTGTTTAGCACCAATGGGAAGGTGACACTTGTCACAAAGAGGATGAGTGTGAGAGGGTAGGGAAAAGGGTTGGTTAAAGGCATGATGAGTGGGGTTGAGTATGTTAGAGAGATGTAAGAGGAATGAGTGTGGAAGAGGGAAGAGTGTGGAAGATGGATGTAAGAGTCATGAGTGGGCTTGTAAGAGTCTTTTATGGTTTGGAAAAGCACTTATGACTTGGTGGTTGGGATTTTTGAGGGGAGACTTTGGTTTGGTTTAGGAAAGTCTTAAACTTGTTTAGGGAATGTGACAACATTAGGAGGTGGATTAGGCTTGGGTTTAGGATTAGATTAGGGATGTTAGAGATGTGCAAGTGGATGACATTAATGAGGGTGGATGAGTTAGTGGCTAAGCTTGGTTAGTATGGGTGGATGGGGTGGATTAGGCTAAATAGAGGATTAGAGATAGGTTAGGGGTTTTTAGATTTGAGGATTTTATTTATCAAATAGATTTATTTAATAAATGGGGATTTTTGGAATTAGATAGGAGAAAAGGATTTAATTGATAAATAATAGGTTATTTGATTTATCAATTAGGACTATAGATGATTAATTAAATTAATCAGCTAGGGGATCACAAAGGATTAATTAAATAAGAATTTAGTTAATGATGCCTTTAGAGATGGCTAAATTAATTTCCAAAGCGGTGTAATCAAATTTAGGTGTCTACATGTAGTAGTAGAATTCACCCATGCTCATTTCTTACTCATGTGACCAATTCCTTATCCATTGGGAAAAAAATTGACTATTGGTGGCATATCTATTTCAAATAACTTGTAAACAAATTAATCAATTATAATCACCCATTTCCATTCTTATGAAGTATCCTTTCTATAAATTCATAAACCCTACTAATTCATTGAAGCATTTCTATAATTCCTTGAATTTAAAGCAACAGTGATATCAGCATACAACCCATCCAGATTGCATTCATCCAAGTTAAACCTTATTTAAAATGAACTCAAAGTAGACAAACCCACAAAAAGGAGACAAAAATTGATGACATAAATATAGTGTAAATACCCCTTTGTATTATCCTTTCAGATGAGTAATACAATGACCAATAGAAAATAATTGAAATCCCAAAATAGATTGCCATTTCTGTCATTCCAATGTTTCATAATAAAGTATAATTGGGAGCAAACTCAAAACAACTACATACTATTGGATTTATTGAATGTACTTTTCTTGAAAGAAATTTTTTTTTTCCAGTTTCGGACCCTCACATTGCCTTGAAAACTCATTTATATAGACATGAGTTGCAACAACCAAAGGGAAAATGTGATTGACAGGTGTCCCTCCAAACAAGAAACAAAACATCATAACAAGACACAAAAATGAGCATAACAGAATGCCAAGTGCATCAAAATTCTTTGGGTAGACCTATTTCTATTACTATTGTGAATCATCAACTTTTGATTTGTCCCCCATTATTCTAGATCTTTAGAATACGTGGCTGCCAAACTGGCCAATGAAGAGTTATTTTGTGGTGACTCCAAATTAATTTTTTCCTATGGGTTTTCACTACTTTCACCTTGAGTAGGAAATATTACCCTTTTACCTTCTTCTTTTGTCAGATCTGGTGTTGGCATGTCAACAATCTGCACCTCACCCTTTTGTTCCTCATCATCATCTATACTGCATTCTTCTAACTGTTCATCAGAAGGAATATTTGTTATCCAGGTCTTAAACTGTGCATCATCAGGCCATCTAAATTACAGCATATCATGTTGGTTTTTTAATATGTAGTTAGCATCATTTTCAAGACCAACAAACTCTTGTCTCAAAGAATCAAAAAATAACTAGAATTTCACCAGTTCTTCTATTGTAATGGCCCACCAGGCATGCCCCTTTTCATTTATAACTTTATTTATACTTATGCAGAAAAGGTCATCCAATTCTTTACTCCATTCATACTTATTTTTCAATTTATTCTTTCTATCCAAGGCACAAGGAAAAAAATCAAATTTCTAATTCTTGTATTTGCTTAAATAAGAAACAATTTTCAGTTGTAGAGCAATTCTCCTATTATCAAAATTTGACAGGTTATTAGAAACATCATACATTTTTTTAACATGGTCATGGGAAGACCTTATAACTGAATAACATAAAAGAGTGATTTCTTTCTCCCTTTTTCCCCAATTATTAACAATAGGCTTGAGGGTTTCATCATAGGTTTTCAGTTCCTCCCATATACTTGTTACTCTTGCCAACTAATCATAGAACAAGTGTCATTCAATTTTATCTACTAAATACATTAGAGCCTTTCTAAGCTTATCCTCACACTACATATTTAACTCTACATGTAAGGCCCATAGCTTGCTTTTCTCTTCTTCAAAATCCTCAACTATGTAATATTCTGGCCTTTGAGGTGTGTCTGGTATTTCTACAAGGGGGGTGGATTTAAAAGGTTCCACTGGAGAATGGGGTTATGTTATTATTGGCTTAGTGGACTTCCCCATTAGCTTGTCTTCAAGCTCAATTCTCCTTTTTACCTCCTTATTATAGGCCTCAAGAATTTTTTCAAATTTACTATGTAGTTCAAACATAGCCTATTCCTCTTTCTTAATAGTGTCCAAAAGAAATTGGGATGAATCTACATTCCAATGTGCTACGTGCACATGTGAGGTATTCGCAACTCTTCTCACAATTATATTTCCCATCAATCTAGACTAATTTGGTTGTGATGATGTGACTCTAGATCCCCTTCTCAATTACCAACTGACCAATGCAGCTTTATCCTCAATGAATGCAGTGCAATATCCCAATTTGGTAACAATAAAATGTTAGATGCCTTCACCATTTTACTTGCATCCTTAGGACTTATATTTTGAAATTCTTTTAACATTTCTTCTTTTGTTTGGTTCTAGATGGAAGATTCATCCATTTTTGGATGCCCTATTTTCAACCTTTTACATTTTTCCTCAAAAATATTCATGTTTGCCCTCCATGCAAACTATTAAAAAGCCCTAGATTTCACAAATTTGTCATCTGCCAAAAATTTATGACTTGCCTATTCTAACATAGGGTCCAATTCATTTTCTCTATACTCAACTATTGTTAGGTTCAAACTTGGTAGAGGAGGTTCTAGAGGGTTACCTTCATCCAATTTTCTTTGAGTAATAAAGATACCTCCCTCTAATCCCATATGCTCAATTTGCTCACCTGTTAGCTATTCTTCTCCAATCCTCAAAGGGGATTGAGTGGGTGAATATTCTTCAACTTTAGGCCTCTCTTCTTTCATTACCTTATGCATCTTGGTACTAGACTCATTAGGTCTCCCCTCTTGGGTTGTACTGGTGGGTCCCATTATTTTCTCACCCTTATTTATAGGAGCCCTTTTATTTTGAATTATAATGTAACTAGGCTTCTTTTGTACAATTATTTGACCAACTCCTGTATTAGGAGTGAAATCCAACCTTCTCATGACTTCTTTGGCCTTAGCAAGATAAGAATCAATAAAAAATTATTTCTTCTCATTCATAGCTTCCATTATTTTAGGGAAGTTATTCATGGGTTTGTTTAATTTGTTACCTCTATATTATCATTATCTAAAGGACTATATTTCTGATGAAAAGAATGAATGAATTCTAGGACTCGGGAGAAAACTCTCCATTTTTCTTTTTAAGTTTCCTATTCTTGTAATGAGAATTCATTCCTTATAATGTCCTCTGGATAATATGAATCATTTTTGACCTATCCCAGCTTATTCTATACCTCAAGGTCTTGTTAAAAAATCCCTCAGAATCACAAAAAAGGAAAAGGAGACAGCGATCATATATTGATCCAAAATTTTATGCAAAAAGAGCCAACCCCCCTTGGTAATGACAAACCGATGGGCCACTATGCAGGTAGGGAAAATTGACCCTAGTTGCCTTTTCAATAGAAACATTTCTTCTACTCCTCCTAATTGCCACAAAACTTCAATCCTACCTTCAAAGGTAATGGGTAAGGCAAGACATGAGGACTCCCTTTAAAACCAAAGATTTTGAAAATCATAGAAACATGGTAAGGAATGATATCTCCCAATTGTGTGAAACTTTCAAGTTATGGGGTTTATCCATAGTTCTAAGGAGGTCCATTAATACCTTAGGGATTCTAGGATTGTCTCTTAATATGACACATCTCAATTTAGAAGCAAAATACCTATCAAATCTGGCAAAATTTGCATTATTTGCATCCCAAGTCATATCTCCACTCCACAACTAGACTGGCAATGCTTCCCCACTTTCTTCATTATTCAAATCCATGTCTTTACCAAAATAAGTCACCCCTTTGAACAAGAACATGTGTATGAATAGACAATAGTGTCCAAAAGTTTTCTCTACCTTCCCTTTTGCAATTCCAACTAAACCATTATCAATTTCTTCAGCCAAATAGGAAGCAAAATCAAGGATAACATCTACACAAAAAGAAGCAATTTGAACCATCATATACATAAGGCCAATGGGCATGAAATCATGTTCATCTTCACCAAAAATTATGGCACAAGGTCCTATATAACTCTACAACCCAAGAAGTGAAAAGACCCTTGTTAAAAGGTTCTCTAGAGGCTGCAGTAATTACCGATAGAGTTCCTATTGTACCATTGTGTGCCCTTAGTGCACCTCCCCTAATTACATCCTTCTTTTCTTTGTATTCATTCTCTAATTTTGGTATATTGATTGGCACATGGTAATCTGACAATGGTTCTATGTGAAAAACCTCTCTACTTTTTTCAGGACTAATTGAGATCAGAGGCACACCATCATTTATTCTCACCACCCTAATAGCTTGGTCATAATTCTTGGCAATGGCTTCAAGAAAATCGTAATCCATGAAAATACTTGGAACTACTAGCTTTCCCAAATCAAAATTCTAGACATTAGCATGTAGGAAAAACAAATTCATTTCTAAAAACCATTTTTTAAACAAGACAAGACCAATTTGAGTAGCTGTTGCATCCCTAACCTAGTTCCCCTTGTCATATAAGCCATTAGAAATTTTAAGTCTAGGGTTTAAGGAAATCAATTTTTTAACTTGTACAGGTTCAGTGGTGGATTCTGGGAGTAATTCTAACAAATCATTATGAACATTCCTATCCATATAATTAACTTGCCCATAAAATGCTTTCTTAGGAGGCATCTTGATTACAATAATAGGAATAGGAATGTTATAGAGATTATATATCAATACTTACTTGACTTGCTAGACTCATTCTTCTTTGAACCTCTGCAGTTGCTCTCGAAAAGATGAAGAAATAGTTCAAATTCTTACCAAGCTAAACACAATATGATCAACGAGCTCCTATGCTTAAAAAATGTGGAATCTTTATTTGTGTAGGACTAGAACTAATGAAGATCTCTAGTATTATACTTTTTTTCTCACACACATAAAGCTTTAATTCAATATAACTATGCAGAATAGAAAAATAGAGTGACATCACACTTCCTTTTAAATTTTCATAGTTGATCCTTGAAAAATCCTACGATCCAAGAATGAAAACTAGGCTGACTCACTTTTCTTCTTAGCACGCTGGAAGTCATACCAATAAACTACATCCATCTGTATCTTTCCTTTAATGTTAGCATTTCAATATGGCCCCATTGATGACTGGGGACATGTGTCATCAAGTTACTACTTCGCTATGTGTAAGCTACAAGCATCTTTCTATAGTGAGTATGCAACAACCATTGATTTTTCTTTGATCATGTGACAGATACTTGAAACAACTTTTAAGAGAACAATGGTGGGTCCCTCATTCACTAATTCACTATACATAATATTTTTACATCTTTTTGTAGTGAGTTAATGAGTATCTTTGATCCATGGTTGATCTGACAATCAAAATTCTTTATATGTTTTATACATGGGGAGTGGGTCTAGGTTACCACTGGCATTGAGTTGGTTTAATATGTAATGACATTTATATATTGTTTTAAACCTTTAGTGACAGCTCATGTCCTTGGCCTTGTTGTGTTTGTTACTTTCAGGTGGGTCGCTACATCGCTACTGGAAAAATTACTAATTATTTGGCTAGCTATATAGAAAATTTTGACAAATTTTGAATTTCTAGCATATAGATGCTGAGTAGGATGCCATCGTGTTGTTTGCTCTGCAAAGCTCAGCTTTGTCAAGTCACTTTGTTGGGGCCTACCTTTGAGGGTTTTTTGTTACATCACAACCTTTCAACTAGTCGCTACATCACTACTGGCAAAATTACCAATTATCTAGCTAGTATTATAGCGACTTTCCAGTAACCATCAAAACCTACAGTGGGAAATAAAACTATGAGTGACACAACTTACACACAAATAAAAGAAAAGTCTACACAATATTTTCCTTAGGATCCTCAAAATCATTTCTTATTTTAAAAGAATGTCATCTTTTGCAATGACTGGGCCATTGCTATGTTGCTACCAAAAAATTGATGTTTATCTGGCTAGCGATATAGTGACCTCCAATGGATTCCCAATTCTAGTGATGGAAAATAAAGACAGATTGATTCAGACCTCACCGATTAAAATTAGTGTTAGAGAAGGTAGTCGTGCATATTTATAAGATTGTATGAGAATTTCCAAGGTCACATCAACCTTAAATAGGTTACTACCTTTTGCAAAATCTGGGCACTCACTACATCGCCACCAACAATCCACATGGATTTTTTGATAGTGACTTAGTGAGTTGCTGGAGAAACTTGAACTCTGGTGACACCATTTGTGATTTTTTCCACATGCATTCTTCTTAATACTGACAAGCCTGGGACATAGCACATGATTTGAATGCCTTCATATTAAAACACATTTTTTGGTGTTGGACTTCATTTTTCAATATCACAACATAATTCTCTGATGGTCTCTACCTCGCTATGTGTAATCTTCAAGCATCTTTCTATAGCGAGTATGTGACAATCATAGATTCAAATAAGATCCAACGACAGGATAAAACCCTTTTAAAAAGACTCAACAATGACCTCAAAGAAGGCGAGAAAATAATATTCACTTCACCCTTTTTTAAAACTTTTGCACCAAAATAAAATAGAAAGGGCAAGACCTAGGGCTTTATACAAATTTTGAAAGATATCAAAAGTACAAGATCGAAACCTAAAACCCTAGGACCTAAGAAAAGAACTCACATCTAATTTTTTCACCATGATTTTAAGAAAATTTAATACATAAAAAATTAGGCTAATAGTGGCTCTATCTGGGGATGATAGACTACCTGAGTCTATGCAAGAGTTGAAAATCTTTGGGAGAGAAAACCACATACTTGGTACAAGGATGACAAATTTTTTAGAGATCAAAGAGTAACACACACGAACAAGAAACAAGAAACCAAACTATACAGAGAAACTATTTACAGGGATTTACAAATTACATGGAATGTACAAGGAAAACCAAGAACGCTAAACCTATTGTTAATGGAAAATAGATACTTTAAGAAAAGTACCTCTTAAAAAATTATCCATGAACTAGAAATTAAAGAACACCTCCAGTTAAATCCTTCAAAAAATATGAATCTTCTCCATTTTTATCATAAATGTTATATGGGCCAAGCCAGATTGGGTCCAATTTAGCATGCTTTCCTTTATCTTCCAATCTATCATTCCACATCAGTACCATGTCACCTATTTCAAATTTCCTCTCAATGGCCCTTTTCTCATATAAATGCTTCATTTGTGATTGTAATTCAGCATTCTAAATAGAAGACTCTCTCATTGTTTCTTCTAATTGCATGATATCATCCATTCTAAGTTGCATCTCATCAATGATATCATCCTCATATAGTTATATAAATTTATACATCTCCTTTAGGTTATTTTGTGGTAGTCTAGCCTATATACCATAGACCAAATCAAATGGGGCACATCCAATAGCCTTTTTCATAGTAACCCTATCATCCCACAAGGCTAATAGCAACTTTGAATCCTGGGCCTTCTTGTTTTCCCCCAAAATCCCCTTGATGATTTTCAATATGCTCTAATTACTAGATTCAACCTGACCATTACCTTGAGGGTGGTAGGGTGATGATGTGTATTCTATAATACCATATTTTTAACAAAAAATTTTATATTCCTCTAATCTGAAACACATGGCATTATCAGTCAAAATATTTTGAGGACATAGAAACCTAGTTATAATATTATTTAGGATTAAAATAATCACCACCTTGCTTGTTGCATTCCTAGTAGGGATTGCCTCAACCCACTTGGTGAAATAATCAGTAGCCACCAAGATCCAAGAATGACCTCCACTGGACTTATTTTTAATTTTGCCTAAAAAATCAATTCCCCACTATTGGACGGGTGCTTGCACCTCAATAAGTCTTAAGGGTAGATTTCTAGAAAACTTCAACTTCCCACTAAATCTTTGACAAGTATCACATAATTTCATAAAGTTATGAGCATCTTTAAAAAGTGTTGGTCACCAAAACCCAGCCCTCAGAATCTTATGAGCAGTAGTCTTAGCCATATAGTGACCACCACATACACCTTCATGCATATCTTTCAAAATTCTTTTAGACTAAATTTCATCCACAAATTTTAAGAGGACTCCTTCCATGCTTCTCCACCACAACTGTCCTTTGACAATAACATATCTTATAGTATGCAACTTAAGGGATCTCTTTTGATTATCAGTTAACTCTAATGGAGATTTCATAGTTTACAAATAATAAGATTACATCCTTGTACCAATCAGAGGTGTCCATATCACAAAGGTCTTC
Organism: Cupressus sempervirens; assembly: GCA_028749045.1. Classification (NCBI taxonomy): domain Eukaryota; kingdom Viridiplantae; phylum Streptophyta; class Pinopsida; order Cupressales; family Cupressaceae; genus Cupressus; species Cupressus sempervirens. The sequence goes on from CM053789.1 coordinate 321,462,185, forward strand.
TCTGCAATTATCATCCAATTGATTGATTTGATTTGCCTCTAGATTTTCTTATGTCATTAACTTGACCAAACGTTGATCTCTAACCAATTTAGTAATATGGATGTCAATATTGAATTCTTGTATTCTATCTTTCACAGTAGCAATAGGGACAAAAGCAATAACTATAGCTCCCATCAAGTAACACCTAAAAGCTTTCACCCCTTTTACTAGTGCATATGACTATTTTTCATTAATGTCATACGTAAGCTCTGCTGCTTGCAAAGACTTGCTGAAGAATACAATAGGTTGCTCATAACCTTCTTCATTTTTCTATAATAGCACTACAACAACAATATAAAATGAGGCCAAAGAAAATATATGCATTGGTTTGTCATAATTTGGAGCTTTGAGAATTGGGGCATCTTTAATAGCTTGCTTAATTTTTTGAAATGCAATACTAGGTTCACCATCCCATTTTATCTTAGATCCTTTCTTTAGCATTCTTGATATATGCCTACTAATCTCTACAAAGTTAGTCACAAACCTTCTAAGAAAATTAATTTTCCCGAAAAATGATTGAATTCCTTCAACACTTTTAGGCTTCTGAATCTTGTCTATTGCTTCTACCCTTTTAAGATCAATCCTTAATCCATGCTTGCCAACTAAATGTCCTAACAACTTTCCTTCAGTGACACCAAACTGAAACTTTCTGGGATTTAAAGAGACAACATACTTGAGGGCTCTGATAAACAACTTTTCTAAATGCATGCAATGATCATTTTCATCCTTAGAATAAGTAGTTGAATCATCTTGATATATAGCCAAGAATTTATTAATGATATCAGCAAAAGCCACATCCATTGCTCATTGAAAAGTTGCCCTAGCATTACTAAGCCCAAATGACATCCTAACATAAACATAAATACCCCATGGAGTAGTGAAGGCAATTTTAAACTATTTTTATTCTTTAACAACCACTTGATTGTAACCTAAAAATCCATCCCTCATTGACATAAGCTTAGAACTAGTGACCCTTTACAACATGGCCTCCATATTTGGCAAACCATAATTATCCTTTAATGAAGATATGTTAAGATTTTTGAAATCAACACACAACTGTATATCTCCATTTTTCTTCCTAAAAAGGACTAAATTGGATACCCAAGATGAATGTCTAATAGGTTTTATGATCTCTACATCTCTTAGCTTGACCAATTCCTCTTGCATTTTTGGAGCTAGAGTTGGATTTATTGGTCTTTGTTTCTGCCTAAAGGGTTTAGCATCTGGTTTTAATGGAATCTCATGTTGAAAAATATCTTCTCTATAGGTATTTAAGTCATCATATGACCATGAAAACACATGTCTATACTTTCTTAATAAGCCTATCAAGCCATATCTTATCTTAGGAGATAATTTCTTCCCAATATACACCTTCTTATGGGTTTCTTCAGTTCCCAAATTTATCTCCAGCAAATCCTAAGCATTGTATTCACTAGTATCCATTTGAGATCTATCATGATTATCAAAAATAGTTTCTAAGACAACCAGACATTTTGGTATCTTGTTTGTTTTCAATTGCACAACTTCTTGTCCAAAGACAGTATCCTTCCCATCTATGTTTTCTACATATGCTGCACAATCAATTTCTTGCCTTGACAACATATACTCACAATTCAAAAACCTCAAAATATCTTTATCATCCTCAAATACATTCCAATTTTGGACATTATTAGGAACATAGGGTCTAGCTTGGATTTCTACTTTAGATATACTAGCAAATGTAATATCATTAGGCTTTATTGCTACATTTGCTAACAAATATGCCATCTTGTTGTTAGTCCTATCCTTCCAAGCTATTCCAAATGTGTCAAAATATTCAATCATATCCTATAGTACATTTTTGTATTGTTTGAATCTTTTGTTTTTTGATACATAAACATTTCTCACTTGAGATACAACCTGTTGGTGTAAATAAGTATTTACTTATTACACTTACTTAAGTTTTACTTAGTTTAATGCATTATTTAATTATTTTTTATTATTTTATTATTATTTTAGGTGAGACACTTAGGAGTTTGTGTACTCTCATTGAGTTACACAACTCTAATTATGCACATGGTATCTACAAGATAGGAGTATGCATCATTCACTGAGTTGTCATGATGACAACACAGTTATCCACACTCCTCATTTAGCACATATTGTCTACTCCACTAATTTGTGTGCTACACCATTGTAGGCTTATCCCCACATCATCGCACTTAATCCCATGCCTAATGGAGGATAATCCATATCTGGTGGACATGTGCATAGTTGTATGACATATCATGATGCTAACTTCTACGCATTCTAGAAGCTCTCCTAAGGCCTTTATATTCAGGCACTCCTAGTGTACTCTTGAATCCAATTATTGAATGAATATCGTCATTCTAATCATACTCTATCTATTTTGGTCTACTGTGTGCTTATGTTGAGTTCTTTAGTTCTTGGGTGAATTCTGGCCTAAGCAAAATTCTTACATGGTATCAGAGCCAAGCAGGATTCTCATCATGTAGCCATTCAAGATAGTTCATGCTTCAGCACCTCGACATGAATCTGAAGGATCCACAAAAAATGGGAGCATCTAGACCTAGATCTGACCTCACCATTGCATCTAGAGCATCGATTAAGTGAAGATCAACTATAAAATCACCTAGATTGGGTGAAAGTTGATCATGAGGCAAATTTTTTTTGCAAACCGGCACCTGAAGGCACCAATTTGCAGTTGGGTATGATCATTTATTTGATCTAATCATTAATTTTTAGATTTGAATTTATTTTAATTCTCTGTATTTTTGAAGTTAGTTGTTTGTATTTTCAGAATTATTTGTCCTATCAGGCGTACAGAGAAAAAATATTTTTTTGGCTAAACAGGGCAGTTACACCCTGGTTCGGCTCTATTAGTTCATGGGATTATTTGTTATTTTGTAGGGCTTATTATATTATTAGAATAGTGGGTTAATTAAGACCCTGATCTAGCTGTACCTCTGCCAATTCTTACAGTTGTACTGCGCACAAATTTCTAGCAAGATGCCTACACCGGCGTAGGACACAAATTCAAACTTGACGAAGACACCAAATCTTGGTAGAGCTTTTTGTTTGCACAATCCATGGCACTATTTTTATACAGTGTGGAGACCTTAGTCACCACGCATGTGGGACTTTTTGCAGAAGTTTCAAAAATAACTATTTTTGACATGCAAAATGGATTTTGGTGAAGGAAACAAATCCTAGTACCCATCTATTTCCTAGCTCACGACACGTAGCATCTGCAGATAGACTACTCAAATTCCACTAGGCACCCACCCATTCATCCACATCAATGTCCCATCAGCTCTCAGCTATTAGCCCATGTCATCAAATCCATGTAGCCGAATAGACTTAGCAGCACATCAACCAACTACTATGTGACACGTGTTGCCACCTAAGTAGCATAGTCAACACTCCACGTGACTCTTCCACGCAGATGGTGACTCAATTTTTTGTACACATCCATACATTTCCATATATTACAGAAAGTCCACATCACCTGCCCAGTCAGCAGTGGTCAAATTTTGTGCTAATGTCATCATTTCATGAGCCTAAAATTGACACTCATTTGGACATCATCATAGGCAAATTTACAACTGCTGTGGCAATCATATGACCATCAAATTTAACCTCGTCATTCACTGATGCAACCACTCACCAAATTGATTTTGGTTTTTGTAGTCTGACTTCAAGAGGTCCTAACTCGCACATCCGGACTCCAAATCAGGTGTATTTTTTTTTGAAATTGGGTAAAATTTTCTATATTTTTTAATGGTGGTACTATTTTCTTTTTTTGATGAATGAATTGTTCAAAAATTACATTTTTTGGTGACTGTACCTGGATAATCCTGCATTTTGCAACTTCAAATGCTCCGTACGAGCACATCTGGAGTTGAAAATAGGTTTCATTTTTTTTGAAAGTGCATTATTTTTCATCTACTTTAAACATCTAGCATCAGATTATAGTGTTGTGTGGACAAAATTGTCACTTTCAGCAACAGAACCTTTCTTTGCTTTGTAATGCTTCAAAATTGTAGCACATTGTAAAGTTTCTGATTTGTACTCTATTAAGAAGTTGTAACAAGAAAAATTAGAAGTCCATGAAGACCAAAAATTGGCAAGTGGCCCATTGTAATCACACTACTGATAAAGTGCCCAAAGCATCTATTTTGGGGGGGTTTCTTGATTTAGTGAAAAGGGCGGGTGTTCTTGGTGTTGTGTTCTCTCTTTTCTGCAATTTTCTTTCATTTTCTACATTATGGGAAACTTTAAGTTTCCTAAATTAACTCCTCATAAATATGCTATGTGGTCAATCAAAATGTTGTATCACTTAATACATAATAGAGTTTTACAATATGTACATGGTACTCTTCCTAAACCAGCAAGTAGTAATGTATTTGCAAGTGATATTTTAAATTGGGAAATAGCCAATGATAGGAAAGCCCTAGGTGATATATGTTTGGGGGTAGATGATAAGATCATGTATCAAATCAAAAAATTTCCTACATCCAAGGAAGCTTGGGATACCCTCAAAAGCCTTTATGGTAAAGTGTCTGAAGAGGATGTGTTCAAAATTGAAGATGAGCTTGTATCCTTAGATCCTAAGTCGTATGACTCAATACAAGACTTCATCATCAAGGTGAATGAATTAAGGACAAAGCTTACTAATTGTGGGAACTCTATGAAAGATGAAAAACTTATCTATCTCATACATAACAAGCTACCATCAGAATATTCCACATTTGTATCTTCTTTTAACACCTCAAAGACTACCTTAGGGTTTTCCTACAAGAAAGTCACTTTTGATTAATATGCTAAGCTATTGGATGATGAAGAAAAGAAGTTGAAAAAAATGGAGATTCTCAAATCACCTTAGTCTAAAGCATTGGTGGCCAATGAGGGTTCTCAACATTCAGCTAGATAGTTTTCAAAAAAAGGAAAGGGTAAGAAGAAGTGGAAGAGAAATTTGAAGATGCAGAAAAGACAACACCTTAATCCAATCAACAAGGCAAGTCCTTGAATTTGAACAAGAAAGGGGACAACAATAAGGAGAAGAAGAAGTGTGCTTATTGCAAGAAATCGGGTCATGAAAAACATGAGTGTTATCTTAAATAGATTGATGAATTAACCAACATCATGAAGAAACATAATGTCCCATTTCCTAATGCTTACAAGGAGAAAGGATCTTCTTCATATTCAAAGGGCAAAGGGCAAGCATTTATGGCAAATGCAAACTCTTCAAAAGAATGGATATTTGACTCTGGTGCCTCATATCACATGGGTTCTTCAAGAGAGGATTTTTCTTCATTGAATCACTCAAAGGTACCACACATATTCATGGGGAATGATAGAAAAATGGAAGTTGAAGGAAAAGGAAATGTGGAAATGGAAAATGGAGAGTTTCAAGAGGTTCTCTATGTTCCACACCTAAGTTTGAATCTCCTTTCAATCTACCAAGTCACTCATTTTGGAGATGGACATAGAGTTGAATTCCTTCGAGACTCAGTAAAAGTGCATAGTCTTAAAGATGATTCCTTGGTTGTAGTGGGGAAAGTGAATGATCACAAGAGGTTGTACTCTTTCTGGCATTTTGTACCCAAGTCTTCTTCAAAATCCTTGTTATCACAATCCAATTCAAGCATGAAATTATGGCATGAGCGGTATGGTCATCTTGACTACCACTATCTTCACCAAATTTGCACATACCAAATGGTGAAAGGTCTACCTCAAATCAACTTTTCTAAGGGTGAATGTTCAATAGATTTAGTGGATATCCATCCAGAGGGGAAGTTACAAATAGGGAAGTGTTCAAGAGCAATAGGTGTTCTTCAAATGGTTCACATGGTATTACTAGGTCCTTTTGCATTTAGCCAGGGTCACTGCATACTTACTTTTGTTGATGACTTTTCAAGGTTCACTTGGGTCTATTTTCTTCATAGTAAGAATGAAGTGTTGGACATGTTTCTAGACTTCAAGGCTCATGTAGAATGGAAATCTAGAAAGACCATCAAAGTACTCTGCATGGACAATGGAAACATGGATGTGAATAGAAGACTTAAGGACTTTTGCAGACATGAGGGCGTTGATCTTCAAACTCCTTCAGCATTCAGTCCGCATAAGACAGATGATATAGCTTTGAGGATACAAACTCTTAAGTTGATGGAAAGTTGCATTATTCATGCCAAGTCTCTCAATCCATCATTAGAAGTTGAAGAAATCTCTAGTGCCACTCACATTTTTAATCATTCTCCTCATCCAGCCTTAGATGGAAAAATTCCTTTTGAGGCATGGTACAGAAAAAAACCTATCATGACACACTTAAGAGTCTTCGGTTGTCCTACATGGGCAAAGAAATATTCCAAGGGTCGCAAGGCACAGACATCTTGGCCTTGTACCTTAATTGGTTATGAAGATAGTGTGCAGGCATATAGACTTCTAGATCCTGAGACACAGCAGATATTTGTGGAGAAGGATGTACATTTTGAAGAAAGTTCACCAAGCTTGTCCTCTACTACTCTTTGCACATCATCTAGTGTGGAAACTGATAGTGACACCAGTGATAGTGCTTCAATAGATTCATACACCTGGAGTTCTATTGATAGATATAGTGAGAGGTCACTTCATTAGTTCATTCCACATGCATACATCACCACAGTGATAGATCTAGCACAACAGGGTACATCTAGTCTTCTAGATACAGGTTTAGTAACAGATTTGGGGGACAGTATTCATGATTTGCCTCTTCTTCTTGATGCGAAATTACCTTCTTTAGTTGTCATGAGGGTTCCATCCAACTCTCTTGCTCATTCTCTATAGGATCAATCGTCATAGGTTGAAGTGAATGTGGATACTTATGATCAAAAGTTGCAATAGGGTTCTTCATCAGTTGCAGAGACGAATAGTTCTTTAGGACAAGTTCTTCTACTAGTTGAGTAGGTTTAAGAGACACCATGGGATTCTTTCCACACACAGTGGATGCATCTCACTTGTACATTTGGTATTGTTTCTTCCTAAGGGGAGGAACACCATTATGTAGTCTTGGATCAGCTTCTTTAGTGGAGCCTTCACTGTTTTGCATTCTTCTTTCGGGGGGGGGGGGGGGGGGGGGGAGCCCATCCTATCTCTCTACCTCTTCTCATTATTCTCTTATGTATATATTGGATGTATGTCATAATGGGGGGGGTCTTGATTACTCCATCCATTAATGCATCCTTCTTTATCTCTCTTTTTAGGGGAGGGTTTTTCCCATGAATTTTTCCCTCTTTCCCCGCTTTATGAGAGATAGCATATCATTATGTACATGGGTACCTTACATGGCCTAGTAGCTGGGACCCATATTGCATTTCATCCTAGATTGCGTAAGCTTAAGGGAATTCCCCTAACTTGCACTAAAGGGGGGGGTGTTGGTGTAAATAAGTATTTACTTATTACACTTACTTAAGTTTTACTTAGGTTAATGCATTATTTCATTATTTTGCATTATTTTATTATTATTTTAGGTGAGACATTTAGGAGTTTATGTACTCTCATTGAGTTATACAACTCTAATTATGCACATGGTTTCTACAACATAGGAGTATGCATCATTCACTGAGTTGTAATGATGACAACATAGTTATCTGCACTCCTCATTTAGCACATGTTGTCTACTTCACTGATTTTTGTGTTACACCATTGTAGGCTTATCCCCACATCATCATACTTAATCTCGTGCTTAATGGAGGATATCCATATTTGGTGGACATGTTTTTGGTTGTATGACATATCATGATGCTAACTTCTATGCATTCTAGAAGCTCTCCTGAGGCCTTTATATTCAGGCACTCCTAGTGTACTCTTGAATCCAATTATTGAATGAATATCGTCATTATCATCATACTTTGTCTACTTTGGTCTACTGTGTGCTTGTGTTGAGTTCTTTAGTTCTTGGGTTAATTTTGGCCTAAGCCAAATTCTTACACAACCAATTCAAAATCTCCTATAACATGTAAACACTTTATCCCATGCTTGTGAGCTAATCTAAGTCCTAATAATAGAGCCTCATATTCTGATATATTATTAGTACAAGGGAAACTCAATGTAAAAGAGAACTTATATGTTATTCCTATAGGAGAAATCAATAAAATACTTGCACTCAGTCCTTCTTTGCAGTAGGCACCATTGAAGAACATAGTCCATAAATCACCCTCATTTATTTTTGCATCAGGTTCTACTTCCATTTTTTATTTATGTTTATCTTTCCTTAAGGTTAGGACCTTTGCTCGGAATGCATTTATATCTATGTCCAGAAAATTTGTCATATTATCTTCTACATCTTCGTCTATCATGTATATACTTTTAGGCTCCCTATTAAATTTTATCAAATTCCCCTCAATATTAAAAGTGGAAAATGACAAGTCACACTATAGACTCCCACCCATAGCAGCACTCCATTTTCTTGATAATAACATGCCATACTGAGGTGGAATGTCAACAACCAATACACTCATAGTAAGTTCTTTGTTAAGGCAGGTTGTTAATCTATATGGCAAAGAGTTTATACTGCCTATGACTATCACTTCTCTTTTATCCATAGCACAACATCTTCCTTGAGTTGTATCCACTTTTAAGCCTAATTCCTTCATTATTTCAAAAGGCATCATAGTGTTGGAAGCACCAAAATCAATCATGCAATTTTTTAATGTTTTACCATTTACTAAAATGCTTAAGAAAATTTGTTCAACATTTCCCAAACATTGATTTACAGAATTATCCAAAAATATTTGACGAATTTGAGAGACAACTCCTTGAGCTTCATTTTCCTTTACTTCTTCTTTAGTGCTTTCTTTGGGATTGTGATTTTCATTACAATCCTAACTTACCTTTACATCAGTATTTCTCAACCATGCCATAGCTTTATTTCGATGTTCAGGAATTCTTAGTAATCTAGATAGAGGAACCTTAACCATAATCTGAGACAAAACAACAAGCATATCTATGGAAGAACCAAGAGGATCATCATTAGTGACATTCCTTTTCTCATCTTTTTTATCCAAAATGTTCAAAACATTTTGATGATTCTTATCATGCTTTGTGATGATCTTTGATACCTTCTCATCTATTTTTCTTGGGACATAATTTGGAAACTCCATATCTTTAGGATTTCCTCTTTTCTTTTGTTCCCACCTTCTATTAATAGTTTTAACCCTCACAATAGGAGCTTCTTTAGGTTTCACAATTTCCCCTTTCTTAGGATCAACCCCTTTTATGAAGATACTAGCTACCTTATTACTTTCATCTCTCTAAGCCATGTTTCTAGTTTGAACCTAAGCTATCATATTGGTAGTAATTTGATCAATCTCTTCCCTAGAAGGTTTTCTTAGTATTTCTTCTTCCTTTGCATTTACCATGTTACACACATTTTCCTCCACATCACTTTAATCAAAAAATACTTGTTATTGTATGACATTCTGTAACTATCTTTGGTCATACACATCTCTATCATAATATTTACAGTTAGAATAATCTGATTCAAACATATTGCATCCTACATCATCATTATTTTCTTCTTGCTCATGAAACTTTTCTCTTGTAGTTTGATTTCCTGGGAATGACAATGCTACTACACAAGATTTGGGGGAATGGGGTAATTGACATGCAAAACACCATGTAGGTTCAGCAGCAAACTCAGGATCATTTATCAAATTTATAGAATTTTTTGACAAAGGATTAGGGGTCACCTTGTTGTTGTTGTTCTTAGGAGGAGGGATACAACGCTTACCATCCTTCCAAGTAGCATTATAGGGGAAATTTTGTAGTCTATTTTGTCTATTGAAGTTAGATTGATAAGGGATCCTATTGTCAATGGGATTCCTATCATTTTTTACTTGAGGAAGATTTAAACCTTTTATGCCATTGAGAACTTGAGTTATCTCACGAGGCTCCTATTTCTTCCCAGCCACAACTTTATGGTCCTCTCTCCTATTTCCCTTATTACCAAACAATCTAGGGTCATCTCTTTTACTTTCTAATTTTCCTAAAATTCTTAGATTATTTTCAATATTAGCAGCAATCCTAAAGGCCTCCCTTAAAGTTCTAGGCTCCTTTTCCCTAAGCTGATATGCTACTTTACCATCGAAAGCATTCAAATAAGTGATCAGGCATACCTTGTCATCAATTCAAATGGCTTGCATTAGCTTATACATCCTTTTTTGGAGCTAAATGTTGAACTCAATGATAGATTCATTTGGCAATCTCTTGATGTTATTAAATTCAGTCATAATGTAACTTTGATTTAACTTGTCACCATATTGTTCCTTGAAACAATATTCAATATCCTTCCAATCCATAATATATAATTCAGGAAGTCTTTTAAACCATTCCCTAGCATCTTTACTAAGTGACTAAACAAACAACTTCATTATAATATCTTCAGCTTCAACCTCATAGTCACTCATCATATCTAGAAAACTTCTTAAGTGATCTTAATAGGTAATAGCATTATTTCCAAAAAATTTAGGAAATATTTTTGTCATCTCTTGTGGAATAGGATTAGGGAAACTAGGAATTCCATCAAAAAATATTTTCCTATAGCCTTCTAAATGGACATGTCTTCTTTGCAAATCAGTCCTAGGATGGTAGGGATCATTTCTTTTGATATTATCATTAGCATTACTAGTACTAGCATCACTAAGAGGCTTATTCAGATCAACCTTTTGTAAAAAAGAAGATAAAAAAGGAAAAGGTACCTAGGTGGTATCTTGATCTTCCTTATCATATCCACCATCTACACCACCGCTAGGCATTACTGGAGATTGCTTCTTAGCAATCTCTAGGAACTTGATCTTATTATTCATCTCAATTATAGCAGTATCATTTTTTGCAATCTACAATTTCTTAGCCAAAGCATCTCTTTCTTTTCTTTTCCTTTCTAACTCAATATCTTAAGGTGACATCGAATCATGGATTTAGACAACTTGTATTGGTTCATTGATCTGAATACCAACTTCCTTCTATTTTTGTTTATCATGAAAATCAATATAATGTCCTATATCTCTCTTAGCTTCTAGAGCCTTATAACTCTTGATCTATTGTATTATAGGACCCTCTTGATTCATGACTTGATTCTATAATAATTTTTTCTCTTGTAATCTAAGTCACTCAACTTGACCCACAATCTCAGGTTGCCCAACGCTAGCCGCTATCTCATTTTTCTTTTTTAAAGTAGTAATTTGCCTTAGTAATTCATGTTTTTCTTTATAGTTCTTTGTAATCACTTCTTCCCTTACCTTTTGAATCCCCATATCAATAGCTTCTTGCTCAGCACACCTCTCTCTCAAGATTTTCATCTCATTATGATCAGGAACAATAAATTCAGAACTAGTCATTCTATCTTCATTAAAACTTTTAGGCTCCAAGTATTTGGGTCTCACCTTTTCAGGTGAATAATCTAACATGAAAGGGTTCATACTATGTTGGCACTCATTTTTACTATTCGTATCATCTAAAGCAAGTGCATGGGGTTGTACAATCTTTTCTTGATGTATCATTTTAGGGGTATTATAGAATTCATCATCAGATAACCCCAAGTGAGATCTAGGACCTTTTGAGAAATGTTCCTTATCAGTAACAAGATGATAAGGGTTGTATTTCCTTATTATTTTCTCTTGAGAATAACTTCCTTTCTACATCTAAACTCCTTTTACAACCCAATTTTTCCTTTCCTTAGGAGGGAGATTAGTTTGTAACTTGATTCCAGGATTTTGCTTCATATTTACTCGTGGATTTTTCTTATTATTTGTCATTATTGAGAGAACAAACTTGCAAGAATTGACACTAGCTAAACCTTTTTAGTCGCCACCCACTCTTATCTAAATGGAAAAATCACTAGATATAATGACAAATGCTTAGCTAACGGGTTCTGGAAAAATATGCACAATTTCTAAATCCACAGGTAAATTCAACATGAAGTTCTTACTTCAAACTCTACCCAAGGTAAAGATAGATCTTAAATGATATGCTGGTTTATGATAACATAGAGTTTATTCCCTAGTAGAGTCACCATTTTGTTGGTGTTTGAAACTACTGAGCAACAAAATGCTCAATATCATAGTGACATTTCTCACACAATCTAAAGACTAGCCAAAACCTAGTAGCAATTACATGAATAAACCACTTTGACCCAACTTCAACAAAACCAAGGATGGTTTTCTACTCTTTCGGCTCTGCTAAACCAAGGCGAGTATACCTAGGGATAATACTAATGCAAACTGTGGTACGAAATTATTTTAATTTCTTTCTGATTCTGATCTTTTACCCTCAAGAACATACACAGTTTATCAACTTTCTCTAAAAGATTCTCCAATCTATATGCATCCCCTATAAGAAGATCTAGTTATAATTCTCATAGAATTTACAAATATTCCTAGAAATAACAGCTATCTAAGACTCAGGAATTAGATATAAATGAGTCTTGACCAACTTTTTATAACTTGTAAATAAATTGGAATGGAATAATTTTTATTTTTTTTAAAAATGATTTGATATGTAGCAGTATAATTCACCCTTGCTCATTTCTAACTCATGTGATAGTGCCTTATCCATTGGGCTGAAAATTGACTCTTGGCAGGAGATCGATTTCAAATAAGTTGTAAATGAATTAATCAATTATAATCATCCATTTCCATTCTTATGAAGTATCCTTTCTATAAACTCATAAACCCTACTAATTCATTGAAGCATTTCTATAATTCCTTGATTTAAAAGCAATATTGATATCGGCATACAACCCATCCAGATTGCATTCAGCGAAGTTAAACCTTATTTAAAATGACCTCAAAGTAGACAAACCCATAAAAAGGAGACATAAATTGATGACACAAATATAGTGTAAAGACCCCTTTGTATAATCCTTATAGATGACTAATATAATGACCAATAGAAAATAATTGAAAGCCCATAATAGATTGCTATTTCTGTAATTCCAATGTGTCATCAGAAAGTACAATTGGAAGGAAACTCAAAACAACAATATACTATTGGACTTACTAAATGTACTTTTCTTGAAAGAAAACAAACATTTTTCTAGTTTCCAACCCTCACATTGCTTTCAAAATTCATTTATATAGACATGAGTTGCAGCAAGCAAAGGGAAAATGTGATTGAGAAGTGTCCCTCCAAACAAGAAACAAAAATGAGCATAACAGAATGCCAAGCACATCAAAATTCTTTGGGTAGGACTATTTCTACTATTATTGTGAATCATCAACTTTTAATTTGTCCCCCATTATTCTGGATCTTTAGAATACATGGCTACCAAATTGGCCAACGAAGAGTTATTTTGTGGTGACTCCAAATCAATTTTTTCCTACGAGTTTTCATTGCTTTCACCTTGAGTAGGCAATATTACCTTTTCCCCTTCTTTTGTCAGATCTAGTGTTGATGTGTCAATGATCTGCACCTCACCCTTTTTTTCCTCATCTTTATTTGTACCACCTTCTTCTAACTACTCATTAAAAGCAATATCTATTATCTACGTGTTAAACTGTGCATCATCAGGCCATCTGAATTTTAGGATATCATCTTGCTTTTTTAATATGTAGTTAGCCTCATTTTCAAGACCAATAAACTCTTGTCTCAAAGAATAAAAAAATACCTGGACTTTAACAAATTCTTCTATCATAATGGCCCACCAGACATTTCTATTTTCATTTATAACTTTATTTAACCTTATGCAGAAAAGGTTATCCAATTCTTTACTCCATTCATCCTTATTTTTCAATTCATTCTTTCTATCCAAGGCACAAGGAAACAAATCAATTTTTTTATTCTTGAATTTGCTGAAATAAGAAACAATTTTTAGTTGCAGAGCAATTCTCCTGTTATCAAAATCTGGCTGGTTGTTAGCAACATCATACATTTTTTCAATATGGTCATGGGAAGACCTTATAACTAAATAACATAAAAAGGTGATTTCTTTTTCACTTTTTCCCCACTTAACAATAGGCTTGAGGGTTTCATCATGGGTTTTCAATTCCACCCATATACTTGTCACTCTTGCCAACTAATCATAGAATAAGGGCCATTTAATTTTATCTACTAAATAAATTAGAGCCTTTCTAATCTTATCCTCATATTGCATATTTCACTCTACATGTAAGGCCCATAGCTTGCTTTTCTTTTCTTCAAAATCCTTAGCTGTGTAATATTCTAGCCTTTGAGGTGTGTCTGGTATTTCTACATGGGGGTTGGTTTTAAAAGGTTCCACTAGAGGATGTGGGTATGTTATTCTTGGCTTAGTTTACTTCTCCATTAGCTTGTCTTCAAACTCAATTCTCCTTTTTACCTCCTTATTATAGGCCTCAAGAATTGTTTCATATTTACTCTGTAGTTCAAACATAGACTGTTCCTCTTTCTTAGTAGTGGGTAAAAGAATTGGGATGAATCTACATTCCAATGTGCTACCTGCACATGTGAGGTTTCAGCAACTCTTCTGAAATTTATGTTTCCCATCAATCCATACTCATCTAGTTGTGATGATGTGGCTCTAGATCCCCTTCTCATTGACCAATTGACCGATGCAATTTTATCATCAATGAATGTAGTGCCTTGGAAGTCTCTTTTATTTTGATCTTGCAAAGTTAGTTTATTTAAAACAGAACTCAAAATTAAGGCATCAACAATATCCCAATTTGGTCACAATAAAATGTTAGATGCCTTCACCATTTTCCTTCCATCCACTGGGCTTATATTTTGAAATGATTTTATCATTTCTTCTTTTGTTTGGTTTTGAATGGAAGCTTCATCCATTTCAGGATGCTCTGTTTCCAACCTTTTACATTTTTCCTCAAAAATATTCATGTTTTCCCTCCATGCAAACTGTTGAAAAGCCCTAGATTTCACAAAGCTTTCATCTGCCAAAAATTGAAGACCTGCCTATTCTAACACAAGGTCTAGTTCCCTGCCTCTATAGTTAGCTATTTTTAGGTCCAAACTTGGTAGAGGAGGTTCTGGAGAGTTACCTTCATCCAATTCTACTTGTGTAATAAAGATACCTCCTTGTGATCCTATTTGCTCAATTTTCTCACCTATGAGATGTTCTTCTCCAATCATCAAAGAGGATTGAGTGGGTGAATATTCCTCAACTTGAGGCCTCTCTTCTTTGATTACCTTCTACCTCTTGGGACTAGGCTCATCAGGTCTCTCCTCTTGGGCTATACTAGTGGATCCCTTTATTTGCTTGCCCTTATCTATAAGAGCCCTTTTATTTGAATTGTAATGTAACCAAGCTTCTTTTGGACAATTATTTGACCAACTCCTATATTAGGAGTGAAAGCCAACCTCCTCATGAGTTCTCTAGCCTTATCAGGATAAGAATCAATAAAAAATTGTTTCTTCTCATTCATAGCTTCCATTATTTCTCGGATGTTATACATGAGCTTATTTAATTTGTCAGTCTCTGTATTAGCATTATCTAAAAAACTATATTTTTGATCAAAACAATGAATGAATTCTAGGACTCAAGAGTAAAATCTCCATTTTCATTTTTAGTTTCATATTCTTGCAATGAGAATTCATTCCTTACAATGTCCTCTAGATAATATGAATCCTGTTTGACCTGTCCCAGCTTAATTCTATGGCTCAAGGTCTAGTTAAAAAAATCCATCAAAATCACAAAAACAGGGATGGGAGATAGCCATCATATACTGATCTTAAATTTTATTCAAAAAGAGCCAACCCCCTTTGGTACTCACAAACTAATGGGCCACTGTGCAGGTAGGGAAAATTGAGCCTAGTTGCCTTTTCAATAGAAACATTTCTTCTACTCCTCCTAATTGCCACAAAACTTCAGCCATTCCTACATTCAAAGGTATTTGGTAAGGCAAGACATGAGGACTCCCATTAAAACCATAGATTCTAAAAACCATAGAAACAGGGTAAGGAATGATATCTCCCCAATTGTGTGAAATTTTAAAGTTATGGGGTTTTTCCATAGGTCTAAGGAGGTCCATTCATACATTAGTGATTCTGGGATTGTCTCTTAATATGAGACATCTCAATTTAGAAGCAAAATACCTATCAAATCTGACAAAACTAGCATTATTTGCATCCCAGGTCATATTTGTGCTCCACAACTAGACTAGCAATGCTTCTCCATTTTCTTCTCTATTCACATCCATCTCTTTACCAAAATAAGTCACCCCTTTGAAAAAGAACATATGCATCAATAGAGAATAGTGTCCAAAATTTTTCTCTACCTTCCCTTTTGCAATTCCAACTAAACCAGTATCAATTTCTTCAACCAAATAGGAAGCAATATCAAAGATAACATCCACATTGAAATAAGCAATTTGAACCATCATATACATAAGGCCAATGGGCATGAAATCCTATTCATCTTCACAAAAAACATGGCACAAGGTCCTATATATCTCTATAGCCTGGGAAGTGAAAAGACTCTTCTTAAAAGGTTCTCTAGAGGTTGCAGTAATTATTGGCAGAGTTCCTATTGTACCAATGTGTGCCCTCAATGGACCTCCCCTAATTACATCCTTCTTTGCTTTGTATTCATTCTCTAATTTTGGTAGATTGATTGGCACATGTTAATCTAACAATGGTTCTAGGTGAAAAACCTCTCTAATTTCTTCAAGACCAATTGAGATCAGAGACACGCCATCATTTCCTCTTACCACCCTAATAGCTTGGTCATAATTCTTGGCAATGGTTTCAAGCAAATCATAATCCATGAAAACACTTAGAACTACTAGCTTTCCCAAATCAAAATTTTAGACATCAGCATGCGGGGCAAATGAATTCCTTTTTGAAAAACACTTTTTAAACAAGAGAAGACCAGTTTGAGTAGTTGTTGCATCCCTAAACCAGCTCCCCTTGTCGTATAAGCCATCAACAATTTTAAGCTTAGGGTTTAAGGAAATCAAATTTTAAACTTGTGTAGGTTCAGTGGTGGATTCAGGAGTAATTCTAACAAATCGTCATGAACATTCTTATCCATATAATTAACTTCCCTAGAAAATACTTTCTTAGGAGGTATCTTGATCATAATAATAGGAACTGGAATGTTACAAAGATTATATATGAGTACTTACTTGACTTGCCAGACTTATTCTTCTTTGAACTTTTGCAGTTGCTCTAAAATAGATGAGGAATTAGTTCATGTTCTTACCAGGCTAAACACAATATGATCAACAGGCTGCTATGCTTAGAAAATGTGAAATCTTTGTTTGTGTAGGACTGGAACTAATGAAGATCTCCTATACTAAACACTATTTCTCCCACACACGAAGCTTTCATTCATCATAAATTTACATAATAGAAAAATATAGTGGCATCACACTTCATTTTAAATTTGCACTTTTGGTCCTTGAAAATCCTACGATCAAGGAATGAAAACTAGGTTGACTCACTTTTCTTCTTAGCACACTAGTAGTCAAACTAATAAATTGTCTTCATCGGTATCTTTCCTTCAATGCTGATATTTTGATCTGGGCCCATTGATGGCTAGGGACATATGTCATCAAGTCACTACCTCACTATGTGTAACCTCTGAGCATCTTGTTATAGTGAGTACGTGACAACCATTGATTTTGCTTTGATTTTGTGGCAGATACTTGAAACAACTTTTAAGAGGACAATGGTGGGTTCCTCATTTGCTAACTCGCTATACATAATCTTCACACATCTTTTCATAGTGAGTTAATGAGTCTCATTGATCCATGCTTGATCTGATGATCAAAATTCTTTATATGTTTTGTACATGGGGATTGGGTTCAGGTTATCACTGGCACTGAGCTAGTTTAATATGTAATCACACACACAGACACACACACACACACACACACACACACACACACACACACACACACACACACACACATATACAGTTTTAAACATTTAGTGATAGCTCATGTCCCTGGCCTTGCCATGTTTGTTACTTTCAGATGGGGGGTGAATCAGAAGTACTGGCCCTTTAACAACTTTTATACCCATATAACTGAAATTAACATGCATGCATATAAACATTAAACAATCATGTGAAAAAAACATGCATCACTACATAACACTTTGAGATTTTGGTGACCTAGAAACCCTCTAGGAATAATAAGGTAAAACTGGGGTGGAGATGATACCCAAAAAAATTACTTCAGCAATTGATTTCAACCACTTCTGATGGTTTGCCCTATTAAAGGCTACAACACACTATTAATATGTGACCTCGTTAAAGGATTTCTACACCCTGTTAGGAGTGTGCCTTGTTAGAGGACTTCAAAACATTCAACTTAGAATGTCACCCTATTAAAGGATTTACATAAGGTTGTTAAACCTACCTAACTTAATAAGATTTCCAAATTACTAATACATTTGTGACAAAGTATTAGAATAATACACCTAAACTAATGTAATCTCTAATGCTAATCTTTAGGCTCTTAATCTTCTAGTTTATCCCTGATCTCTGCTAGATCTGGTCTACTAATTGTGTTCCTTGATCTATTCTAATCAACTAGATGTGTAAATGTTGTCCTTTCCACTAAATTTTTGACACCAATGCTTTGCAACGACCTCAATAAAAGGCTTTTCTTTTCCTTCTTCTCTACTACTCTTTTTCAATGGTGTCATAACTCCCTTATAAATATTAGTGGATCATTATGCATCCTTGGATAAAATGTTCTTGCTCAAACCCTTGAAATTCACCCATTGGCTGCATTCCAATTTTCTAATTGGCTGGATGAGGATCGCATAGGTAAATGGAAATATTTGATCTTATCTCCTTATCTTGTCATGAGTCATGCATAACCATTTTACATCTTGGTTTGTATTGGCACAAACTCTTATGCTAATCCTGCATTGCTCAACATATGAGGTAATACTGATGCTCGGTACCGTCTATTCTAGATTGCTTGACATCCACTATGTTTCCTATGTTACTCAGGTCCTATAGAATTTTTTGATCACTCAGATGTTATTAACTTCACAATGCTCAACACAAACTATCTTCTGATCTGCTTGACACATGTTGAATTATGTATAGCTTGGCATATACTAAAATGTGTTATGCTCAGCATCAACTATAGTTTGCTTGGCACTTTCACTGACTCGGCACATAAAGAAATTCTAGCTCAGCTCCCATTGTGTATTTGGCATGTATGGTAAAAATGGTTAAGTGTGTTGACACTCATTTATCAACCTTATTTATTTGATCAACAATCTCCCCCTTTGACATGAGTGTCAAAAATACTTAACTAGTATACATTCTTCACTTTCAAAATTAAAATAAAAAATAAAAATAAAAATTTGCGAACAACAATATACCTTATGAATCCCCATGAATTGGTTATGCCTTGATATGTCATGAATTTTGATGTCTTGTGCCATTGTGCCTGATGTTCTCTGTTTATGATCCTGTTATCTTCTTATCTTCTCCTTTAATATATATCTCACTTTAGAATATTATCTCCCCCATAGAATATTATCTCCCCCTTTTTGACACTGATGTCAAAGGGTCCTAAATGGTAATGCCATGCTTGGTCAAAAATATTTTATTTACCTCAAGGAGTATTTTGAGAGCTGCATCCCAGTTATTCAATGCAATATCTAATGACTTGTGTTGGATTTTAAGCTTTGCTGCTAGTTCAACAAGTCCTTCATGAGTAGAAATATTTGGATCTTTCTTCAAGGTTGTTTATGCATACATTTTCTCCTTGTGTAATATTTCCAAGTGATGAGTGATTGAGGCTTGTATTTGCATCAACTTTTCTTTAATAGTGGCCTCTTTTGTTGATAATGTAGCGAATTCCCTTTGAGTGTGAAGTGTTTGAGAAAATTGCTTTTCACTCTGTGCAGGATTTGAGGGTAGTTGCATGCTAGAGAGCTTTAATGTGCTCTCAAGGTTCAAAATTTTTGGATTTATTTCTTGTGTGAACCTGGAAAAATCACACAATTTTCTATAAAGGGAAAAGATGTTCCCTAATACAATCTTTACATTATCCAATTTCTTAGCTAGGCCAACTTGTCCCAAAATTATGTTACTAGCTATCTTCTAGTTGACTTTTCCTTCAAACTTCTTATTTGACCATTCCATGAGTTTTGCATTTGTATCATGGTCTTAATTATTCACTTTGTCAACTATATCAGATAGTTGCTCAAGAATTGGCTTTCTTAAATCCAGAGGTTGTAGGCTGAAGAGATCCATGAATATATCTTTGATTTCATTCATTGCCTACTTGTATTTGTGGGCTTTCCTCATTGCCTTTTGCCTCCTTCTTTTATCCAATGAACTCTATATTTCATTCATCTTTTCCTCATTTGGAGTGCTTGAATCATAATAGGGTATTTTAATTTCTTCATCAAGCTCAGGAATGCCATAATGAATGGTCTTGGCTACCCTTGTAGAACATGAGCTTGGTGTACTAAGATGTAAGGTCATCATTTCAATACTTATCTTCAAAATAGGTTTGGTGGGAGTTCTTGTTTTTGGCAATTCAACCAAAGTTTGTATTGCTGACTCCTCTTTATCTTGTGTTTCTTCTTTATCCTCTTCTTCTTGTGTCACTACTGTTGGAGTTATACTTGCTATCTATCCTATTATACCTGTGACTTCTTCTGCTATTGCACTTGGCTCCTAATGAGCTTGTATGGCTATTCTTGGTGGTGAAGGAGGTGGTAGAAATGAAAGCCCAGTAGTTTGAGTGATTTGAGGTGGTTCTTATGGTGACACCTTGGATTCTTTGAGTTTATGTACTAACTTTTGGAGATCATCTACACTGACCAATATGGGACTTGTACACAATTATGCTTGTAGAGTTGTTTGGTCAAGGTCTTAGTGAGATCCTTTGTAGTTAATAGATTGATGTTTTGATATGTGGTGTTAATCTTTATGATTTTTGCAGGTGTGGTAGTAGAGTGAGGAGGACTAGGAGATGGAAGTTGTGTGTCTTGCACACTTTGCTGCTCATTCGTATCCTTGTCTTCATATTTTTCTTCCTCCTCTCTCTCTTCCTTGTTTTCCTTTTCTTCAATCTTTTTCTCTACTTTTGTCTTCCCTTCTCTCCTTTACCTTCTTTCCTCTAGATTTGCAGTAGCTTCTTCTCTATACTCCTCTTCAAGGACATCTTCAGTTTTCTTGTACATGTTTTTCCAAGCTCTTGTGGTTCTTTGTACAACTTCTTCCATTTTATTTTGGAGAATACATAATGCCATATACTTAGGTGTAAACCTAGTGTTATGCCTCTTGACTACTTCAGTTATCTGTTCTTTAGTTAAATCAGGTAGTATGCTTTCTAGGGTTGGTTCCCTCATCTCCTCCATTTTCAGATAGAAATGCCATCTATCTTCTACAATTTTAGACAACTCCTTTGTCAGTTGTCCATCTAGTTCAAGAGGTGTATACTTGAACTATGTCATTACTGCATAGAGTGATTCTTCTATGCTATTTTGTTCCCCTCTACTGAACTTATTGAAATCAATCTTTTTCATTTCGCTTAAGTCTCCATTCCTAATCTTCTCACATAATATATCAATTGAACACTTAGGAGGATGACTTACTTATTCTGTCTGATCTTCTTCATTAGTATTAGGTTGAGCCACATATCTTTCCCTTTTCCTTGGCTCTTCCTATGCCTTCTTGACTCTCTTCTTCTTCTTTGTAGCTTCCTCTTTGGTCTTTTGTGTAGAGGCCCTCGTTGCAGCTCTAGTTATTGGCTTCTTGGGTGTTGGCTTGGAAACTTTCTTTGGTGAAGGCTAAGAAGTAGGAGGTTTCTTTGCCTTCCTTTTGATGACTCTACCTTTCATGGGTGCTTCCTTGTCTTCTTCTGCACTCTCATCTTTGTCTTCACTTTGGCCTTGTGACAATTCAAGTGGCCCTTGTTCTATCTCATCCTCATCTTTCTCATCATCACCTTCTTCTTCTCCTTCACTATTCCCTTTCGCTTCACCTACTGCACTTGATTCTTCTTCACCAGCTTGTCCTTTTTCTTCATTGTTGTGGCTGTCTTGAGTTCTGTAAAAAGTCTTGATTTGATAGTGTCATATGTTCCAAATGCCTTTACAAATTTTTCCATTTCCTCTGCAAGTAATGTTGTGATGGCTGCACAAGCTTGGTCAACATCAAGCTCATATCCCAATGGTCTAAGTCATCTTTCTCTTGGAAGGACTACTTGAATGTAAGTATAATCAATATCAACAAGAAAAATATGTCATTTACATGTTTTTCTACCAGTGAAACTGATATCCTCATTCTTTTCTTCATTGCATTTTTGAAATCATCAAAATAGATAGACATTTGATCATCAAAGCTATCTCTGATTTGTGCAATGAAACTATTTATTTGATCAATAATTGTTTTATTTTGACTCCAATTGACTTTGCCAAGTGAAGGGAATTCCTTCATCACATAGAAGAATATACAAACTAGTATTGATCCAAATTTACATTATGCTCCCTTGGACTTTCTAATAGCTCGAAGATTTTCATTAATCTGCTCTAACATGAGCTCTACAAGGTCATAGGTGTGGTCTTTCTTTAAGAGCTTATATGCCACATCCACTACTATGCAGGGTACACTATTCAAGCTGTTGGATTGATAAAACTTATGTGATATGATCCTTATAGCAAAGTCTAGAAGGGGGTCAGTTATGGTATCTATGTTCATGCCTCTATTGTTCAATTTTACACCTGTGTTCTTCTCAATTGTTTCCTTCTTTTCACTTCTCAATGTCTTTGGCTAATATAGGGTTGGAAATCTTGTAACCTTATGAACCATCTTCTTGGTAATCTTGACTGGTCCTTGCTCTAACTAGAATGATCCATCATGGATTCTGCTAAGTATTATGTGTATCCACTCAAGTTTTAATACGATTGGAAAAACTAGGGCTTTGGTTAAACCCTTCTTCTCTATGATAGAAAAATCATATTTCAATATACCATTATCATAGAGTTTGTCAAAGGCATTAAAGATTTCCAAGTCTCGTATGGCTCCTAATTTGCAATTATAACACTTTCGCACATCCTGAACCATAACAACTTTTTTAGGGACGGCAGATAGGGCACCATCGGGATCATAACTAACAAGTTGAATCTCATGGCTTTCTTTTCCTTGGATTGTCTTTGAACTAGACGCCATTTTAAACTAAACTAGGGTTTGGCGTTTAAAGAAAACTCCACAAATTGTAAAACTTGACACCTGAAGGAAATACCTAGTTAAAATCTTAGATCGCTTGGGTAGATGTTGAATCACTACAAATAATTGGTTGAAAGCTTTAAAATTGCCCAATCGTGCTCCTAGTAATCACTCTTTGTTTGAATGGCTAAAAAATGAAATGATTTTCTCTTTTAAGTGACTCAAAAAACCTTGTATTTAATTTATTTTTGTACTCTTACTTGTTACTCAGCTTCCAAAGGTTTTCTTTTTTTTTTAACTCAGTATCCATTCGGTAGCTATACTTACTCAGCATCTCCTAATTTTGTTAATAAATCGGCCACCACTATAGTTTTACTCAGCATCCATAGACAACTTAGCATCATCATTCAAGTTTTAACATCTTATCTCATGGAGATTTATACTTTGTAGTGCTTATTTATGATTCAGGGCTGATGTTTGATACTTCCTTATATGTATCAGCCCCATAGCCTCATCTTGTGATTAGTTAGATGTGAAATGATCACTTGACCACGTGGGTGAAGTGACTATTTCATTGGATGTACTTGATCCATTCTTTTTCTACCATGTCTTATTCATGTCTGTTCTAATGTGTTCCATGTCAATCTTTTCTTTTCCCTTATTTACTTCAATCTTGGGTGCCTTGGCTTTTGTTGGACAATTTTTGCTGACATGTCCAATTTTCAAGCAACTGAAGCAAGTAGTTTGGTTCAGCCACATTTTATAGTTTCCCTTGAAATGTGTTCTTATGCAATTCTGGGGTATATGTCCATACTCTTGACAATAGTGACAACTTTTCCTTGTATTGTAGTCCCAATTGTAGTGGTGTTCATAGTTGTCTCTTCTTACATGTTGATTTGGTGTCCACATAGGCTTTGATTTGCACTCAAAGGCTCTATGTCTATACTTATTGCAATTATGGCAATGTCCATCAAATCTTTGTGTCCTTGTGACTTTAGATCTACAATCTTGTGTCATATCTCCTTGCATGTTGCACTTGTGATAGTAACCTTTGTTTTTGGATGTGTTTGGCTGATTGATCCTTCTACTCCTGCAAACATTACCAGTATGCCCCCTTTTATTATAGTAATGAAAAATGGGTTTAGAATCCTTACCTTTGTCACTCCTTTGCTCAACACTCTTTGATGATTCCCCAACTTCAATGTTGTTGTATCCAAGTCCTGATGTATCATGGCCTGATCTTGGGGATTTCAGCAACTATTCAAAGTACTTGATGGCTTCACTTGACTTGTTGAGATTTTTTTTTGTTTCATTTTCTCTGTTCAATTCATTCTACACTTGTTCATTCTATATCCTCAAAGTAGAGATCTCAATATCTTTCATATTGAGTTCATGCTGAAGATTCATCATTTGGGCAAGTATATCCATCTGCATGTTTGAGATCCTTGTTAATTCAATACATTTTTCTTCAAGTCTTTTTGCAAGATTTCTTTTGTCATCTTCCATCATAACTCTATCCTCAACTTCTCTTTTCTTTTGTTCAGTGATTTCACATAGCATCATGGCCTATGATTCATGCTCTATCTTAAGAGTTCTTATCTCTTTTGCTTGAGCTCTATTTTTCTCCATCAGTTCTGCTATTGATGCATCAAATTCTTCAGAATCTTCTTTGGCAAATACTTGTGTGGTGTCAATCTCCTTGTAGTGAATATTATTTTTGGCTATAGCTATTTCCTTCCTTCTTTTTAAGGATTTTATCAATTCCTCTCTAGCTTTCTCTACCTTGTATAGAGCGAGATACACATCTATCACTTGGTTCTCAACTGTCTTCCCAAGTTTGAAGACTTCCATCTTCAGATCTTTTCCTCCAAGCTGTTAGGCTTTTCTTGAGAGAACTTAGCTCTAATACCAATTGTTGGAATGTCTTAATGAGAAGAGATCTTCTAAGGGGGGGGGTGAATCAGAATTATTGGCCTTTTAACAACTTTTAAACCCATATAACTGAAATTAACATGCATGCATATAAACATTAAACAATCATGAGAAACAAACATGCATCACCACATAACACTTTGAGATTTTGGTGACCTAGAAACCCTCCAGGAATAAGAAGATAAACTTGGGGTGAGGATGATACCCACAAAATTACTACAGCAATTGATTTCAACCACTTCTGATGGTTTGCCTTGTTAAAGGCTACAACACACTATTAATATGCGACCATGTTAAAGGATTTCTACACCCTGTTAGGAGTGTGCCTTGTTAGAGGACTTAAGAACATTCAACATAGAATGCCACCCTGTTAAAGGATTTACATAAGGTTGTTAAACCTACCTAACTTAATAGCATTTCCAAATTCCTAATACAATTGTGAGAGAGTATGAGAATAATACACCTGAACTAATGCAATCTCTAATGCTGATCTTCAGGCTCTTAATCTGCTCATTTATCCCTGATCTCTACTAGATATGGTCTGCTGATTGTGTTCCTTGATCTATTCTGATCAACTAGATGTGTAAATTCTATCCTTTCCACTAAATTTTTGACACCAGTGCTCAACAACAACCTCAATAAAAGGCTTTGCTTTTCCTTCTTCTCTGCTACTCTTGTTCAATGGTGTTAGGACTCCCTTATAAAGATTAATGGATCATTATGCATCCTTGGATAAAATGTTCACACACAAACCCTTGAAGTTCACCCATTAGCTGTATGCAATTCCAATTTTCTAATTGGTTGCATGAGGATCACATAGGTAAATGGAAAGATTTGATCTTATCTCCTTATCCTATCATGAGTCATGCATAACCATTTTACATCTTGGTTTGTATTGGCAGAAACTCTTATGCTAATCCTACGTTGCTCGACACATGATCTAATTCTAATGCTCGACACCATCTATTCTGGATTTCTTAGCATCCACTTTGTTTCCTATGTTACTCAGCTCCTATAGAATTTTTGAATCACTCAACTTCTATTAACTTCACAATGCTCAGCACAAACTATCTTCTGATCTACTTGGCACATGTTGAATTATGTATAGCTCAGCATATACTGAAATGTGTTCTGCTCGACATGAACTATAGTTTGCTCGACACTTTGACTAACTCAGTACACAAAGAAATTCCAACTTGGCTCCCATCATGTATTCAGCATGTATGGTGAAAATGGTTAAGTGTGTTGACACTCATTTGTCAATCTTATTTATTTGATCAACATTTAATACTTCATATTTCTAGATTAGTTTCTAAGATACTTCATATTTCATATTTTATTTAATCCATCTCATACATAGAAGAGTATATTCATTATATTTTTTCTAGAGTGCGTGGAACCACTAGGAACCACTTGACTATGTATTTCATATTTGTAAAAATTGCCTAGATATTTCATATTTCTAGCACTTTCTACATTTAATAAATCATATTTCTAGATCACTTGCTTAGAATATTTCATATTTCATATATATTTAGTTTAATCCATTTCATACATACATACAGATATATATATATATATATATATATATATATGTTCATTATATGTGCCAAGACATGTGTACATGTGTTCATTTCATACAAATATATATGTGCTAGGACTTATAATGAATACTTACATGGTCAATTTATATGAGGCTTAGGAGTTTATTTGTGTACTTAAATATTCATTTTAAATATGAAGTTCAGGAGTTTATTTGTATAATTATGTGTTCATTTTAAATATGAAATTTAAAACCTTATTTGTGTACTTAAATGTTCATGTTCACATGGACCGTAAACTAGAAAAATCAATATCATGTATTTAGATAATCATTAATTAAACCAATCATGTACACATGTGTAACCATTTGAACTAAATACAAGTATATCACATGGACTATAAACTAGAAACATGTACATATATGTATTTATAATCATAAATTTAACCAATCATGTACACATGTCTAACCATAAATGAAATACATATAGATCACATCAAAATAATAAACTAAAAACATATGTGGTGATTGAATAAATTTCAAACCAATCATGTGTTTAATAAAAAAATTAATCATAAACAAATATATGTGTGCCAAGATCAATGTATGTGTGTGTGTGTGTGCGCACGCGCGTCAAATCATAAATGTATGTCTTGATTATATCAATGATAAAGTAAGCATGTTCTTGTTTCCTAAACTAGAGAGTCATCCAGATGCATACAAACAGAGCAACCCTCTGATCAAGAATCATGAGGATCATGCGTCTATGAAATATCAACTATGTCTTGTGAGTAAATATATAGAAATGTGTTAGCACATGTATCTAGTAAATTTAAAATTAATTTAAATTTCTATTAATAAATTACTCAAGCACTAGTGGGTGTCATGCTAATCATATTTGTACCCTCATGAGTAGTAGGTATCCCATCAACAACATCTCTTGTCCCACTATGATAAAAGCCCATACTAGAAGAACCATGCTCTGCTATCTATTCCTACAAAAATATAATTCATTAGGAAATATGAGTACATAATTATAAGTTTGTACATGGAAATCTATTTGTAAAAATGAAGCATAAAAGAGGTGTACCTAGGTCTAAGGAGAAAGAGGGTCATTAGTGACATGTACTAAGGTGTCATCAATAGAAACTCCATCTCTGAATTTATTAGTCCTTTGAAATAGTGAGGAGTGAAAAGGACTAACAACTTGGACTAGAAGTGGTGTCAATATGTTGAAATAGAAACATGCCCATGTATGATCCTATGTCACTAGGAACATGAATTTGACTCAAATCTCATAACTATTGATCAAGCACCTCAACTTCATTATTATAAATATAAATACCTTGACTAACTCCTAAGGTCCTATTAGGTGGAGCAACAATAAACTGATGAGCTAAGCATTGAGTCGAGTGTTGAGTGCTAGACTACGGAGTTAAGTGTTGAGCACCAAAGTTCTGATATGTAGAGTGTTGTATGCTCTAGTGTGCATGACTTGATGTCATGTCATGGGATGCTCAAAATATAGGCCTCTTTGAAATTTTCTTTTTGACAATATCTAAAGGCATCCCATGCATATCTATGATGAATGAATATGCATGTAAAAGATCATTTATAAGATACAAGGCCATCTCCATATGTATGTGCTCTCTAGTGAGGCCACATACATCTCCTGGGGTAGGAATATGTGCAACTCTAAAGTTCTTATCAATAGGCAATATAGTACTCAATGATGCCTTAGAAGATGATCTACACTGATTAGATCTACTCAAAAGATATTTTCCCTAAGTGCCAGATGTAATTGTCCTACCAACATATGTAATGTGTCATGTCTGATCAAATACTTCCCTTTGAGAAGTAATGACAAGTCTATCTATAGTATCCATCACTCAAGTCACTACTGGGGTCCTAGATCCCACCAATGTGTGATGATGAGGATAACAACCATGTGTTGCCAAGAATCAAGGGTATATCATACAAGAAATCAATGACACAACACATCTAGTAAGCTCATATGCCTTGACCTTGGTCTTCCCCTCATAAAATGAGAAGACCTGTCAATGGATAATCTCCTTAGAAATAGGTTGTGATCCTAGTTTGATGATATACCAACTGAGATCTCTACCCTAAGCTTGGAAAACAATCCTATCTATAGATCATGGCATAAATGTAGATTGTGGTCTAACTCTATCAGTCAACTCCTCAAGAGAAAAAAATCTATTGACATATACCTCTATATACATGATCTTAAGATTTCTCAATAGTTGAACTCAATCTAGTAGTCTATGTAGTCAAAAACTACAATATAGTCAAAATATTAGGAATGCGATAGTGGACAGATGATACATCAATATGTGGTCCTTGTCCCTAAGTCTGAGCCTAAGCCTGAGCCTGAGCTGGTGCCTGATTCTATCCTTGTCCTTGTCCCTATCCCTATCCCTATGTCTGATCCTATCCATGTCCCTGATCATGTCCCTAACCCTCTCCATGTCCCTAATCCTAAGGTTGATCATCAAATGCCATCTATAGGTACGACATGCAAACTAAATGTTAGCTTAATATTAAGATAACACAAGGGGGACTAAATGTCAACTTAATATTATGAAAGTAATGAGAGAGAAAGTAGAAGAGTGAGAGAGTTTGAGGAGAAAGAGAAAGTGTGAGGAAAGAGAGAGAGATAAGAGAGAACGTGAAGAGAGAGAAAATTGGAGAAGAGAGAGAAAGTGATGAGGATAGAGAAAGTAAGTGTCAGGAGAGAGAAAGTGTAAGAAGAGAGAGAGAAATAAAGTAGAGAGAAAGTGAAGATAGATAGAGTTCAAGGAGAGGGAAAGTGTGAGGAGAGAGAAAGTGAGAAGAAAGAGAGAAAGTGAGAAGGGAGAGAAAGTGTGAGGAGAGAAAAAGTGAAGAGATAGAGAGTGAGAAGAGAGAAAGTGTGAGGAGAGAGAAGGTGAGAAGAGAAAGTGTGAGGAGAGAAAAATGAGAAGAGAGAGAAAGTGAGAAGAGATAAATTTTGAGGAGAGAGAAAGTATGAGGAGATAGAAGGTGAGAAGAGAGAAAGTGTGAGGATAGAGAAAGTGATAAGAGAGAGAAAGTATGATAAGAGAGAAAGTGATGAGAGAGATTTTTTCTAGATATTGAACCTGCAATTTTTTTATTAATTTTTATTCATCTAGAGTTTTAAATCATTATTAGTTTTCTACATCTAATCCTGTTGTTGGTTTTCTACATCTTAGATCATATTTTTAGTTTTCTGCATTGAATCCTATTTTTGGCTTTCTAAATCTTATCATATTTTTTGTTTTTATTGTTTATCTACTTACCATTTTAAATAAACTAAACATATAATAGTTCTTTCATTAACTATAATTTTAACAATATTCTCTAACATTTAAACTAAAATACAAAATATAAACATAAAATTAATTATTGTATACTAGAAATAACAAAACACCCATGAAAAAGCTAAAAAAATTCATAAAACTAACTAAATATAAAAAAATAGTAATAATTCATCAAAATAACTAAACAATCATTAAAAAGAACTAAATATTCATTAAAAAATACAAAAATGAACATACCTAGTACATTGAATGCTTGAAGGAGGTTGAAAATGCTAATTCAAAATGATGGTGTAGCTACAAACATCATGAACTTCACTCCAACGACTGCTACAAAACCATTCTAGTGACAATGACATTTGAAAATGGAAAAACAACTTAAAAACTACCATTTTTAGTTTCCATTAGGGATTTAAAGGGTTTCACATAAATCCTTTGTGGCTTCATCGGAAGCTCTTATGGATTCATAAGAAATCCACAAATTTTCTCAAATCCCAAGAAGGCCTATGAGTGGTAAGGGCTTTGAGCAAAGCTAATGACATCCATCAAAGCCTTAGCTCCACTCAAATCTACAAAATATTTTTTTCCCACTTCTTAGCTGATCCATTCGTGATGAAAAGTGGGAATGAGTTGTGTGGCCTTAGCGTAACAACTCTAAATTAATAAAGTGAACAAAAAATTAAATATTTAAAGTTCCCTAATTCATATAAATAACTTGTACATAACTTAAAACACCTTACAAATATATTGTTTTAGTAAACCATATTAATGAATAACATGAACCTATGTCTAGGAATTTGGTGCTTATATGTAAAAACTAGAGATGATAACAAATTTATAATTTAGAAATTGATGTGATATATTTATATAGAAATTTTAATATTCTAGACCCTTAAGCCATCATTTTAAGATCACTTGAACTATATTTTCATATGTATGTAGAAACTTCAATACACTAGATTATAGGTTCTCTGAGCTCTCAGCTTTATTTATGAACAAATCCTAAACTAGGACACAAGTTTAAGACATTTTATATTAGAACCTCTTAATTTATTATTTGATGTAGTTCTATATTTAACCTAACTATGTGTCAAGTATTCCACCAATGTGATCTATACTCTCTAGACTTAATAAACAATTATGAAGTTGTTGTGTGGGGTCTCGCTTAGGATTATTATTCTAGGTTTAGAGTTTACATCATCGTTAACAAGTACTTATGGTTAGAGCTAGGATTAAAATAATTGTTAGGGTTCTAGAGTGAGTGTTTAGGTTAGGATTAGAATAACATTTGAATGACAATTAAGCATCTAAGGTTAAGGTTTTGATTACACTTTTCATGAAGTCAAATTAGTCTTTTATTAGGGTTCATATTAGGTTTTTATTGGGTTAATATTATGATTTTATTAGGTTTCATTTATGCACATGTACAACATTCAAATTTGAAAATTAGGAAGTAAAACACAAATTTGTGCATGTTATTTACATTTCATGTTTAGGGTCCATACATGCATGCTCATTTTGAATGTTAAAAAATAAATTTCAAACATGTGTATGCTCAATTATGCTTGAGGACTTATATATAATAAAATAAAATTTGATATATGTACATGTGGATTGATTTCAACATGTAATTATTATTATTGATTCATGTACATGTATCAAATGTTTAATTTCATGTTTATGATTTCTAGTTTCTTAAATTTTATTGTAATAAATTTGAAGTTTATTAAATGTTATATTTTTATTTTTATTTAAGGATTATACATTACACATGCATATTACATACATTGGTCCACATGGAAGATTAGAAACCTCCTACCCCCTCAAGTAGTATCCTTTGCACCCCCACCACCCCCCCCCCCCCCCCCCCCACCACATGAGGAGCATCATGTCCCTTCCACTTGAGAATTGACCTATTCCACTAGATTAGAAGCTATCCCAATTCACACATTCTTGATTAATGCAACCATCATAGTTTTCATCAATGCAATAAAGAAAAAAATATGAGTATTATCTTGTGTACAATGACCACACATCACTATTTGTACTCATAATAGAATGCAAAGATCATGTTTTCTCTACCCTCTCGTATGCATGCATTGATCTTCTATCAATGCATGAATCTAAGGTCCATACATACATATAAAAAAATGAATTTTATAAATGTGTACATAATTTAGTTATCACCTAAAATATCAAATATAAATTTTATTCAATTTAAATAATCAAATTAATGTATACGTGATACGACCCAAAACACTCTGAATGTTATGAATCAATCTGATTGTGATGACATGTTATCTATATCTATTGGCACTATAAAATATGTTTTGCACCACTCAACCACATCATAAGCATTATTAATGTGATATTTTTTATAGTCCATTTTGATATTTTTCTTAAGCAACATCTAATACAAGCTCTTGCACCATCATGCTCACCCTTTCCATGTATACTCTTGACAAGACTCCAAATGTGTGGCATATTAAGGTATTAATAGAGGATACGTAATGCATGAAATTGTCTACCTGATTTAAATTGTATTGCACATCTATCTAACCATGCAAAATATTTTTTCTCTTTTTTTATGCCTTTATTTTTCAAATATTCAAAACATGTCTTAAACCAATTTTCCACAAAATGTGTGTCATGTTATTTGTTATCACTAATGTAAAATTGATACTCTTTTTTAATGGTTCATTCTTGAACTATAGTTTCTACACCATCGAAATCAATTTGTGTATGTTGATAAGACATTTGAACCATAATAGTAACCTGCTTTGTGAAGTAGTATTCCGCTTGAAGTTGTTTTTGAGAAATGTAAGAGTAATTCTTTGGAAAGTCAATGATAAATAAAATTGTTCTAAGTGGGAAAGTTTCTCTTACTATTTTAAACCATTCTACTTTCCACTTACCAAAACAATCATGACGTATATATGGCTGAATCAATTTATAGAAACTTGACATAAATTCTCCAATAGATATATCATTCTCTACATATCCCAACATTTGTTTCTAACTTTGTGTACTTATATCTCTTACATTTTACCATCCTCATCATACCAGTATTTTCATCTCAGAAAAGAAAATTTGTTGGGTTACCAAATAATTCAAAAGTTTTTCTTATGAAATATATTTCACTTATTGCATGATTGTTTGGTTTCTCACATAAGATTGATGTTATGAATTGGCTTGGCCATCTACAAAAAGGATTTTATGAACCACCACTTTCTTCTTTCATCTTTCAGAACACTTGATAGTACAAATTAAATTCAACATGATATGAACAACAACATGTTTCAAAAGATTTATTTATCTTCACAAAATAGGGTTTCAATCTTTCAAACATTGTTTGTCCAATATTTGTGTTAGGATTTAAATTGAAAAATGAGAGTTACAATTCATGGTGCATGACATCCAACCTATGTTCCATGTGTTGAATATATTCTTTAGTCCCAATCTTGGACCTAATGATATCTCTTCTATCTGGTGAAGGACTAGTATTATCAATACCAAATTGAATAACTAGGTTCTTAACTATTTCCACAATCCTATTAGATCAAGGAGCACTACACATTAGTGGCCAATTTCCTTCTAATGTACTATCATCTAAATGTTTATGCTTTTTAGATAATGTAATATCATCTTTCTTCTATACCCAATATTAGATGATGGTGAAGAGATCTATGTTTTTTTTTCCATAATTTATTATTTAAAATAGATGATAGTATCACTTACCATGGAATGGATTGATTTGTAGATATAAGTTTTTCCCCCAATGGAATGTAACCCTTAACACTTTCAACAATATATTTTTGTAGTTTAGAATTCTTCCTCTTTTATATACTTGTATATATATCCAATAGTTTCAATGACACTTTTAATTCATCTTTAAGAAGTGAGATTTATAATAGGTGAGTTTTCTCCATTTTATTAAGATTTTCAAATTATGCAATTATTTCTATATACCTTTTATTCAAATTTCCTCTTTATATTATGTGTAGGTTGACTGGCATATTTTCTGAATTTTTCCAAATCCATTTCAATTAAATGATCTAAGTTTCTATGATATTTTTTCTTATCAATGTTTGAGCTAGATTAACATTCTCATTTTTTGTTTGATCTTGGGCTTTGAGACAAATTAATGACTTAAGATGCAATCTATTTAGGGGACATATGTTTATATACATAACAAGAAAAATATTAAATACAAATTTATCTAACCCTTAGATGATCTTTCTCCAAAATCCATTGTTCATCTTCAATTTCCTCATGTCTAACATTTTCATCATCTACTACTGCATGTTGATGATATGAAAAATAAAATCAAGTAGGTTTGTAAGGGGAAATATCTCTAAAATTAAAAAAAAAAAGATATTAAGCTTTCCTAGACCTAGAAATCTAAAGAGAGGTTTTGTTTGTGAGAGATGCACATGTACCTGTTTGAACTTGGGATGAACCTTTTTCAACCTTAGTAGGTTGTGTTGGTCAACTATGTCCTAGATAAATTCATATTTTAAAAGACCATAATTAAAATGAACCCTAATTCTAAATATTTATAATTTAGAAAATCATAATCTAATAAACCTTAATCCTAAATATTCAAAGTTTAAATTTAATCATAATTTAATAAATCCTAATTCTAAATATTTATACTTCAATAAACCCTTAATATTAAGTTAATAGTAACCATAAGTTAATATTTACCATATTTATAATTGGATAAACCCTAATCCTAACTATATACAAAAAGTCTAGAATACAATTGTACACTATAACTTAAATATGCATTGGAAAAAAGATTGCATATGTGTACCTTGCCTCCTATAGTATCCTGCTAAAGTTTTTTGATGATTTTCATCTTCTTGTTAATGAGTTCTTCTTTATACACATTTACTTACTCTTTTATCTTTATTTCCCATGTCACAAATTCTTCTTCCAATATTCAAAAGTAGACAAGTTGCAATATGTTTCCTTGCTCCCAATTGAAGTGTGAATTATATGATTTGATTTGAATGTTAAAATTGAAAAAATAAATTATTATTAAAATGAGAATTTTTATAATAATAAAAAAACACTAAACGCTGACAAAAGGTTTGATAGAAACTACCTTGATAGTTTTGATCATAAGTATCTAAGGGAAATTAACTGTATGTGTAACCTACATTTATAGTTTCAATAGAAACTAGAGGATTTTGTTTCTATCAAAACTAAGGTTAAAATTTTCAATAGAAACATAGTTTTTATCGAAACAAGATAAATACAAGTCTTCTCCAAATGTTAGAATATTTTCAGTATTTTCATGGCTTCCAAACTCAATTTCCAAGTTTAGATGGAGCAATAAATACATGTCATTTTGCATGATAGAAGTACTCTCAATTGTTGGAAATATAAGAGTAACTGAGAGGGGATGGGTGAATCAGTTACTATAAAAATATTTCTCAAATCCCTTAGATTTTAGTAAAAAATAATTTTATCAAAACTCGATTCAGTTGACGCTTAACAAAAAAAAAATGTTGTAGCACCATAAGCACTATAATTGATTGGTAATTACTTAGCATGCAAATCTTAAGATGTTATCTATGATTACCATTAATTTATCTTAGTTGGAAACATAGAAAGGAAATAGCATTAACTCATTAGACATCAAAATTTGACTTGGAAACCTAATTTGTGGGAAACCACCTATTTCAATTAGTAACCATGTGCACTCTTCTAAAGTAAGCCCTATTAGTAGTCAAGTCTATTAAAGGTTACAAAACACACTATTAGTTGTGTTCTTGTTAAAGGATTTATTCACCCTATTAGGAGTGGCCTTGTTAGAGGTATTTAGACAATTCAAATGAGCTACCACCTTGTTAGAGGATTTAAAAATAGTTGTTAAGCGAACTCTATTAAGAGATTTAGATTAGTATTACAATGGTTAGAGACTAACAATGACATGACCTAATTTAGATGCAACTGAATTGCTAATTATAGATCTTAATTATGGCTTGTATACATGATCCTTCTTGATCAATTTTTTTTTTCTCCACAAAGATATTCTTCTTATCCTTTTGATTTTCTTCATCTTTTCATCACCAAATCTTTAATACATTCACATATCCATCATCTTTCTTCTAATCCTCAACTTTACCATTTATTTATATCTTTCATATTTTCAAGTCAGCTCAAATACAACTGGCAATAACTAATATTAATTTTCTTAGTTGGCTAGAATAAAAAATCAAGTCAATTGAACTCAATATGTGAAAAAAAAAAATCGTTTGTAAGCCAACCCTTCTTGGTAGACACTAACTTAGAAATAATTTTCCTGTGTTAACCAAATGAACTCAATTAACATTGTGTACTTGCATAGATCCTTTGGTAATCAAGTGAGCTCAATTAACAATGGTTCCATCCAACATTTTCTTCATTGACTGAGTGAGCTCGGTTAACACTCATCTTCCATAGACTTTCCTTAGACACCCAAGTGAACATGGTAGATACTTCCTTACAAACTAGAAAAACACTAGAATGCTCAGTATCCATAGAAAACTATCTTCAAAACCCAAGTGAGCTCATCATATGCTGACTAATAATGACATGAAATTTTGAGTAACATCAAAGACAATACACAATTAATCAATTGTATTCAAAAAGCTCACTCATTGGCATTAATGGCAGCACAACATGTCATATTACAGTGAAATTTTTGGAGCAAGAATAAATTAAGGAACATATCCCTAGTTCCATTCTAATTCTCATGAGAACTTCCTCTATCCGTGTAAAATATTTCTACCTTTAAATTCTCCCTCTTTTAGAAAACCTTTTCCTACAAAGAGCTTCAGCCAAGTTAATTCTCCCTTTTTGATAATTCGTTTCATCCAATCTCAGTCTATGACATCTCTTTACTATGATAGCACACTTCTTGATGTGTTCAAAAAAATTTCTATGAGATATGACATTATACCTCCCCTCTTTGAAAAAAAATTACAACGACTATACTCAATGAAAATTAATGTACCTTAAGTACTAATTGATTTGCAATATGTCCTTGTCAATACTACACCAACTGATTGATCTTCAATATCCTCTGCTTGATGCATCATTAAACTTCATTTAGTGAGCTTCAACTAGGGTAATGACCCCTAGCTTACCTCTTAGATAAAAAAATGCATCCTTAGGTAATGGTTTGGTGAATATGTCAGCAATTTTTTCTTTTGTGTACACATATTCCAATCTTTCTTTATCTTGCACCAATTCTCTTAAAAAGTGTTATTTTATAGTAATGTGCTCTTTTTTATGCATTACTTGATTCTTTGATATATTTATTGCACTGGTTTTATCATTGTATATGACTATTAGATCCTTGATCTCTACCTTCATACCTATCATGAGTTGTTTGAACCAAACAATGTTAGAACAATTTACTACTACTAGCTCATACTCTTCTTCTACTGTGGACTAAGAGATAAAGTTTTTATTCATTTCTTGTCCAAGACACTATTATATTACCAAGAAAGAATGCTCCTCCACTAGTGTTTTCTCTATCATCAACACTTCCTACCCAATCAACATCAGTGAATACCTTTAAGTCCAAATTGCCTCCTATTTTGTACCACAAGCCATAGCCTTTAGTATCTTTCAGATATCTCATGATTCTTTTGACTTCCATCAAATGATTTTCTTTGGGATTTTTTGAAAATATTGCAACCCTACTAATTACTAATGCAACATCAAACCTTTTATGCACTACATACTACAATTTTTGAATCATTGATCTATAAGCAGTCTAATCTACCTCTTTGGAATCATTAGTTTTAGAAAGTTTATGTCCAGTAGACATAGGGGTTCCAACTAGTCTTGAATCTTCCATAGCAAATTTATTTAGTATTTCCTTGATATATTTAGATTGAGTAATGTACATACCACCTTTCTTCTGCTAAATCTATAATCCAAGAAAGAATTTAATTCCTCCAAAAATGGAATCTCAAATTCTTTACTCATTTCTTCTGAAGATGCTTTTAACATGTCATAATTTCCTGTGAATAAGTATTTTTATTTTCTATTTGTTCTATTTCTTCATTCATTGCTTCAATCCAACTTTTATTTTCTTAAGCATCTTTAACACTTGTAGGTTCAAATTCGACTAGTAAACTTGTACCTTTCAATTTGATTCTTATCATTATTCCATTAGATTTGTCTCCAAGGATCTGATCAGTTGAATGATGCCTTCTGACATATCTTGCTAACATAGGTTCTTTGGATTTGGAGTGAATTTCCCTGATCTTGCCATGAACTTCACTACCAAGCTCAGGTCCAACTGTTTGTGACTTGGGTCCTTCAGACTCATTCTTCTCTATATTGGTAGCTTCTAACTTAGGTTACACTATCTGCAACTCAAAAGCTATTGGGGATTTTGGGGACTCAGGAGGTGAAGCTTCTTCATTTTTAGATAGATTTGGCAGGGTGTCAAGTTCATAGTAAACAAATCTCCTGTAATCTTCTACCTTTTTGTTACTTTCTTCTTCACTCTTTTCTACAAACTCATCAATTATCATATGTGCACTTTCTATGATTTAATGAGTAGACTAATTCAAGTATTTGTATGCTTTACTTTTGTAGAGTATCCTAGAAATATGCATTCATTACCTTTCACATCAAATTTTCCTTTTCTAGATTCTTTCAAGGTATAACATTTTTTACCAAATACCTTTAAGTAACTTACATTGGGTTTATAGTCATCCCATAGTTCATGATAAGTTTTATTTGAGCCTTTCTTTAACCATACTCTATTCAAGGTATGAACTATAGTGTTGATAGCTTCATTCCAGTATTTGATTGCAACATTATTTTCTATCATCAATATTCTTGCATAATCCATGATGGATCTGTTACTTCTTTTAGCCATGCCATTCTATTGAGGTTTACTAGGGGTTGATACTTGTCTTTTAATTCCTTTCTCAATGCAAAATTCATTGGAGATGAATTCACCACTTCCATCTAACCTCAAGCATTTCAATTTCTTTCCATTTTCCTTCTCTACTCTTGCCAAGTACCACTTGAATTTTTGAAAAGCTTTAGATTTTTCTTCTGTATACATTATAGTCATCATTCTAGAATAATCATCAAAAAATAGAATGAAAAAAATTTCTCCATAGTAACTTTCTATTCCATTAGGTCCACATAAGTTTGTGTGCACAAGCTCTAAGACTTCTTCTGAATGATAGTTCTTGCTTTTGAAACTAGTCTTTGTCATCTTACCAATTTGGCAATTTTTGCATAGACCCATACCATGTTTCTTCAAATTAGGAATACCTCTTACTCTTTCATGTTTTCTTATCTTAATAAAATTATCAAATTTTACATAACATAATCTTTTGTGCCATAAAAAAATCTCTTCTACATGAAAAATAAAACATGAACTTTCACTAAGATCAAGATAAAATATATTCCCTTTTGTTTTCTTGGTAGATCCAATGAGATTTTCTTTTCCATCGAGTAGTTTGCCCTTTCCATCCATGAATTCTACCTTAAATACAATGTTATTCAATTGTGTCACTCTCAAAAGATTATGCTTTAATACTTCAACCTAATAAGCATTATCACATACAAGTTCTTTAGTCAAAGAAATATATCTTTTTCCTTTTTTGTTACAAGGTTCATTGTTTTTGAATCTCACACTACCACCATAATAATATTCCATGTACTAAAATTTTGTTTTTATCTCTAGTCATATAATGTGAATAGCCATTGTCAATAATCCATGTATCATTTTTGCTAACATGAGAGGGGTATGTATAGGATCATTGTCAACCAAACTATGGCCTTAAGTGGCAGTGAAAAACTAACAAATCAGGGTTATGTCAACTTGACACATAATTTTAAAGTGGGTATGAATTTTATATCAAAAATTTGTAAGAAAATAATCTATAGGAAATTGAATGTAGTTTCTAAATTACTAGGCTTTATTTGGAGAAAAAATTATTTTATTGGTCAAAAGTTTTGATTTTATGCAGTACTACAAAAATTTCAAGATAAAAATAAAAAGTAGGTGTATGTCTGACCACCTTAATCAAAATCATATGATAATATTTTTTAATATAATTATACATATGAAAACTAGACGCATACCTAGATTTGACGCATATTTTTGGGTATTTTTATTATAAATAATTAATTACTTATGAATTTTCTCCTATACTATTTTCATAATTAAAAGACTACTTTGGCTGACCACGTTAATTAGCTCAAAAAAATTCAAAAGCCATCACAAGATAGTCCCATGAATTTGGCAAAGAACATAATAGGGTCATACATCGATCCTCCTCCTATATTTTGACACTGAATGATGTCAACTATGTAATTAGTAAATTAAAAACATTTAGATGATTTATAATAGATGCTCCTTCCTCCATTCTTAGAGAATACAACTTCTTCCTTAGGAACAACTTGTTCACCAAAGATTTGGCCTGATAAATAGACCTAAGCAGTGTGATAAACTATTTACGGTCTTCTCATCAAGAACATTTAGGAGAACTAAATCAACTAGACAGAGTCTAATGGGACCCTTAGCTTTTTGATCCTTGAGATCCCAAACTACCTTAGATATTTTTGTGGATCTCACATCAAGTAAAGTAGCCTCCCATAGATCATGATCTTCAAGAAAGTATTCCATCTTGAGTTTCCACAACTCTAAATTACTACTATTAAATTTATCCACCTCCATTTTCCTATGTGATGAACTAGCCATCTCAATCACGAAATAAGATTTAGAGTTCTAAAAACAAAAACTCCCACTCAACTTGAGATCAACTCAAAAAAAAACCTGCCCAACAACTAGGATCAAAATTTGATCAAGCTTTGATGCCACTTGTAAGAAAACATAGGTGCAGAAACAACTTCCTACAGTAATCCCTTAAGAAATGTATTGTGCAAATTGCTATTAAATCCTTACAATTTTAGATTCAATATTATGTAAATAATAATATTGTAGTCAAGCATGAATAAAAAATATAGATAGAGAAATAATAACACATAATCACAAAAATATGCTAGCAGGGGAAAAACTTTCAGTAAATGAACCCCACCCCTCCAAAACTTGCACAATGTATTATCTTAAACTCAAAGGTTGCAACACACTTGTAGTGCAAGTTCTTTCAGGACATAGAAGACTTATCCAATAGAAAATACACTTTTTCTCTCTCCTACCTACAACCCTAAAAGCGCTTATATAAAATGCTTTCCATTTTTAGGGCAACTTCAAAAGAACAAGTGTCTTAGGGTTTTACCATTCTTTGGAAAAGTAGGAACCCAAAAAAATTTTGAGGCGATACCCCAAACCCCACATGCTAGATGGAGACTCAACTGTATAGTACTTGATGGTTGATTTCCACATGTCTTACTATCTCACCCATCATCATATCTTCCAAAGATAGCTCTTACACATCATAAGAATATGCAATAATTTTTTTAGTCATGATCTACTTCCACACAATTCAAGATGTTGACATGTGCAAGTGGAGTAAATTCAAACTTAATTAAATTATTTGCAAAAAATACATTTATAAAATAAATAATAAGAATAGGAATTATTCATGGTTAAGGCACCTTATTCCTAAAAGATATAACATAGTATCTCATCTTGGTAGCTTCCAATCTTGAACTTCACTGAGCACTACTCATTGACCATGACCTTGTGGCCATCTTGCACCCAAGTAATATAGTATAGACATGGGTGTTTCTGCCTCTTTAGCTTTAACTTGGTGACCATTATTTTTGACACTAGATTGTTACTACTTAAACCATCAATGATCACTTCACAAAACTTATGTTCACATATGCAACTTATACAAAACAAGCTCCTTCTTTGCTGAGGTTCATTCTCACCACTCAGTATAACTCTTTAGTTAGCTATAACTTCTTCTATTTTAGCATGTTTGAAATGTGAGGATCTTGCATCTTCATCAATGTGTGCAACTTTAGCCTAGCCTTTTATTCTTTGATCTATTTTTCCTTGGTGTTGGGTACAATAAAATGCTCTATGCCCTTCTCCTCTACAATGAATACATTTCCCATGCAAGCCACCTCCTCCAGATCCTTGTCCTCTACCTCTTCCTCTTTGATCTCTATTTTTTTTTATCATGGAAACAATTGGATCTGTTTCCCCTTCG
Source organism: Cupressus sempervirens (assembly GCA_028749045.1). Lineage (NCBI taxonomy): Eukaryota > Viridiplantae > Streptophyta > Pinopsida > Cupressales > Cupressaceae > Cupressus > Cupressus sempervirens. Next base: position 321,504,308 of record CM053789.1, read on the forward strand.
GTTCTAACTACTACATCCAGCCTCATTGTTGTTCTTTTGATCATCATTATGACCACCATAAGATCATCCACCAGATCTCCCAGCGCGACCTCTTCTACTATTCTTATTGTCAAACTTCTTGGTTAGTTTCTCCTCAACTCATAGGGAAAAATTTTATGCCTCCTTAATATTGCTCATCAAGACCACACTTAGCTCTTCTTGAATACTTGGCCTTAACCCATTAAGATAATGGGTGACTTTTTCCTTATTAGCTTCTACATGGATGATTCTAATGAGAACTTAGTAGAACTCTTTGGTATACTCTTGAATAGATTTTCTTGCTTAGTTCAACCCTTGCATTTTCTTCAATAGATCAAGCCCATAATCTACAATAATGAATTGATTCTTTAGTTTAGTTACCATCTATTCCCATTTAGTGATTTTTTCCTTTCCCTTTCTATTTTGCTCCAACTAAATCTCTTGCTACTAGATATTTGCATATCTCTTCAATTTTTCCTTCACAAACTTTACCCTATCAAGATCTTCAATATCTCCATATTCAAAGTACTCCTCCATTTCATTGATCCAATCAATAAACTCCTCTAGATTAAGATTTCCCAAAAATGTGGAAACTTTAAAATTAGTTCTTTTTTCTATCTTGGAGATGGACCTAAAAAGCTTGTCTTCCTCTAGGTTTATAACTCCCTCTTCTCTGACATTTTATTCTACTTCATCATCCTTTCTTTCATCTCTTATAGGAAGTTTTATTCCTCTACATATTTTTTCTTCCAATGCATTATATGTCTTTGGAGGGCTCTAAAACCCTCAAGTGTAACATCTACAACTCTTTCACTATGCTCTCTTTGTGGAGGTATTTTTTGTGCTTCTACTAAAACCCTAGTGCAAACTACCTCACAATTAGTTATATGTTTACATGCTCAACCAAAACCATAGTCCTTGTGTGAACTGCCTCATAGTTGGTGATCTATACACACACTCAAGAACTCTAGCTCTAATACAACTTGATGCCAGATGCTCCCCTCAGTACTATAAATTCATAACATAAATGAAGAAACAAAAAAATTCTAGAAAAAAAATGGACTTCTTATTTGTATCAGAAATGCGGAATTACAAAAGTCATAAGTAAAAAATGCTAACCCAAATGGGTGCCTTTAGTACAATAATTTGCAAAAACAAGTTGTGAACTATCACCCACAACTGTCTTAGACTATGTTTAGGCCTTTCATAAATAGGCAGTTTTATGCCACTCAGGAAGGTTCTAGATGCTCAAACTTAATACCTTGGGCCAATAGATGCTAAAAAAACATATAGATTGGGCCAAATACATCTTTGACAATTATTTTAGAAATTTTGGGTAGCCCAACTTTGGAAGGCCATAAATCACAAATTGTTGCTCTGATGGGATATTATAACCACTTTTTGGAAATTCTCTACTCTTCATCTATAGGCTTAGAACTATGCTAGTGCTCTTCTATTGAGTTTTAACTCTAAGGCCTCCAATGGTGAGCTTGAAGATTTTTTTATAATTTTTTGTTCCAAAAATCTATAATAACTTCTCTAATACTTAATTTGGAGCAATGAGATTTTTATGGAAGGCTTATATCTCTAAAATTATCCTTTCTATAGAAAATTAGAACATTCCAAGATCAAATAAAAAAACTTACTAAAAATAGCAAGTTCCCATAAATCGTAACCACCCTGTCTACTAGTCCTTATTAAAATAGAAAAGACTGAAAACAAAATATTTTTGGGTGATACATGATTGCCCTTACACCCAGGAAGCTCTTGCATCAATTAAATTAAAAAAACTACATAACAATATATACAATTATATAAAAGCTAATTATAAATTTATATAAATTACCGTACACCATTATCATAGTCACACTTAATTGACTATGTATACCATTTATTTATTTAATAAATTTGGGACTAGTCATTATAACAGAGTATAAAATAATAGTTAAAAGATCCTATATTTTGTAACACTATCTCATTGATTCTGACTATCATGAGATTTCATGTTTTTCAATAAATTTATGTGTGAATGTGATTGTGCTCGAATAATGCATATGAAATATTGGCAATGTTTTCGGCTAATATATGTGTTAATGGTTAAAAATAGAATGTTATCATTAGACCCATGAAAATAGAAAAGGTCCATAAAGTAGTCCAAATGTGAACTTTCTTTACATTCCAACACACTAAATGAAGCATGGCATTGAATTAATAGTGTATGTTGTAAACTATTTACAATAGTTTGATAGGCCTTTAATAAGTGACCTTCCTTTGTGTTAACACATAAGGGTCCCTTTTATGATGTCAATTTTTCTTTTTTAAATTTTGGTGATGCATGAGCTTTTAGTGGCTTTCTGATGCATGAACTTTTAGTAGTTTTTAAAAATCTTTTAATGCTTTTCTTAGTTTTTAGAAAGTTGATTTTATTAATAACCTCAAAATATTACTTCTAATTATGAATTTTAGTTGGCAGTTCATCTTATCTCAATTTTAGGAAGCTTCAAAAAAAAAATCATCATTTTTTGAGTTGTTTTTAAAAAATTACCAAAAATGGGCAAAAAATCGTTTTATGAACAAATTGTCAAAAGTGGTTATTTTAGATTTGTATTTAAATATGTATTTCCTCTCTTTGTAGGGGAAGATAATTGGGAAGATGAAAGAATAATTTTGAGTTCTAATATTTATTTTTCGTGTTCTTTATCTCTTATGTTTTTGTTAATTATTTGAGGAATTTTGGCTGCATCATCTGGTATCAAAGCTCAAAAGGTCTGAGAAAATAATATTTTTATATTTCTATTGTTATGATCTTATGTTTATGTAGGTTGAGGAGATGAACTAGTTTCTAAAGAATGAAGGTGGAAAAATAAAAGATCCAATTCTGGCAAAGGATGGACTCGTTTGAAGAGTTGGATTTATTGATGAAGTATTTGTAAAAAAGAAAAGAAGAAATGAAAATAAAAGAGAAAGAGAGGAAGAGAAAAGAAGAAGAGATGAGGTGATTAGAGGTGAAATAAATGTTAAGATAATTACAAAAAAGCTTTAATAATTAAGAAAGCTAATGGAATTAGAAATGCAAAAATGGTGCCTCTTAGTCAAGAAGAAGATTATATGGCATATTTAGAAGAATATTTAGAAGTAGAAAAGGAAAGAAGAGATACAAGAAAAGAACAAAGATCCAAAAAATGAAATGGTAAGTATACCCATGACTGTTTGACATCAAGAATTGAAGAAGCCAAGATAAACATAGCTGCAGAAGAGTCATTTTTTAAATTTTTAGCCTTATGTATAAAATGAGGAAATAGAAATGGTTGTTTATAATGAGATTTCAAATGAAGATGTTTGAGAGTTTTTTAATGAGGTATATGAATGTTCCAAAAGGTATCATGCTAAATTTGACAATGGTGGATATGCTGATATATTATATATTGAAGACATAAATTTTTATGGTACAAAGGTTTATACACAAGAAATTAAATTTTGAATTTTAAAGGCTAAGAAGATTGAATGAAAAAATGTCAAAAAATTGGAAGACCAGGAAGAAGGAATAAACTTGCATTCCTCTGAGTTAATAAAATCAATGTTTCGTACAATGGAAGGAAAAGTTTAAGAAACAAAACTATACACATTCAAAACCAACTTGTAGGAGTTGCATTCTTTCCACTAGAGGAGAATGATGTAGGAGATTTTAGAGGCTTTATGATGCATGAGCTTTTAGTTTTTTTTAAAGCTTTTAATGCTTTTCTTAGTTTTTAGAAAGTTGATATTTATTAATAACCTTTAAATATTATGTCTAGTTTTGAATCTTAGTTTGTCATTCATCTTAGCTCATTTTTAGGGAGCTTCAAAAAAAAATTCATCTTAATAGATTTATGAAAAAAATTGTCAAAAATGGTAATTTCAAATTTGTATTTCCTCTCATTGTAGGGGAAGAGAATTGGGAAGATTAATAAAGAATACTTTTGAGTTCTAATATTTATTTTTGTGTTATTTCTCTCGTATGTTTCTATTAATTATTTGAGTAATTTTGATTGCATCAGTTAGAGATAATAACAAGTATCAAGATTTGCAACACTTCATTCTTTCTTCAAGAATATACAAACTCCTAACAAGAATTCATATTGTTAAAGATTCAAAATCCATCATGAAGACTAATAAACTAAGCATATTGGTATGAATTAAGAAATTTAAACTTTAAATATAATGGACACATTTTCAAGATACCAATAAACATCCTTGATTGCATATAATAGATTGGTAACTAACTAATTGACTCTACAAAAGAGAGAGAATTAAATGCTATATCCTCCTACAATGAATATAATTGATAGGAATTTGAACAATCGAAGGTATTCAAAATACTTTCAAATTAACTTGGTTATGAATATATTAAGCAGTACTACTTCAGTAATAAAGTTGTCATCTCAATTATTCAAGTTTCAAAATGTCCCCTTTACAAAGCAAAAAGGTCCCTAATATAGACTTGATGTTAAGATTGACTCTTTTATAGTTAATAACTACCTCTTAATTATGTAATTTTTGTGAGGTTAATTAACCTTGTTAAAATTAACCTAAGAATGGTCAAATCCTTAACCTTTGACCCAAAGTTACCAAAAGTCACCATTTGTAAAGATAAAATATCAAATCTTGGATAAGTGATTTTTACAAAAAAAACCAATGAGTCTTCTCTTGATTTGATAGCTTTTGATTTTCCTAGATTCCCTTTTAAGCATATCTAATGCAATAATCTTTATTGATCACCATTCCATTTCATGAACATTTCATTTCCTTTAAGTGATGAAGAAGAAATATCATAACCAATGTCAATTCTGAGAATCTAGTATTCTTATTGTAAGGAGATAGGAGCTCCTTAAAATTAACATCATATCACTTCATTTGATCTTGATATTCCCTTTGATACTAAAGGTCTCCATCTTGAAAACTATCCTTCTACTCAACTTGTGTATTTTATTAAAGTGTTTTAATGACTTCAAAACATCACATTTCAATAGATGATCAGATTTGTTCAAAATCAGTTTGAAATCCTAGGAGATTTTTGCAAATGAATCATCTCACATTTCCATATGATGATCACATTTCTCCAAAATTAGTTTGAAATATCTTTTTAATCTATTTGTTTATCAATTTTGGAACTTTTTCATTGCAATGATGAATGAACTGATAACCTCTAAAGTATTATGTCAAATAAGTGGCATGATTCATAACCATCCTCCATGGAATCCATCAGCTAAGGTAAATATTAGTAGCATAATATTGAAGTTTGCCTCTAAATTTTGTCATCTCATCTATTTTGTCGATCATTATGTACTATTAATATAACCAAATCTCTTCACATCTCTTCATTTGGAAATTAAATTTGATGTATTTAAAAATCCATAATATGCTTGACCGGGTGGAAGAAAATTTTTCCATTAATGAATTTTTATCTAATGGTTCATGTGCTTGAACTATTTTTCATGACTAACTCAATGGAATCATTCTCTTTTCAGTGGCAAAGTCATGTAGGGTCTATTATATCTTTGCATTGCCATAGTTGATTATTGGCTACTCAAAATGAAAATGGTTTTGTTTTGTTTTTATGTGGTTGTAGAAGAACCCTTATCACCTATATTCTAGGGTGATTTTAATGTGAATTTATATATATTACTCTTGTCAATTGTAGTGATTTAATTATTAGGCAAAAGCATACATTTGTGTCACCTTTTAAGATATCACAACCTATTTAGGTCAAATCTCTTTTTTCTATCAAAACTCAACCTTTTTTGCAAAAACTAAAAGTACACTTTTAAAGTTCTTGGAGTCAATATAATAATGTTGGTGAACAGATTGTCTTTTAAACTATTTAACAAATTCACTCTATGCCCAAGGTATGGAAAACACAAAATGTTCACAATAGTTTAGAAAACCTCATGTTATTTAGTTTTCTCTTTGTATTTAAAAGGTACAGCTTCCATATGATATTTGCAATTAATTCCAAATTATCTTTGCACTTTTACTAGAAAGCGCATAAGGATATCTCATGTACTCATAGGTAGTGAGGTAAGAATCAAATCAAATAACAAAAGGAAACATTCATCGAACTAAACTTCCATAGAACATCTATTTAGTAAATGAATAACGTCACAAATCAACATTGATCACTCGAACTCCTTAATTGAAATGGACTTACAACAAGCACAACTATAGATATCTTGAACCAATAAACCAGAGTTCACAAAGTAACAATGACTTAAACACTTTGAATGCCAAGTTTCCAAGCTTAATCCAAGATGATATATAAAAGTATTAAACTTCCCTCATGCACATGGTCATTCAAAAAGAAAAAAATCCATATGCTATCTTTCTATTACTGGCTAAAATTACCTACTTATCAGAGTTTCTAACTATTTATTTCTAACCCTTAATAAGTTCAATGCCCCAACATTTATAGTTTTTAGTAGAAATCCAAAAGGCCTCCATGAAAACCCAACCGTTTCAGTTAAAACCAAGAAACAATTATGAACAAGAAAACAATTATAAAATAGGTGTCAAGAAGTAACTGAAAATGACTATCTTGTTCAAGCCTTATTGCCAAACTTCTCTTCCTTGCTGATTCTTTAGACTCAATAACCTAGCCTTACACGTGTCCTTCTAGCATTTGAATTCTTTTAAAATTTAGGCTTTGATGTGGCATGAGGTTCTTGTTGAGACATAGGATCGATTCATTATTTGTGACCACAGTGAAATCATTAATGCTTGGTGATTCATTATCTCTAATCTTCTCAATGGATTCATTGAAGCTCTTAGCTAGTGTCATAGAATCTATATTCCCATCACTTAACTACAAAATCCCTCTAGGATTTACTATCTTCATATCTTTAAGGATTTCTTCGTGCATCCTAGTAATTTTTCTTTTGATGCCTTGCACTTCTTTAATTGCCTCCTTATAAACCAACTCCTTCCAACCCATGTTGTTTTTCATGATGAACAACATGCAAGGATCTACATTCATCACTAGATTCTCATTCAAAAAATTTAGCACCACAAAATTCTCAACTTTAGTTACTTGAAAAACAACCACCTGACACCAACTTTGCTCTGTTTTCCATCCTGGAATCAAAGTTTGAATATCGTCCAATAGTGATTCCCATTTGGCATACACATTGGTGAATTCCAAAATAAACTTATTACCTTCTTTAGTGATGGCATCCACCCAATCTTTCATAGCATCTATTAGAAGATTCCCCCTTTGCATTTGCTTCACCAATTGTTCGCTTCCAACAGAATTTAGTTTGAAGAATTCAGGGTCTTGAACAACTAGTAATGTACCAAGATTCATCAAAGAATTGATATATGTGGCCATAGTCATTACCATACTCTTAATCTCCTTTTTCTCTCTATTGTGTTTCTCAGATTGAGTTAACATATGGTCAGTAGAAAATTTGAAAAAGTGATTGCCAATGCTTCTATTGATGGTCCCCAATTTAACTGAGGTGACTTTGCAATCTTCATTATCAATTTTCCTAGACTCTATTTTATGCTTGTAACTGGCCATTTCAGCCCTTATCTTTCTAGTCATTGGGTTCTTGGTTAGATGGTCATCTATTTTCAATGTATTGGCCATTGAACCCTGAGTAGCATATTTGGTTACAATGTCTTTCATAGGTGTTGAAACTAACTGCAGGTTTCTTTTCTTGCTGATCATATTGGATAACTAGGAAGGGATCACAAGACTTACAAAAAATTGTTGAGCATCTCTAGTGGTAGTCATGAACCTTGGATGATCCACCTTAGGGGCCTCAATGAACTGTACATCACCATTAGTACCATCTAAGAATTTGAGACCATCATTTTAATCCTACCCCTAAGTTGACATTATTTCTTTTTGAACCTTTTGCTGCTTAACGAGCTCAGATTTAGCTTGAGCCCTGATTCTAGGAGCCGTATTTTATATATGAAGGGGCATCCTCTTGTTCTTACCTTGAGCCAACACACTACTTACAATACACGATGAAAGTTGGATGTCAAATGAAGATGGTTCATTAAAAGAAACCACCCCTAAAGAGGGTTCATTAACATTTTTTGTAGTGCCTACCTCTAGTTTAAATTTTCATGGTTACATTATTCATATCACTGCCAAACTCTTTAGGCCAGTTTCATGTTGGATTTTTAGTAGCATTTTTGTGAGATTATCAGATGATGTGTTTTAGATTCAGTTGATATATGATGAGATGTCTTGGACTCTACATTTCTTGTATGCATTATGATTATTACATTATTCTCAGTTATTGATGGTGTTCAGCTAGATGGATTATTATATGCATTATTTTATGGATACCCCATACTTGATGTGTATGGTGTGCATGTTTGTTTCTTTATGTATGGCATTTCTGATGTGGTTAAGGAAGGGACTCATAGTCAATTGCTAGTCGGGATCTACACGATGCACCACTTCCTGCCATTGCCTATTTAGCTTAACATATATTATGTATGTACATGCATGGATTTTATGCAAGTTGTAGGTACCAGGTATCAAATTCCTTGAATTTCCAAGATGATCATACCCTATCACATTATCTCAATGGTAAGAAATGGGAGATATGTTCTCAAGTCCATATCCTAGACCCTTAAACCATTTGTCCTAGAAAAATAGGACAAGTATCTAAGTTGTTTTACCGTTCGAATGCTTCAGATGATGTAACTTGTGATTTTAACCCCTTAGATTGATTTTGTATGTATTGTTCTATGATGGGTTTCCATATTTCAATTTGGAGGTCTATGGTGAATTTTCTATTAATTAAGTCTAATTAAAAGATTTAATTAATTGGAAAATTAATATGATATTTTAATATATAATTTTATTTAATTAATTAAGAAATTAATTAAATAAAGAATTAAATAAAAAGAAAGAATTTAAAATAAATAAATATAAAGTCATAAGCCCACCTAGGAGTATGTGCACCTCTTTCATGCACGAGTTGTGTACAACATAGGAGTTAGCAGACAAATTAAGCACATGATGACTACAACCTTATCACTCTCATCACTTATCTAGGAGGTTGGATAAGTTTTGTGCTTAGTTTTCAATGCTTATCTTATCTCCTAGTTGTTTATAGAGACATTTTAGATTCTTCCTAAGAGGTCCTAATATATAGGCACTCCTAGTGGTTAGGGTTTTGTCTTTGGGTGAAACCACAAACATTGGAGAAGGAAGGAACTTTACTCTACAAATTTTGAGGACAAGCAATTTAGCATCAATGTCCAAGTAGAAACTTGTGAATTTTGCATATACTATTTCTTTTCCTTTACTTCTTATCTTCTTTGTGTCTTTTGATTGCTTTTTGAGGATTTCATGTGATGAATGTTTCAGTTATATGCATTCTTGTTGTGCATACTTAAATTACCATAGGGAAAATCCATAATATGTGAATTGATCTCTTTAGTAGAAAAAAGAATTAATTGGTTAGGTTTTAAATATAATAGAAAAAAAAATCCTCTACGGAAAAAAAAAGAAAAAAAAAATCCATTAAATGGTATGCTAGGGGCAGGGGGGGTAAAGTCAGAAGGCCATGGCCTACCATCCACACCTTCCTATCGATAGTAATAAATTTCATGCCTACAAAAACCTCAACAAACACAGGTACGAGGCTATGGACAGTTATGGTTAATTTAAATTAGTTTTGTTAAAAGTTATAAATTATATCATTGTAACATATGTATGCAAGTACGGTTATGGATTTGGATATTTTAATTTTAATTTATTTGTTTAAAAAATATAAAATTCTATAAGTATAAAATGTTTGATTTAATTTTTGGATTATATTAATATAGTATCAATTGTTATTAACATTATGTTTTGTTAAAACATGTATGTTATTATTTAATAAGCTTTTCAATAAAAGTTTTCTTAACTATTAGTAATTAATCTTATCGTAATGAATTTAATGGATAAGTATTATCATAAATTCAATTCAATTCAATTTATTCAAAACTATCTTAAAGGAAGGAAAGATGATAAAGGGTGGGGGGGGGATTTATATTCACTCATTTAAAATTCCAATGTGATCTATTGAAACACGATGGGGGTGTTATCTTCAAAATAACATAAATATAATATATCATTAGAATACTTTAGAAAATTGATTTGAATGAGTTATTGGGGGAAAGGAATCTTTGACCTATTAAACAAATATAGGAAACAAATACTTGAAATGAAAAATGAAACCCCACATCTAACTCAAATTTATGATTTCAAAAACCAAAACATGTGCCTACATTTTATGTTTCTCTATGCTATCTGTTTTGGGTTTTTTTTGGTTGACTAGATTGTTGACCATTTTAGGCCATCTACTAGAGGCTCTGGGTTATGATATGTGATGTCATGTTGATGTTATTCGATCTTGAGCTTTTAAAACTGACCATGGTAATGTGATGGCATTCTCTATGATGTGTGTGTTTTACTAATTGCTTTGGCTTTCTAGATTGCTTGTGTGGAGTTGAGATGTATGTGTATGAGACACTTGACTTAACCATTTATGAGTCATCGATTAGTTATACTTGGTTTACTTTCCTATCACCATAATGGGACTAAAGTGTTTATTTTGATCTTGATAATGTCATATTGTGACATGTTGACTTGGCCATTTGGGAGTTTTGGATTATTATTATTTTGGGATACTTTTGGTTGCTTGATGAGAACGGATGTGTATTGTGATTTGAATTATGATTTATCACGGTTGCTTGTTGAGAACTGTTGGATATTGTGAATATTGTGGTTTATTTTTTGATGCTTTCAAATCACTTTTATAGGACTGAGGTGATCATGTGATTTGAGATTTCATGAGCTTAGGGTAGGTTATCTATGTGTAGTGTTAGGAAGTGGCTCGCAATGGGGGCTAGGAGCCCTAAAGAGGCTCTAGGGGTAACCCATTGTAAGTTGTTTAATAAGTGAAAACATCTAACCTAATTACTGACTTGATGAACCTAAAAAGATAATTATAGGTTGTCATCCATTCCTTGAGTGCTAGTACAGACTAGAGTAGGGAGAACGCATTACTGCAAGGATCAGTAAGGACCCTGGAGTCCTAAGCTAACTGCCGGGGTAACTTCTATGTGACTTTGTGATGACACTTTCCCACTTGCATAGTAGATTTTCTACATGTCTTTGTGGTGCCTCTAGCTATAGATGTCGATTTGTATTGGAACCCTTATAGTTAGTATACTGTTAGGATTTTTTGACTTAGAGAGTACTTGTGATTATGTGATTTGATATCATGTTTGGGACTTGAGACTATCTCCTTAGCATAGTGGGAGTAGGCCATTTAGGTCCCATGTGGTTAGGTGGTAGTGCTTTTTCACTCTTACCATTTGAGATCCATCTGAGGACACTGTGGCTGGAGCATTCATTGTGGGGACTTATCTGCATTTTATTCATGGATCATTATGAGGGATGGTTACATTTTTTAATAGATGTAATATCTTATATGATGGTTGTTATGTCTCTATGATTGATGTTATTTCTTTTATGATGATGGATGTACCTTGTATGGCAGATGGTTTCATTTACTTCATTGCACTTGTATCATGGATTAGATGAGGATGGTGCATTCTATTTTCACATATGTATATTCTCTTAAGCCTTTCATACCATGTGACATGTACAATAGATGATTGAGCATTCTGAATTAATTTTCCAAGAGGCATTTGAAACAAATATATATTATTAAAAGGACATTGGACATATCATTATTCTTTCATATGAATGTGGATTTGGATGGACTTAGTATTAATTAATTTAAATGTAATCCAATGTCAGGGGATCCTTAAGGAATGTAACCTATTATGAATGCTTATGTATGTCTTCAGTTGAATGGATGTTATTGCTTCTGCTATTATGTGTTTGATGTGAGTGGATTATCTTTCATGTTTTAAAAAAAAAATGTTTCCAAACTTAGTGAAAATTTAGGTTAATTATTTTGAATCACTTTGGTGGGGAATTGCATTTGTTATCAGAGCCTAGTTTCAACATTGGGAGCTTTGGGTATATTGCAATGCCACTAGTGTTAACTAGATGAACAAAAATGAAAACTTGAACTATCATGTGTATCTCTTTCGAAAATGAAACTTGAAACTAGTTGAACTGAAATATAACTTAAACTATTACTTTTATATGTTTCATACTTCAACACTTAGTTTTCAAAACTGAAAATTATACTTAAAACTTAAAATAGGCAAACTGAAATTAAACTTATTCTATTTGCAAACCATGTGTCTTTTATATGTATATGCTTACACTAACATTCATTATGGAAGTAATAGTATTTTGTATCTTGAATATTGTTGTAGGATGGTATCTAGGACAATGTCTTCCTTTAGGGGCCATGGTAGAGGCCATGGATGTGGGCGTGGTAGAGCTATCAATGTACATGAGTCTGTCCACGGTGGGCCTACATAGGAAGAGAGTAGGGAAGAGCATGTTAGTGTGTAGTAGGAAGGGAACCTCAGAGAGGGCCATGCTAAGTCCGAGGAGGTTGATTTGAGATAGATGATGCATACCATTCTTGATTGCCTACCTCTTGTTCATGATCAGGATAGAGCACATCAAGTGGAACATGAGCATAGATCCAGCTCCAAGAGCCCTTAGAGGTATTGACATAGATCCATTGTGTCTACTCAGATGAAGTATCTTTTGAGGTCCAAGGTTAATCCTTTTAATGGACAAGGTTTAGGATATGTGGCTGAACAATGGCTTATTTTTCTTGATAGGATTTTTTCCATGCAGGATTTCAATAGTAATGTTAAGGGGAGATTCTCCATTACCAACTTATAGAATTTTGAGGCTACTTGTGGAAAATTGAGGAAAAGAAGTTGGGAATAGTTATGAGCAGTGTCACTTGGGAGCTATTCTTAGAGAGCTTCCACAAGAGATTCCTGCCAAAGGAATGGAAGCAACAAAGGGAAAATGAATTCCATAACATCAAATAGTTCACTATGACCATGGTTTAGTATGAGCATAAATTTTATGAGCTCATGCCTTTTTTCAAATTTAGTCACAACCCGAGTCAATTGGCACAATACTTTATTAGAGGTTTGAATAACTACATAGTTGGGGGATTAAGGTATTTGAGCCTAAAACACTCAAAGATGCATTTTATCAAGCCATCCTTATGGAACAAATTGTCAACCTTAGACATGGAGGTTTTGTGGGAGCGCCTTCAGTATCAAGACATAAGGGCAACCAAAACTTAGGTGTAAACATGAAGCCTCCTTTTTCTAAGGGGAATTACTTTCAACAGTAGCCTCGATAGACACAATAGAAAAATTGATCACACACTTAGGCATAGAGTAGGGACAAAGGTTCTAACTCTAGGCTAAACACAATGCTCGATGCAATAAAAAACATTAGCACACTTAGCCGGTACAGAGCAGCCAGTCTTTTGCTAGTAGGGATAGTCATTGATAGTCAAATGCACCACCTATAGGGAGATGATCTGGTAGGGGTTCATGATCTTTTACATGTGGGCAAGTTGGACACTTTGCATCTCACTAAACACAAAAAGTACCTCAGTATTCAAGTCCTAGGCTAGTTGCATTTGAGCCCATAGTCAGAGATGCCGGTAGAGATCATAGAGTGTTTGTAGATGTAGATCATTGATAGGTAGACCATCAGGGAATAGTGGTTGAGACTATGGGAGCCATCCTAGGTACACCTTTCTTTGTATTATTTGATTCAAGAGCTATAGATTCATTTATTTCACCCTCTCTAGTTCCTAAGTGTAAGCTACAAGACACTAAGAAAGATCATGGTTGGCAAGTGGAACTAGACTTAGGCACTAAGGTTTCCATAGATTTTGTAGTTCATAAGTGTTAGCTTAGCATAGGATGATTTAATACTTTATTTGACCTTTGGTTTATACCTCTTAGCTCCTATAATGTGGTCTTAGGTATGGATTGGTCTAGTTCTCATAGAGCTAGTATAGACTGCAAGAAGAAGACTATTATGTGTCAAGATGACCAGGGGAAGGATGTGAATATTTTTGGGATACTGAGAACTATATCTCTATAGATGATTTCTACTATACAATTAAAGTGGAGCTTTCATAAGTGATGTCAAATTTTTGTTGTTACGGTAAATGAGCTAGAGGAGAAAGAACATGAGAGGAAGAATTTAGATTACCCTATCTTACAAGACCACTCAGGAATATATTGATTCTGGGCATGCCCTCAAAGAAATATATTGATTTCAACATTGACCTCACTCTAGGAGTAGAACCTATCTCTAGGGCTCCTTTCTGTATGACCACTCAGGAATTGAGTGAGTTGTGTCTATAGCTAGAGGAACTTTTGGCCAAGGGTAGTATCTGACCTAGTGTATCACCATAGGGAGCTCCAATGCTCTTTGTGAAGAAGAAGGATGGTTCTTTGCACCTTTGTATTGATAACAGATAGCTGAAGAAGGTGACAATAAGGAATAGGTATACTCTACCAAGGATAAATGATTTATTTGATCAAATTAAGGGAGCTACAATATTCTCCAAGATTGACCTTAAGTTAGGATAACATTAGCTTTGCATAAAGGAAGTAGACACTCATAAGAGAACCTTCTAAACTTGCTATAGGGACTTTGAGTTTATAGTGGTACTTTTTGGGCTGACGAATACTCCATTAGTTTTCATGTGCTTGATGAATGGATTGTCTTGTTCTTATCTTGATATATTTGTACCTGTGTTCCTTAATGATATATTTATTTATTCTAAGTCCCAGAAGGAGCATGAAGAACATCTATGATTGGTTTTGTAGTGCTTGAGAGATAATTAGCTTTATGCCAATGCGAAAAAGTGTGAATTCTTTTAGTCAGAGATATAGTACTTAGGGCATACTATATTAGGTGAGGGTATCTCTGTAGACCTTGCAAAGATCTAGGAAATAGTAGATTGGCCTGCACACACTACTATGTTGGAAATTCATAGTTTCATGGCTCTAGTTAGTTATTATCGTAGGTTTGTCCAAAACTTGTCTAGAATAGTGCATCCTATCACTTCGCTTTAGAGATAAGGAAAGAAGTATATTTGGATGGAGAAATGTGAGGAAGCATTTTAGAAGCTCAAGGAGCTTTTGACCACTACACTGATCTTAGTAGTATCTGATCTAGTAGGTGATTTCATGGTGTGTACAGATGCTTCCCTTAAGGGGATTGGAGCAGTTTTGATGCAAAATGGATGATGGAGACACAACCCAACAACAGAATAGACACAATAGAAAGGGGGAATTATATTAACTGAGAAAATATGCTAGTACAAACAGTGTAGAGAAAATAAACTTCAAAACATGCCCTACGGGCTTACAATAGCATAAATCTGGAGAATATTTCTCCTTTTAGCACCTCCTCTCAAACTCCAATCCGAACTACCTTTTACAATGCCAGAAATCTCCTTAAATAGACCTTAGAGGGTTAAGGACTAGGAGTACATTCTAGAAAGTGCTAGTAGGCATCCACCGACAAAATAGAAGGTTCCAAAAGCTGCGTTAGAAGTCGGTGCAAATCTAGAAGAATCCAGAAACGGTAGCCGAACTTCTGGGAGGCATAACTTTTGAACCGTAGCTCCGATTGACGAACCGTTTACATTTTCGAAAAGCTCTCAAAGCGCTCTATAGCCCTATGGACCAGCTTTGCTCATCCCCCATTTTTTGACCCTTTTCGAGGTCATTTAATGCCCCAAACCTGACTTTGAAGCATTCTTAGGAGGTCTCCAAAACCCAAAAAACTGCAATAACTTTCAAACCGTGGGGCCTTTTGACCTGATTCTTTTTCTAGAATACTCTAAATCTCAATTACATTCATCTGGCCAAGTCGCACCTTCTAGGTCACCAAAATGATGGCCAAATTGCATGCTCCTATTTTTTTGAGATTTTCAAATGCACTGATAGTTGAACTATGAGAGTTGGAACCTTTATTTGAGCCAAATGGGTATCCAAAAATGTAAAGACATCAAACAAAAACTAAGTCTAAGTACATTTTTTTGGGTGACATAGGATTGCCCTTCTACCTCTGGATGCTCCTGCATCAATGGATGGGTGATTGCATATGAGTCATGCAAGCTCAAGGACCATGAGCTGAATTATCCTACACTTGACCCTGACTTACTAGCAGTAGTTCATGCTTTGATGAGATGGAGACAAGTCTTGTTGGGGCACAAATTTGAACTACATGGCAATCATCACACTCTTCAGTACATTTTCACTTAGCCTAATCTGAATGCTCGCCAGAGCCGATAGATGGAATTTCTATGTGAGTATGATTTTGAGGTGAAGTACATTCAAGGGAAGGAGAATGTGGTGGTAGATGCTTTGAGTTGTAGGAGACATGTGATATCATCTATGACTCTTAGTGTCGATTTGAGGAGTCAAATGCTTCAGGCACTTCCTACTGATTCTTGGTATTAGGAGGTGTGTAGAGAGATAGATTCAGGGAGACCCTTGGAGGGTAATTTTTTAGGCTATGTCCTTGAGTTAGATGGCCTTTTGAGATTTTCCAAAAGGATTTATGTGCCACTACTAGATGGGCTTCACACCTTTATCCTAGCTGAGGCCCATCATGCAACTTACTTGACATATCTAGGTATCAAGAAGATCCATGCAGATTTGTGATGATTATTTTATTGGTCTAGGATGAAGCACAACATTGCTAATTATGTGGCTAGGTGTCTTGAGTGTCAGAGAGTCAAGGAAGAACACTAGCATCTGATAGGACTCTTGCAACCAATCCTTATTCCTTTATGGAAGTGGGACATCATTTCTATGGACTTCATAGTAGGATTACCTATCACTGCTCATCATCATGATGTTATTATGGTCACTATTGATTGGTTGACTAAGGTGGCACATTTTATACTGACAAAATCTTCCTACACTACAGCTGTTGTGGCTAATGTCTTCATGCATGACATTATGAGAATACATGGTATTCCCTGAAAGATCATTTCGAATAGGGATCCTATGTTCACTTTCACATTTTGGACATTGCTATAGCATGGTCTTGAAGCACAATTGAATTTTAGTTAAGAATATCACCTAGAGACAAATGGTCAAACAAAAAGAGTGAATCAAGTTTTGGAAGAGATGATAAGGATATTTTTGATGGATAGGAAGTCACATTGGGAGGATTATCTTTACCTGGTAGAGTTTGCTTACAACAATGGATATCACAGTTCTATTTGCCTTGCACCATTCCAGGCCTTATATGGACATCTTTTTCATACATCTTTGAGTTGAGATAGTCTTGAGGATCACATCCTATTGGGTCATGAGATGCTTCATGATATGGAGCAACAGGTAGTGCGTATCCAAGAGCATTTGACTACAACATAGGATAGGAAGAAAAAGTATGTTGATGCACATAGGATAGATAAATAGTTTGTTGTGGGAGAGAAGGTCTTCCTAAGAGTGTGACTATAGAAGAGTCTGATCCATTATGGAAAGGGTTTGAAGCTAGCACCTCGCTCTGTGGGATCGTTCATGATACTTGAGAGGATTGGCCGAGTTGCCTATCGCCTTGCATTCAAGCCCAACCTAGCTCGCATTCATGATGTTTTCCATGTTTTAGTACTTAGATAGTATATTCCTAATATGGTGCATGTTCTTGATTGGAATGCATTATAGGTAGAGGATGGGCAGCTGGCTTTGAGGCCAGTTCATATTTTGGAGCAGTGAGAGTTGACCCTCAGGGGTTGAACAATAGAGCAGTTAAGGGTCAAATGGGACCCTACTGATGACTCTTTAGCTACATGGGAAGATGCATCTATATTATGGGATTTATATCCCTACCTATTTGTAGGCTTCTAGGAGTAAACCTAATCCTGGTGGGGTGGATGTATTGCCTACCTCTAGTTTACTTTTTCTTGGTTACATTGTTGCTATCACTGCCAAACTCTTTAGGCCAGTTTCATGTTGGATTTTTAGTAGCATTGTTGTGAGATTATCAGATGATGTGTTTTAGATTCAGTTGATATATGATAAGATGTCTAGGACTCTACAATTCTTGTATGCATTATGATTATTAAATTATTCTTAGTTATTGATGGTGTTTAGCTAGATGGAGTATTATATGCATTGTTTTATGGATACTTACCCCATACTGCATGTGTATGGTGTGCATGTTTGTTTCTTTATGTATGGCATTTGTGATGTGGTTAAGGAACTGAGTCATACTCATCTACTAGTTGGGATCTACATAATGCACCACTTCCTGCCATTTCCTATTTAGTTTAGCATATATTTTTCATGTACATGTGTGGATTTTATTCAAGTTGAAGGTATCAGGTATTGACTTCCCTAAATCGCCAGGATGAGAGTACCCTATCGCATTATCTCAATGGTAAGAGAAGGGAGATATATTCTCAAGTCCAAATTCTAGACCCTTAAACCATTTGTCCTAAATAATAGGACAAGTATCTAAGTTGTTTTACCCTCCAAATGCATCAGATGGTGTAATTCATGATTTTAACCCCTTAGATTGATTTTGTATGTATTTTTCTATGATGGGTTTTCATATTTTACTTTGGAGGTCTATGGTGAATCGTCTATTAATTAAGTCTAATTAAAAGATTTAATTAGTGATATTGGAAAATTAATATGATATTTTAATATATAATTTTATTTAATTAATTGAGAAATTAATTAAATAAAAAGGAATTAAATAAAAAGAAAGAATTTAAAATAAATAAATATAAAGTCATAAGCCCACCTAGGAGTATGTGCACCTCTTTCATGCATGAGTTGCCTACAACACATGAGTTAGCATGCAAATTAACGACATGGTGATTAAAACCTTATCACTCTCATCACTTATCTAGGAGGTTGGATAAGTCTTGCACTTAGTTGTCATAGATTATCTTATCTCCTGGTTTCTAGAGACATTCTAGATGCTTCCTAAAATGTCCTTATCTGCAGGCACTCCTAGAGGTTAGGATTTCATCTTTGGGTGGAACCATGAATGTTGGAGAAGGAAGGAACTTTACTCTACAGATTCTGACAACAAACGATTTAGCATTAGTGTCCAGGTAGACACTTGTGAATTATGCATTTACTATTTTACTTCTATAGAAGGAAGGAACTTTACTCTATAGATTCTAATGACAAGCGATTTAGCATCAGTGTCTAGGTAGACACTTGTGAATTATGCATTTACTATTTTGCTTCCTTTACTTCCTATCTTTTTTGTGTCTTCTGAATGCTTTTTGAGGATTTCATATGATGAATATTTCAGTTATATGCATTCTTGTTGCGGGTATTTAAATTCCCATATGGAAAATCCATAATATGTGCATTGTTCTCTTTTGTAGAACAAAGAATTAATTGGGTAGGTTTTAAATATAATAAGAAAAATAAATAAAAATTCCTCTAGAGAAATTTTTTTTTTTTTTAAATCCATTAAATGGTACACTGGTGGGGGTACAGTCAGCAGGACATGGTCTACCATCTGCACGGTCCTATCAATGGGAATAAATGCCACACCTACAAAACCAACAACAGATGTAGTTATGGGGCTCTAGACAATTATGGTTAATTTAAATTAGTTTTGTTAAAAGTTATAAATTATATCTGTGTAACATATGTACATAGGTACGATTATGGGTTTGGATAATTTCATATAAATTTATGTGTTTAAAAGTTATAAACTTATATAAGTATAGAATGTTTGATTTAATTTTTAGATCATATTAATATAGTATCAATTGTTATTAACATTATGTTTTGTTAAAATATTTATGTTATTATTTAATAAGCCTTTCAATAATATTTTTTTAACTATTAGTAATTAATTTTATCGTAATGAATTTAATGGATAAGTATTATCATAAATCCAATTTAATTAAATTTAATCAAAAAATATCTTAAAGGAAGGAAAGATGATAAAAGGGGCAGGGATGTATATTCACTCATTTTAAATTTCCAATGTGATCTATCAAAACACAATGGGGGTGTTATCTTCAAAATAACATAAATATAATATATCATTAGAACACTTTAGAAAATTGATTTGAATGAGTTATGGGGGAAATAGAATCTTTGACCTATTAAACAAATACAGGGAATGAATACTTGAAATGAAAATTGAAACCCCACATCTAACTCAACTATATGATTTTGAAAACCAAAACACGTGCTTACATTTTATGTTTTTCTATACTATTTGTTTTGGGTTTTTAGGGTTGACTAGATTGTTGACCAATTTAGGATGACTACTAGAAGCTCAAGGTTATAATATGTGATGTCATGTTGATGTTATTCGATCTTGATCTTTTAAACCCAAACATTGTAATGCAATGGCATGCTCTAGGATGTGTGTGGTTTCATAATTGCTATGGCTTTCCAATTTCCTTGTGTAGAGCTAAGATGTATGTGTATGAGACACTTGACTTAACCATTTTTGAGTCATCAATTAGTTATACTTGGTTTACTTTCCAATCAACATGATGGGACTAAAGTGTTTATTTGATCTTCATAATGTCATATTGTGACATGTTGAATTGGCCATTTGGGAGTCTTGCATCGGTATTATTTTGGGAAACTTTCTAGGTCCTTGATGAGAATCAATGTGTATTGTGATTTGCAGTATGATTTATTCTAGTCGCTCATTGAGAACCATTGGATATTGTGAATATTGTGGTTTATCTATTGATGCTTTCTAGTCACTTGTATAGGACTTAGGTGATCATGTGATTTGATATTTCATGAGCTTAGGGTAGGTTATCTATGTGTAGTGTTGGGAAGTGGCTTGCAATGGGGGCAAGGAGACCTAAAGGGGCTCTGGGGGTAACCCATTATAAGCTATTTAATAAGTGAAAAAATCTAACCTAATTACTGACTTAATGAACCTAAAAAGATAATTGTAGGTTCTCACCCATGCCTTGAGTGCTAGTACACACTAGGGTGAGGAGAACACATGGCCACAAGGATCACTAGGGACCCTAGAGTCCTAAGCTAACTACTAGAGTAACTTCTATGTGACTTTGTGATGACACTTTCCTTC
This sequence comes from Cupressus sempervirens, assembly GCA_028749045.1. NCBI lineage: Eukaryota > Viridiplantae > Streptophyta > Pinopsida > Cupressales > Cupressaceae > Cupressus > Cupressus sempervirens. The sequence continues at coordinate 321,525,354 of CM053789.1, forward strand.
TTACATAGTAGATTTCCTACATATCTTTGTGGTGCCTCTAGGTATAGATGTCAATTTGTGTTGGAACCCTTTGAGTTAGTATACTTTTAAGATTCATAGACTTAGAGAGTACTTGTGATTATGTGATTTTATATCTTGTTGTGGAGTTGAGACTATCTCCTCAGTGTGGTGGGAGTTGGCCATTTAAGTCCCATGCAATCAGGTGGTAGTGCTTTTTCAGTCTTACCATTTGAGATCCATTCGAGGGCACCATGGCTGGAGCATTCCTTGTGGGCACTTATCTACATTTTAATCATGGATCATTATGATAGATGGTTACATTTGTGAATGGATGTTATGTCTTCTATGATGGTTGTTATGTCTTCTATGATGGATGTTATTTCTTTTATGATGATGGATGTACCTTGTATGGTAGATGGTTTCATTTACTTCATTGCACTTGTATCATGGATTATATGAGGATGATGTCTTCTATTTTCACATATGTATATTCTTTTAAGCCTTTCATACCTTGTGACATGTACAATGGATGATTGAGCATTCCAAATTAATTTGCCAAGAGGCATTCAGAACAAATGTATATTATTATGAGGACATTGGAGTTATCATTATTCTTTCATATGAATGTGGATTTGGATGGACTTAGTATTAGTTATTTTAAATGTAATCCAACATTATGGGATCCTGAAGGAATGTATCCTATTATGTATGGTTATGTATGCCTTCAATTGAAAAGATGTTATTGCTTCTACTATTATGTGTTTGATGTGAATGGATTATCTTTCATGTTTTTAAAAAAAAATGTTTCCAAACTTAGTGTAACTTTAGGTTAATTCTTTTGGATCCCTTTGGCGAGGCATTACAATTCCCTTTCTCTTTTTCTTTAGCCAATCATTTGTGTAAGCAATTATAAATCAAGCTCTTAGATTTATATCTTCTTTCTTATCCTGATTCCAGTTAACTGCCAATGATTTTGATTTGTTGGATTCTTCCCAACTTGGTTCAATCATTTCTGAGCCATCCTCAATCACCCCTCTGTTTTAAATTTCAACCTCAGGGAATTTTTTTTTGTAATGTCTACCTTGAATAGTTTCTTCTCAAAATCTCCCCCTCATCTTTACAATATTTTCATAGAACTTCTAACTACAAGGTTGCCAATGGGTGACCTTCAAGACCAAGAATTTGAACTACATATCCTTTCCTATCAAAAAATTTTCTGCTATGATAAGAACCAAAATTAAATCCAAGCAAATTACTTCCAATAATAGAAGCATTAGTCATGTTGTTACAGACCAGAGAACCTATCTCAATAGGGAAAGTCATCTCCAAATCTGCCTTTGGTAAATAATCCTTAATGAAAAAGAATAGTTGCCTGCAAATTTCATCTAAAACAAAACAATCCAAAGAATATCATGAAATTTTTGTAGGTTTCTCTTTGAATCTGCCTATTCTCAAGTAAGTTAACTTGGAAAACTATATGAAATAACTTCTGTATTGTTAAATCAACCTTTGGGCTTTAGGAGACAACTTAGGCATCGATGCTTTCTTTAGAGATACATACACATTTTCCATTAACACATCATAAAATTTCCTAAAATTCTCTAGGACTTTGTCTCTTTGCAGCATAGGACAATATTGGAAAATTGTTATTTCTTCATTCCAAACTCCATGAGGAAGAGTGGTAAGGTCACAAACATAGGTAATGCAATAAGTCAAGTAAGAAGCCATATAGAAATTTTCCCTAGATTCCATGGCACATTTGAGTTGGGCCCTTAATGAACTAGCGATAATCTCTACCCATTCCATCCATTTCTCACCCTTCAAAATGATTTCTATATTCATGTACATCCATTCTTTGAAGAGAAAAACATCAGATGAATCTTTGACTCTATGCAATAGCACCACAAGGTCATGAATATGAGTCTTGAGGTGATCCTTGGTGACTACTTTAGGTAACCTACATCCTCCACCATAATTGATTTTATTCCACTTCCTACTGAGTGTATTACAAAATTTTCTAGGAGTTTCTTGATATTCAACTAGGGATTGAATGGGGGAGAATGTGGCAATAGTGCTCTTTGGTAAATGTAGTATGGAGGAAATAGTTTCTCTTGAAATTGAGAGGATTGTTTCACCATCTTTGTTTACAATAATTTTGCTTCTAACATCATAATGGTTGATAAAAATTTGAAGCAATTTACGACTCAGAAGGGCTGGGGGGAAAGTTGTGGCTTCAACTAATCCACTGGTTAGGACTTCCATGCACCCATTTTTTTCATTAACATACTGAAGAAAATTTGCACTAAAATTGTTTTAGAATAACTATGAGGGGATGGTGAATTAGTTATTCAAGGTCCAATAATTTCCAATTCAAACTTTTAATGAAACTATAGTAGGCCCATGCATTATATTATTCATCCAAGCTTTAATGTTTATCTTAGCAGGCTACTATAAATCAACATGCAATGATGAAACTCATAGAATAAACACATAAGACAAGGATTTAAGTGCAAAACAAATATGATAAAACCACCAGTAACATGCTACCTTCATTTCTCACCCTTCTAAAGTGAGGCCCTGTTAGAGGCCTGCCCTATTAAAGGCTACAACACACTATTAAATGTGACATTGTCAAAGGATTTCAACACCATGTTAGGAGTGTGCCTTCTTAGAGGACTTAAGAACACTCAACTTGGAATGTCACCTTGTTAAAGTATTTTACATAAGGCTGTTAGGCCTACCCAAATCCATGGGACTTTCAACTACCTTCTCAAAGTCTTCTCCACCTAGCTATTAAGCTAACCTATCAAAGTAGGATTTCAATGTGTAATACAATGGTAAGAAAGTATTAGAAAGCTTTGACCTAATACAAATGGCAACTCAAACCTTGCAGATTTCATATCGCTCTTTAGTTCTTCCTCCTTGTGGCTTTCCTTCCTTGTACTTCTAATAGCTTGCCTTCAAGATCTATCTCCTTGAGTTCACCAACTCATTATGCCAATGCACACTATGGTCACTTGATCAAACCAGAGTCATAATGCTCTATTATTCCCATACTATTTCTTTTCTCTTCTTGACAATTCGCACTTGCCTTTACTTGGCTTCTTCACACTATCCCTTATGACCATAATTCTCTCTTGTCTCTGACCTACAACTTCTTATAAAGAAGTTATGTTCTTCATTTCCCACTCAATTATTCCCACTCATCAAGTTAAATTAACTTGAGAAAATGATATTGTTTTTCCTCCAATTTTGTTTCTTCTAGAGAAATCTATTAGTGTTTGCCTGGAATTGGTTGGCATAAAACTCTGTGATACCAACTCATCATCTTTATCTTCCAACTAGATCACAAAAATTTATGTAACAAACTTATTGTTACTGATCTAGAATTTTTTTTGAGTTTTCAATAATGTAGCAACTCGACACCATTGAAATACTTATGCTTAGCACATATTGCGTTACTCAGCATCAACTGTGTTTTATTAATGCTTAGCACCTGAACAATTTTCCTTGCACCAACTATAATTTCATGATGCTCAGCACTTGTTGTTTCTGAATTGCTTAGCACATGAATTCTCCTGGATCACTCAGCACTTGAAGACCTTTTCTCAACACAAACTGAATTTTGAACTTTCTCAGCTCCAATAGAGAATTTGATCGGCCTTAACTAGCGTGCTCAACACTCATAGATGAACTTAGTTAGGATTTACAAATTGACTTAGTTAAACCTTACACCTCTAATGTATCTAAGTGTGTCCTTCCTTTGTGTCTCACAGTATGTCATCAATACAATATTTCATCAATGTCTTAGCTGATCCTTATACTTCATTACAACAACATAACTTCAACCTTTCTCTAGGTGCTCTAGTTACATCTTATTGATTAACTCCTCCTTATCAATCAACTAAGTGATAGTACTTGGATCATTTAAGCAATTGTCATTCCTACAATTAGCAAGTTTGACATCAATGAAAAATATGATTGAAAACATTCTTTACTAGTTCCATCATTCTTCATTCAACGATCTCTTAAATCATTTCCGACAATCTCCCTCTTTGGCATTGATGGTGAACCAAACTGATCAATTGATTAAGCTGATCAACTTAGTTTTGACCAAACTTATGTACCAAACAAAAATCTTGTTGTCATTACATATACATTCCATATCTCCCTCTTTATATCTTATCTTGCTCATTTGATGATACAACTAAGTACTCTATTCTAATTTTCATTCCAAGTCTCCCTCTTAATTGCTGCATCATTTCTTTGTATCCCTGATCCTTTGTAGCTGCTTGCTGATTAGTTTCTTGTTTCTCCTAAGACTCTATCTTTAATTTCTCATACATCTCCCTTGGTATTTATCAATTCCTCATACATCTCCCTCTTTCATTTCTCATACATCTCCCTTATTATTGATCAGTTTCTCATACATCTCCCTCTTTGTCATTAATGCCAAAGATGTAGCATCTTGAACATGCTTGTGCTAAACTTTGCATTTCTAGGCTTTCTCCCTCTGTCACCATGGTTGTGACTGATTTAGAATTTTTGTACTTCTTCTGATGCAGGGAAACTTCTTTGTTACTTTAGACTACTTGGGTTAGGGGCTTTATCCCTTATTTACCTCTAAGATACTCATAAGCATCCTTGGGTAATGGTTTAGTGAAGATATCTGCACTTTGTTATTTTGTGTGAATGTATTCCATGTTCACTTATTTTTCTTCTACCAACTCTGTGACATAGTGATACTTGATTGTAATATGCTTGGTTTCTGCATGCATTACTGGATTCTTAGATATTTTTAGAGCACTTGTGTTGTCACAATATAGTATCACTAGCTTGGTTACCTCTTCCTTCATTCCTTTCAATAGATGGTTAACCCAAATAATGTTTGTGCAATTGATTGCTGCTACTACATATTCTACTTTTGTTGTGGATTGTGATGTGCATGTTTGCTTCTTACTAGTCCAAGTAACTGGTCTCTTTCCTAAGAAAAGTGCTCCTCCACCTGTGCTTTTCTTGTCATCAATATTGCTCCCCCAATCTGCATCTATGTAGGCATTTAGCTCAAACTTGTCATTTCTCTTGTAGTATAACCCAAAATCATTAGTTCCTTTGAGATACCTCATTATCCTTTTGGCTGCCATGAGATGATTTTCTCTAGGATTAGCAAAGAATTTTGCTACTATTCTAACTCCTAATGCTATATCTAATCTACTATGTACAACATATTGTAGCTCTCCAATCATGAATTTGTTCATGGTTTGGTTGACTTCACCTGATTCATCATTCTTGGATAGGTTGTGTCTTGTTGTCATTGGTGTGTTCACTAGTTTGGAGTCTTCTAAGCCAAATGTCTTGAGTATCTCTTTGATATACTTTGATTGTGTTACAAATATACCATGTTTCAGTTGATGTACTGACAAACCAACAAAGAACTTTATTTCTCCAAACGTTGACATCTCAAATTCATGTTTCATCTTGTTAGAAAAACCTTTACTAAGTACTTCTTTTCCTCCAAATATTATGTCATCCACAAAGATTTTAGATATAAGGATGTCCTTACCTTCTTCTAATTTTATGTACATGTTGTTTTCATTAGTTCTTTCAAATCCTATTTGTACTAGATACTTGTGAAGTCTATCATACCATGCTCTAGGGGCTTACTTCAATCCAGATAGAGCTTTGTGAATTTCGCATACCTTGTCTTTGTTTTTCTTTTCAAAAAATCCTTATGGTTGCTCTATGTAGACTTCCTCTTCTAGTATACCATTTACAAATGAAGACTTGACATCCATTTGGTAGACTTTGAATCCTTTGTAAACTGCATATGCCAGTAAGGTCCTTACTCTTTCCATTCTTACAACTAGGGAAAAAGTTTCTCCATAGTCTAGTCCTTCTTCTTGTGCATATCCTTTGCATACTAGTCTTGCCTTATTCCTTGCGATCTCACTATTCTCATCTAGTTTTTTTTTTGAATACCCATTTGGTTTCAATAACATTCTTATCAGCTAGTCTTGGGACTAAGGTCCATGTCTTGTTCTTCTTAATTTGCTCTATTTCTTCTTTCATGGATTTGTACCAGTCATCATTTTGTAGGTCTTCATTCATTGTTGTCGGTTTCACTTTGCTAAGAAGACATGTTTCACTTCTAAGTCTATTCTTTGTCATTGGTTTGGCCTCTTTGTCTCCAATGATCTGATCTGTTGGATGGTGTCTTCTTACATACTTTTCCAATATCGGTTCCTTTCTTGTTTCCATGTTGTTTCTTTTAGCATCTAAATTATCATGCATGTCTCGATCGGGTAATTCCTCATTTTCTTCATATGTATTGTTCTTAGAATTTGAATGTGCATTGTATGTATTTTGCAACTCAGCATCTAAATGCATCTACAGCTCGGCATTCACTGTCTATGACTCCATAGATACTAGATTTTGTTGTTGATTATCATTTTTATTTGCAACTTCTCCTTCATTGGGCATACCTTCATAGAGCTATACAAAGGTTTTGTATTCCTCTATTTTATTAGTACATTCAACATTTTGGACTTCTACATGCTCATCAAAATTTACATTTGTGCTTTCTATTACTTTTTTAGTATTGATATTCAAGCACTTATAAGCTTTTCTTCTAGTGGAATAATCAAGAAATATGCCTTCCTCACTCTTTGCATCAAACTTTCTGGTCATATACTCTTTAAATATATAGCATTTACATCCAAAAATTTTGAAATGTTTAACATTGGGTGAATGACCATATCATAACTTAAAAGGTGTTGCATGTGTACCTTTCTTGATTTGAACTCTGTTGAGTGTGTAGACTACAGTACTTACAACTTCTCTCTAGTACTTGAGTGCAACATCATTTTTCATCATTAAAGTTCTGGTACAATCAATTACTGATCTATTCCTTCTTTCTACTATACCATTCTGAGGTGGAGTCCTAGGTGATGATGTTTACCTTTTGATGTGAGCTCACCTGCAATATTTTGAAATGTTGTAGAGTTCTTCAAATTCTCTTGATGTGAACTCACCTCCTCTATCAAACCCTATACATTTCAAACTCTTTCCTATCTCTTTCTCAACTTTGGCCAAATACCATTTGAACATTTGGAATGCATCTGATTTTTGTTTCAAGAACATGACTATCATCATTCTTGAGTAGTCATCCATAAATAGCATTATGTATTTATCTCCTCTATAGCTTTGAACTTCAATGGGACCATAGAATTTAGTATGAACTAAATCTAAAACTTCATTAGAAGTATAGATTTTACTTTTGAAACTTGATTTGGTCATCTTCCCTAGTTGACATTGTTTGCACATTGTGTTGTTAGGCTTCTTCAATTTTGGCAATCCTCTATCTTTCTTCATTTTGCTGATGCTAATCAGGTTGTCAAAGTTTACATGACATAGTATCTTATGCCATAGCCATACATCATCAGTCTTAACTATAAGACAAGAAGCATCTTCCATATCTAGATAAAACAGATTACTCCTAGTCTAGTCACCTTTTTCCTATTAGACTTCCATGAGAATCATAGATCTTGGTAGTTCTATTCTCAAATTCTACGTTGCATCCTATGTTTCCTAACTATGAGACACTTAGTAGATTATAATTTAGGCCTTCAACATAGTATGCATTATCACATGATATCTTTTCAGTAAGTTTAATGCTACCTTTCCCTTTGATAAGACATGGTGTATTTTTACCAAATCTAACACTACTTCCATCATATTGAGTGAAGGTAATGAAGTTACTTTTATCTCTAGTCATGTGATGAGAGCATCCACTATCTATGATCCATTTGACATTCTTGTTTATGTAGGTTACCAAGTTTTTTGCTTCATCTTCATCTAATTCATCTTTCATAGCCATATAAATTACTTCATCATCATTTTCATTAGAGTCTTCTTCAACAATGTAGCATCTCTTGCCTTTGTCTTTCTAGTCTTTGTTACTATCCTCTCTCTTGTTCCTGAATTTTCTTCCATCCTTGTAGTTCTTCTTTTGTGTACATCTACCTGCAATGTGGTCAACTTCATTACAATTGAAGAAAATGATAGACAACTTGCCTTTGAATTTTCCCTTTTCTCTATGAAATCTCCTTGCTAGCAATGCCTCCAATTGGTCTACATCATCTTCATTAGTGCTACTATCACTTGATACATATTTGCTTCTTCCATTCTTCTTCTTTGTTTAGACCTCCTTAGTGTCTTTAACTGTCACCTTGGCCTTGAAGTAGATTCAAAGTTGTCAGGTTTGTAGTTGTTAAAGTTGGATAACTCAAATGCAGTGAGTCTTCTAATTATTCCTTCAAATGTCAACGTGTTCCCTAGTACACATCTTAGCTCTTGGATGGCTGAAACTCTTATAGCATAGAAAGTAAGTAATGTTCTCAAGTATTTGCTACTTACTGTTTCTTCTTATACCTAACCTCCTAGACTTTTTATTGCACTTACCACTTCTTTCATCCTTGCACCATACTGAGCAACATTCTCTCCTTCTTCCATCCTCATGTCATCAAACTTTCCTCTCAAGCATTCTCTTTTGGCTTTTTTGACATTATCATCTCCTCCATAAATAGTTGATAGATTTTCCCACATCTTGTGTGCAATATTACATGTAGTATCACATCCTTTGATATTATCATACTCGACATAGCTTAGTGCCGAAGCAATCTCCAACATTGCTTGATTGTGCACCTTCTTCTTTCTTAGATCTTTTGCAATGAGGGGTTCGGTAGGGTCTATAAGACCAAGTGTGATTGAGGTTTGTGCATAGTCACCTATTGATCCAATGTGCAAATTCATCATACTTTTCCATGCTACAAAGTTGTCTTTGTTCAGCTTGGCAACTTCTCTTTTGGACATCTTGAACTTCCTGCTACTAGTGACTTGAAACAAATTAGCAGTGGGCTCTGATATGAATTGTTATAATTCTTCTAGAATAATAGAGAGGGGGAAGGGAAGATTGGGTAATCAGTTATTCAAGGTCCAATAATGTCCAATTCAAACTTTTAATAAAACTATAGTAGGCCCATGCATTCTACTATTCATCCAAGCTTTAATGTTTATCTTAGCAAGCTATTATAAATCAACATGCAATGATGAAACCCATAGAAGACACACATAACACAAGGATTTGCATGGAAACCCAATTTGGGAAAACCATTAGTTACATGCTACCTTCTTTTCTCACCTTTCTAAAGTGATTTCCTATTAATGGCTACAACACACTATTAAATGTGACCTTGTCAAAGGATTTCAACACTCTATTCAAAGTGTGACTTATAAGAGGACTTAAGAACACTCAACTTGGAATGTCACCCTATTAAAATATTATACATAAGGTTGTTAGGCCCACCCAAATCCATGGGACTTTCAACTACCTTCTCAAAGGCTTCTCCACCTAGCTGTTAAGCTAACCTATCAAAGTAGGATTTCAATGTCTAATTAAATGGTAAGAAAGTATTAGAAAGCTTTGACCTGATATAAATTGCAACTCAAATCTTGTAGATTTTAGATCACTCTTTAGTTCTTCCTCCTTGCTTGGCTTTCCTTCCTTGTACTTCTAACAACTTGTCCATCCTTCAAGATATGTCTCCTAGAGTTCAAGAACTGATTATGCCAATGCACACTATGGTCACTTGATCAAACTAGAGTCATAATGCTCTGTTTTTCCTCACTGTGTTTTTTCTCTTCTTAACACTTCTCACTTGCCTTTACTTGGCTTCTTCACACGTCTCACTTATGGCCATACTTCTCTCTTGTCTTTGACCTATAACTTCTTATAAAGAAGTTTTTTTCTTCATTTCCTACTCAATTCTCCCTACTAATCAACTTGAATTGACTTGAGAAAATGATATTGTTTTCCCTCCAATTTTGTTTCTTTTAGAGAAATATATTTGTTTTCAACTGGAATTGGTTGGCATAAAACTCTGTGATACCGACTTATCATCTTTATCTTCCAACTAGATCACAAAAATCAATATAACAAACTTATTGTTACTAATTTGGTGAATATTTTGACTTTTCAATAATGCCACAACTCGACACCATTGAAATATTGATGCTTGACACATACTACATTACTCGGCATCAACTGTGTTTTACTGATGCCCGACACCTAAACAATTTTCTTGGCACCCACTATAATTTCCTGATGATTGGCACTTGTTGCTTCTAAATTGCTTGGAACATGAATGATCCTAGATCACTTGACACCTGAAGAATTTTTCTCAACACACACTAAATTCTAAACTTGCTCAGCTCCAACAGAGAATTTTCTTAGCCTTAACTAGCTTGCTTGACACTCATAGATGAACTTAGTTAAGCTTTACAAACTGATTTAGTTAAACCTTACACTTCTAATGTATCTAAGTGTGTCCTTCCTCTGTGTCTTAGAGTATGTCATCTATACACTATTTTATCAATGTCTTAGCTACATAATTTTAACGTTTCTCTAGGTGCTCTAGTTACATCTTATTGATTAACTTCTCCTTGTCAATCAACTAAGTGATAGTACTTGGATAATTTAAGCAATTGTCATTCCTACAATTAGCAAGTTTGACATCAACAAAAAAAAAATGATTGAAAAAATTCTTTACTAGTTCCATCATTCTTCATTCAATGATCTTTTCAATCATTTCCAACAATTTGCTTGTAAATTCTCCAACTTAACACCTTCTAAGTTCATATCACATATGAATAGCCTCTTACATTCAAAACTTGACACATTGCTAAAGAAATGTAATACAGACTTCATCCTTAATAAAAAAAACAAATTTTTGAACTACTTATCTTGGAAAGCAGAGAAATTGTAGAACAAAACCAAGAATTTCAATGGTTCTCACCTATAATCTACTAAAAAACAATGGTTTTCCCTTTCTTTACTCCTTAAAAGTTGCTTATTGAATCTTTCAATTCTTTGCACAATAAACAAAAAGGGAAATCCAAGCTTATTTTAAGAAGGAAAAGTACTTATCTAGAAAGTACAACCTCATTATGAGGAATTTGTGAGAAATCACTCTTCATTAAGGTTTACACGTTCGAAAGCCTTATGACATAATCTTCTCATTTAATAACCTCCTTTGCAGCTATATCAATAATTATTAGCCTTATTATGACATCTAATCCCCTTTCTGGCTAAAGATTTTCCACCTTTTCCCATAATAATGATCATTCACATTGGGAAGAAAAACATTTTTTTAATTATTACTCTGTAACACAGCCATCAATGCCCTATGAAATGATAGCACATCATACACCATGATCCAATTTTACCAATATACCTCTAGCATTGAATGACTTTGAACTACTTTGAATTGAGGTTCAAAGTGGTTAAATGTGATTTGAAAGAACACCTTGCCGAGTTGATGCACATTTCCTACAAGAAAATTCATTAGTGCAGAAACCTTTGGATGAACTGCTTTGAACTACTTTGAAGTTCAAAGTGGTTCAAAGTGGTTCAAAAGGAAGAGGAGTGATAGGGAGTGTTTGGGACTTCTTACAACACTTTGAATGATGGTGAATACATGGAGTGATGAAGGAAAGACTTTAGAAACTTTAGTTTTTAATAATGGTGACTCATTGGATAACTAACAAGGGCTCTGACTGGGGACTAGTTATGCAGAGTACATAGAGAACTCAGAAAGCTAGAAATAGGAACAAACCTAACCTAACACAAAGGAAAACAAAAGCAAAGGAAAATAGGAAACAAAACGAAAAGCTATGTACATGACTGGGAAATTCAAAATACTCAGATCTTGGATAAATTCAAGTCTTGCCCGTTGTAGGTAAAGGGTAGAACTGTACCATCTAGATAACTTAGTCGAATGATATTTGGGCCAATGACTTGTGAAATCATAAATGAACCCTTCCATAGAGACTTGAATTTTCCATGTGCACCCTTTGGTTCTCTCCTTTTTTCCTAGAGAAGCACTTCATCATTTTTAAAAAAACCTCGTGGTCTTGTTCTCCTATCAAAGATTTTTTTTACCCTCATCTGATGATCAGTCATGTGATCAACCAATTTGTTCCTTTCATCTTCTAGCTTGTGTATATACATTGTCCTTTTCTCTAGAGAATCTTTAAAAAATTGATCTTCAATTATTGATTGTAATTTGGCAACTGACAGCTCCAAAGGCAATGACACTTGAGCTCCAATTCTATACATGAATTCAAATGGAGCCATACCTATAACTCTCTTAGGGGTAATCCAGTCAAGCCATAATGCTTCATATAGTTTCTTATGCTAGTTCTGAGGATTATCAAACACCAATTTTTTAATTATAGTGACTAGATTCTTATTACTAGACTCTACTTGTCCATTCCCTTGTGGAAAATAATATGAGGAATGGGCTAGTGATATGTCATGTTTATAGCAGAAAAGATAGATTTCCTTAGATGAAAAAAAAGTTGCATTATCTGAGACTATTTTTTGGGGAATCCCAAACCTGAAAAAAATATATTCCATTAAGAAGTTGCATACCACCTGAGAATTGGCCTTTTTGGTTGGGACATCCTCCACCCACTTGGTGAAATAATCAATTCCTATTAATATAAATGTATGCCTAGCACTTGATGGAGGATTTAAGGGTCTAATAAAATCAATGCCCCACTAATGAAAGGGCTTATCAATGATTATTGACCTAAGGGGTAAGGCTGCTAGTTGAGGACAACCAGTAAAAATTTGACATTTCTCATAGTTCTTTATAAATTTGTAAGCAACTTTGAACATACTTGGCTAGTAGAAGCAATTCCTAAGAATTTTGAAAGCAGTTACTATAGATGAGAAGTGTCCCTTGCAGACATCAGAATGATATGCTTTTGACAACTTTTCCTATTGTTCTACACCTACACACCTTAAAAAGGTTCCATTAATTCCTCTTTTATATAAAAGAGCATTTGAAATTACATATTTAGTAGCCTTCAATCTGAGGTTCTACCTTTCTTTGTAATTCAAGTTTGGGGAACATTCACCATATGTTAAAAGGTATGAGATATTGGAGAACTAGGGGTCTGAAAGGCTGACTAACAAAACAATAGGTGTTTCTCTAGCATTATCAAGAGGTGAATCTTTTCTTTTAGCCATCAATTTGCATAAACCATGCCCCCTTACCAAAGAATTAGGCTTAATGGTTAAGTCATAGTCTTCAACTTTAGTTACCCATATAGCCCTTTTATTTATTCCAACTTCTTGCTAAGTTAATATAATTTTAATTGTTGTTTATGGAAAATACACAACTAAATGAAAATGCAAGATGTAATACCTAAATTTTTCAATTTTTTCACCATAGCAAATGCATGTTTCTCCATTTGAGTATAGTTTAACTCATGCATCTTTAATTGAATGCTCATGAAGGCGATTGGAGCTTCATTACCTCAATCATCCTTTTGAGTTAGAATAATTGATAGGGAATGTTTAGAGGCATAACAATAAATAATAAAATCTTTTTCAAAATTTAGGATTACTAGCATTGGAGCATTTGAGATGGCTATTTTAATATCCTTAAAAGCCTTCTTACCTTCTTTCTACCATCTAAAGGGATTTTTTTCACTCATCATATTTAACATATGTCTCACCATTTCACATAATTTAGGAATAAAACTTCTTAAGAAATTAATTTGACCAAAGGACTTCAACTCACTTCTATTGGTTGGTAAAGCCAGCTTCTATACTGCCTTCACTCTCTCTAGATCAATCTTGATACCATCCCTAGAGATAGTATGTCCAACCAATTTTGCTTCTTCCACAAAGAACACAACTTTTTAGGATTCAAATATATACCATGTTGTCTGCGTCTATTAAGTACCTTTTCAAGATCTTCAAAATGGCATTCCCTCTTTTTGGAGTACACAATTAAATCATCCAAATATATTACAATGGTCCTATCCCTCAAATATTTAAAAGAGTAATTCATAGCTCTTTGGAAGGTTGCGCCTGCATTAATTAAGCCAAATGGCATTTGATTATAGGAAAATGTACCCCATGGGGGGATGAAGGTTGTTTTGTGTTGATCCTTTGGTGCAACACTAATTTGATTATATCCTAAATAACCATGAAGGATTGACATGACATTGGATCCGACAACTATCTGCAAGATGTGATCCATGTTGGGAAGCCCATAATTGTCTTTAAGAGTTGTTGGGTTCAAGTTCACGAAATCAACACAAATCCTTATTTCACCATTTTTCTTCCTCACAAGAACAACTTTCACTACCCACATTGAGTGATATATGGAATATATTATGTGAGCTTTTAACATTCTCTCAACCTCTTTAAAAATGGCTTTAGAGACCTTGGAATTATAATTTCTAAGATTTATCCTAAAAGTCATTGCTTTTAGTTTCAGTAGTATATGATGTACAAATTCTCCATTTCTAAAATTCTTCAAGTCTTCATAACTCCAGGAAAAGACATCGTGATATCAATTAAAGAGTTTAGACAACTTCTCCTTCTCCTCTTTGGAATAATTATTACCTGTAGAGATCAATCTGAGATTTTTTTGAATTTTGATATTGATGTTATCATGCTCCTCTATTTTTTATTAGAATCAACATTCCTTTTTAGGAAATTGTCATCCTTTCTTCCAAACACGTGTTCCAAAAAAATCAATCCCTTGGGAATCCAATTACCCTTGAGTTAAATAATTTACCTAAATTTAGCTTATTCCTCTCCAATTGATTTACCATCATGGTTGGATCCTTCAAAGAAGGTTTTAGCAAAATTACCAGCACATTTAATGAACTCTTGCAATTGTGTATCATAATTAAAAACCTACCACTGATTGACATCATCTAGAAATCTAGGCCTATAAATAATCTCAATCATATAGGTATCATTTTTAAATTCTGGATGTGGTAATAACAATGATGCTAAAATAGCTAAAGAATTAGCTTTATTGTTTTGGGAGCAAGGTATGAATTCAATAGAAAATGCTTCAAAGGACTTTATTTCATCCCAAGCCAAATTTCTATAATGCTTCAGCCTATTATTTTTAATAGAAAATTGCTTTCTTACCTATTTCACAATAATTTTAGCATCACCCATAACTGCTTCACTCCTTTAGCTTTGGCTTCTTGCAAACTTAGAAGCAAGACTTCATATTATGCACTGCTATTGGTATTATGGAAGGCTAATTTAAAAGAGAAAGGAAAAATGTCCCCTGAATGTGAAATGAGAAGAACACCTATGCCTAAACCTAAATTTGAATAGTTTCCATCAAATTCTAAGTCTAGAGGGCTTCTTCGCAGCTTACCGTCTCACTTCCCTTGTATTGTTCATCAGACAATATAACATAATTTCCAAATTGACACTCCTCATATAATATATGTGCTTTAGGATTATCTAAAGGCATAACTATATATTTATTCTTTGGCTTGTGTTCAAGTTTTATTCTCTTCTTCCCTACTAGAATATAAGCTTTAGACCAACCTATTTTTATTTATGCACCCATATCTTTACAAAAAGTTTAGCTAAGCAACATTCCATAGTTGGCTAGTATATTAGCTACAAGAATGGTGAGCTTCAATCTTTTCTCTAGGAAAGCATAGAGAATGGTCTATACATCTTTCACTTGACCAACCAGAGGTACTTGTTTCCTATCCATCGAATAGCAACATCCAAAGGTTTTTCTGAGCTCCAAACCTAGGGCCTTTGCGATAGGTTAGGGCATAATATTATCTGATGCTCCAAAATCAATGATGTAGTTACTTATTTTTTGGCCATCTAGCAGAAATGATATATAAAATGGGTTGGGCTTTTTTTCTTCCATTTCCCTTTTAATAGAATTAGCAACTGCTTCTCCATAAGGAACATTTACCTTGCACTTTTTATACACAAAAATAGGTTGATTCGAAGCCTTTGAGTTTTCAGTTATACCATCAGTAAATTGTGCATTATTAGTAGAACCTCCTTTCACATATTGAATTAATTTGTCTAACTACTTAGGGTTATGTTTCAGATATTCAGGTGGAGAAGTAGATATAGAAGAAGTTTCACAAAATTCCACAATATCAAAAGCCAATGTACTAGACACTACTTCTATTCTGGACAAAATTCTTAGTTCTATAGTTTATTTTGAATGAGCATGTATATGTTCCTTTCCTTTAGAAGTTGGCATATTTCAGCTAGCTCCTAGAGAAGACCTTTGATTTCTTTGACCTCTAGTCATCACTGTGCAAGAAGGATCTTGAAGTGTCATAAAAACATTACCCCCTCTTTTTGAATCGAATTCATACTCAAGAAAATAAGAACCTAAATCTCCACCCTCTACATTCTCATTTTCAAGCATTTGTTCTACTGTAAGGCCATTTTTCACTAATTGGACACAATTGAGCCATTTACGAGAATTTCATTCATCATGGTCTAAAGTCATATGAAAGGAACACATTGCTTCCTTAGGAGCTTCCTCAATTTGTAATCTTGTTTGAGGGGTAGTCCATGTGGGAGTTTTACCAAAATTTTGAGGTTGTTGCCTATGAATTTCCTAATAAGGAGTTTGATAAGGGTCATGGGTCTTATTTTGTTGTCTCTTCATCATTGCTACATCATTCATCAATTTCTACAAAATAGGGTCTATAGAGGTAGAAGATGAAGCATTTCTAGGTGTTTGAACTTCTCTTTTCCATTTACCAACATTGATATATGCATCTTCTAATTGAATAGCTAACCTTTGAGTAGCAGTCAAATCAGCACATGCATCCTTAATGAGATGAAAACTTATGTCTGGGGGAACAAAATTAATAAAGAATGATTTCTAGTTCTCTACATTAGGTCTAGATGTTGTAGGAATTCTTTGAATCAACCTATTAAATTTAGCAAAAAACTCTCTCATAGGTTCATTCATCTCCTTTTTCATCTGACTAAGTTGAGAAAAAAAAAGAACATTCATTTTCAGGAGCCTTGAATCTATCTCCGAATGTATTTTTCATATCATCCCAACTAGTGATGGAATGACGGGGTAGGTGATTGAACCAATTAGTAGCAGCATCAGTTAATGTCCAAACAAACAATCTTACAACAACTTCTTGAGTAGGGATGCTTATAACAACACAAGCTAAATGAAAGACACTCAAATGATCATCTATTGAAACTTTATCATCTCCACTAAACTTGGGTAAAAATTTAGTGGCTCCTTTGAGTAATGTTGCAGGGTTGACACCTAGATTTAAAGGCCCTATGTTTTTCCCCCATGGTTGATTGACAAGAATGTTTGGTGGTACAACTTGCAAAGGTTGGATTGTTACATAAGCTGGGACAAGAGTATTTAATGGAAGCAAGGATTCTACTAATGGTGGAAGAGGAGATTGCTTTGGTGGTGAACTAGGTCTAGTTCAAGATTTGATCTTTTTTTTTTAGGGTCATTGAAATTTGGTAAAAACTTCAGATTCTTTAGTGCATCGAAGTTCTCATCAAGGATCCCCTTTTCTCTTTCTCCCCTTGTATATCTATGAGTAGCTAGCTCTATTTCCTAGTTCTAAGTTCAAGGTCTTCTAGGTGCTTGAGCAAGTCTATTAACAACTGCTTCTTCTTGGACTTTTGGTACCCCTCTTAATAACCCAACCCTTTCTTCTTCCCTTTCTAAAATATTCAATACTTGATGGTATTACTGATTACTTCAGCATAATGCCCAAGAAGTCGAAGTCAAGTCTAAGATTATATCATCTTGGGTATCTTCAAATTTGAGATTAGGTTGTAATACAGGGAAAATCTTGTTATGTGACAAAGCAATTTTTATTCATAGTCTCTTAGGACTAGGTTCTTTTTCAAAGGGACTCTCCCCAGTAGAGTTGCCAAAAATATGTTAGTGAACAAATTATCTTTTCAACTATTCAAAAAATTCACTCTACGCCCAAGGTATGGAAAACACAAGACGTTCACAAAACTTGAGAAAACCTCATGTTATTTAGTTTTTTCTCTGCATTTTAAAGTAATAGCTTCCTTATGAAATTTTTAATGAATTCAAAATTATCTTTGCACTTTACGAGAAAGTGCATAAGGATCTCTGATGTACTCCTAGGTAGTGAGGTAATAATCAAATTGAACAACAAAAGGAAACATTCATCAAACTATACTTCTACAAAACATCTATTTAGGAAATTAATAACATAAAAAATTGTTATTAATCAATCGAACACCTTAATTGAAACAAACTTATAGCGAGCAAAACAATAGATATCTTGAACCAATAAACAAATGTTCATAAAGTAACAATAATTTAAACACTTCGAACACCAAGTTTCCAAGCTGAATCCAAGATGATATATATAAATATTAAACTTCCTTCATGCACATAGTCATTCAAAAAGAAAAACATCCATATTCTATCTTTCTATTACTATCTAAAAGTATCTACTTATTAGAGTTTCTAACTATTTATTTCTAACCCTTAATAAGTTCAATGACCTAGCATTTATAGTTTTTAGTATGAATCCAAAAGGCCTCCATCAAAACCAAGCCATTTTGGTTAAAACCTAGAAACAATTATGAACAAGAAAATAGTTATAAAACAGGTGTCAAAAAGTAACTAAAAATGACTATCTTGTTCAAGCATCATCGTCAGACTTCTCTTCCTCACCCACAGTCTGTCGCACCAGATTCTAGCTTTTGAAAGTGTTCATGAACTCCTGCATTGCATGGGAATGCAGATTCTTTAGACTTAGCAACCTAGCCCTACACACATCCTTCTGCCATTTGAACTCCATTATGTTCAAGCTCTGATGTGGCATTTGGTCTTTGTTGAGACATAAAATGAATTCATTATTTGCTAGCATAGTGAAGTCATTGGTGCTTGGTGATTCATTATCTCTAATCTACTCAATGGCTTCATTAAAGCTCTTAGTTAGTGTCTTAGAATCCATTTTCCCATCATCAAACTACAAAATCCCTCTAGGATTTACTATCTTTGTATCTTTAAGGAGTTCTTCGTGCATCCTTGTAATTTAGCTTTCGATGCCCTGCACTTCTTTAATTGCCTCCTTATAAATCAACCCCTTCAAACCCATGTTGTTTTTCATGATGAAAAACATGTAGGGATCTACATTCTTCATTGCATTCTCATTCAGAAATGTAAGTGACCAAAAATTCTCAACTTCATTTACTTCAAAAAAAAAACTGCATGACACAAGCTTTGTTTAGTTTCCCATCCTGAAATCAAAGTTTGAATCTCTCCAAATAGTGATTCCCCTTCAGCATATACATTGGTGAATACCAAAATTGACTTATTACCTTCTTTAATGATGGAATCCACCCAATCTTTCAAAGCATCTGCTAGCAGCTTCCCCCTTTGCATTTGCTTCACAAACTACTAGCTTCCAGTAGAATTTGGGTCAAAGGATTGACTGGATTGAACAACTGGAAATGTACCAAGATTCATCAAAGAATTGATATATGTGGCCATAGTCATCACCATACTCTTAAGCTCCTTTTTCTCTTTGATATCTCTCTTAGATTGAGTTAACATATGGTCAACAAAAAATTTGAAAAAGTGATTGCCAATGCTTCTATTCATGGTCCCCAATTTGACTGAGGTTACTTTGAAATATTCATTATCAATTTCCCCAGACTCTATTGTATGCTTGTAAGTGGCTCTTTCAGCCTTTATCTTTCCAATCCTTGGTTAGATGGGAATCAATTTTCAACTTCTTAACCTTTGAACTTTGAGCAACATATTTGGTTACAATGTCTTTCATAGGTTTTCAAACTAGCTGTGGGTTTCTTTTCTTTCTGATCATATTGGGTAACTAGAAATAGATAGCAAGGCTTATAGAAATTTCCTGAGCATCTCTAGTGGGAGTCATGAACCTTGACTGATCCACCTTAGGGGCCTCGATGAACTATACATCACCATCAGCACCATCTGAGAAATTTAGACCATCATTTGAATCCTGGCCCTGAGTTGATATCCTTTCTTTTTGAACCTTGTATTGCTTAAGGGCCTTAGATTTAAATTGAGACCTAGTCCTAGGAGCCTTATTTTGTATATGAAGGGGTGTCCCCTTCTTCTTACCTTGAACCAACACAGTACCTACAAGAGGAGATGAAAGTTAGATGTTAGATGAAGATGGTTCAGAAAAAGAAACCACCCCTAAAGAGGCTTCATTAACAATTCCCTAGCTCTTTTTCTTTAGCCAATCATCTATGTAAGTAAGTATAAATCTAGCTCTTAGATTTATATCTTCTTCCTCATCCTGATTCTAGTCAACTACCAATGATTTTTATTCATTGGATTCTTCCCAAGCTAGTTCAATCATATCTGAGCCATCCTCAATCACCCCTTCTATTTTAAATTTCAACCTCAGGGAATTGATTTGCTATAATGTCAACCTTGAATGGTCTCTTCTCAAAACCACCGCCTCATCTTCACAATCTTTCCATAGATCTTCTAACTGTGGGGTTGTCGATTTGTGACGTTCAAGATGAAGAATCTGAACTACATATCCTTTACTATCAAAATTTATTCTGCTATGGTAAGAACCAAAATTAAATCCAAGAAAATTACTTCCAATAATAGAAGCATTAGCCATGATGTTACAAACTAGAGAACCCAACTTAATATGGAAAGTCGTCTCCCAATCTTCCTATGGTAAATTATCCTTAATGACAGAGAATAGTTGCCTACAAATGTCAGCTAAAACAAAAAAATCCAAAGCATATCGCAAAATTTTTGTAGGTTTCTCTTCAAATCCACCTATTCTCATGTAAGTTAACTTGGAGAACTGTATGAAATAACTTTCATATTGTTGAATCAACCTTTGGGCTTCAGGAGACAACCTAGGCATTAGCTCTTTCTTCAGAGATACATACCCATTTTCCATTAACATATCATGAGCTTTCCTAAAATTCTCTAGCACTTTGTCTCTTTGCAGTAGAGGGTAATATTGGAAAATCATTATTTCTTCATTCTAGACTCCATGAGGAAGAGGGGTAAGGTCACAAACACGGGCAATGCAATAAGTCAAGTAGGAAGCCATATAGAAATTTTCCCTTGATTCCTTGGCATGCTTGAGTTGAGCCCTTAATGAACTAGCGATAATCTCTGCCTAGTCCATCCATTGCTCACCCTTGAAAATGATTTTTATATACCTGTACATCCATTCTTCGAAGAGAAAAACTTTGGGTGAATCTTTGACTCTATGCAATAGCACCACAAGTTTGTGAATATGAGGCTTGAGGCGATCCTTGATCACTACTTTAGGTAACCTATAGCCTCCATTGTAGTTGATTTCAGTCCACTTCCTACAGAGAGTATTACAGAATTTGCTAGGGGTTTCTTGATATTCAACTAGGGATTAAATGGGTGAGATTGTAGCAAAAGTGCTCTCTGGTAAATACATTATGGAGGCAATAGTTTCTCCTGAAATTGAGAGAATTATTTCATGATCTTTGTTTACAATACTTTTTCTTCTAACATCATAATGGTCGATACAAATTTGAAGCAATTCAAGACTCAGAAGGGTTGGGGGAAAAGTTGTGGCTTCAACTAATCCACTGGTTAGGACTTCCATGCACCCATTTGTTTTGTTAACATACTCAAGGAAATTTTCTTGTAAATTCTCCAACTTAACACCTAAGTTTGTATCACATATGATTGGCCTCTTACATTCCAAACTTGACACATTGCCAAAGAAATGTAATACAAACTTCACCCTTAATCAAAAATAGCAAGACTTCGAACTGATTATCTTGGAAAGCACAAAGATTGTAGAACAAAAACAAGAATTTCATTGGTTCTCACCTATAATCTACCAAAAATCATCAATTTTCCCTTCGTTCCCTCCTTAATAGCTTCTTCTTCAAATTTTCAATTCTTCACATGATAAACAAAAAGGGAAAGTTGAGCTTATTTTAAGAAGGAAAAGTACTTACATGCAAAAGTACATCCTCATTATGAGGCATGTATGACAAATCACTCTTTGTTAAGGTTTACACATTCGAAAGACTTATGACATAATCTTCTCATTTAATAACCTCCTTTGCGGTTGTATCAATAATGATTAGCCTTATTATGACATCCAATCCCCTTTCCAGCTAAAGATTTTCCACCTTTTCCCATAATGATGATCTTTCACATTGGAAATAAAAATGTCCTTTTAATTATTACTCTCTAACATAGCCATCATTGCCCTACAAAATGATGACACATTGTAGACCATGATCCAATTTCACCAAGATGCCTCTAGCACTGAATGACTTTGAACTACTTTGAACCAAGGTTCAAAGTGGTTCAAAGTGATTCAAAAGAACACCTTGCCAAGTTGGCGCACATTTCCTATGAGAAAATTTGTTAGTGCAAAAACCTTTGGTTGAACTACTTTGAACTACTTTGAACTGGAGTTCAAAGTGGTTCAAAAGGAAGAGCATTGACGGGGAGTGTTTGAGACTTCGTAGAACACTTCGAATGATGGCTAATACATGCAGCGATGAAGGAAAGACTTTAGAAACTAGATGGGTAAAAATTTAAGGAAAGATCTTTTAATAATGGTGACTCATTGGATAACTAAAAAATCATTATATAAATTTCATAGTATTTTAATTAGTTATAATATCTTATAATTTCCAAATATTATAATATGATATTTTAACATTTTAGAATATAATCCCTAAAAAGAGAAGAAAAAAAATGTAAATCCTATAAAAAGAAATGAAAAATTATATTTATCACTTGACGAGAGATACCTCTTCAAGAATATGTGATTTAATTAGGAAAAGGTGTATATTTGATATGGATGTTTTGATGGGAGGATAAAAAATGTTTGTTCCTAATAAGGTTGATCTGGAGTACATATAACAAATAAAATATACATCAAAAATTAATATTTCCCTTCTTTACCCTAGGTATATGTGTCATCTATAACATATTTTCAAATAACAGAAAACAAAAAAAAAAAAAAGATAATTGGCATATTCTTGTTTGCCCCACCCTATATTTTTCATAGTTAACAAAAGGACTTGAAAATTTAAAAAGATGAATAAAGTTTTACTCAACCATTTTATAAAAATTACACATTAAATTCATCCAATTTCACAAATTTCATCATTTTACATCATCTTTAAATTCCAAACACAAATACCATGTTTATGTAATTAAAGTTGAACAGTTCACATTGAGTATCGTTTTCCTTTATAAAAGGCGACATAGATTTGTTCTTTCACCCTGAGTGATGACCATGTGATGGAAACAATATGACCTCCTTTCTTGGGTCTAGTAGTCAAAGACGCCATTATGTTAAAATATAATTCATTTAATATAACATCTCTAAAAATAGTCTCTCTAGATCTTACATTATCCATGTCATAAATAGAGTTCAATCAAATAAAACTTCTCCCATGCAGTCAGAAAGTCACCTATGTTGTTATCTCTATAAATCTATCCCAATGTATTGGGCATGTGTACTTGTAGCACTTCTTTAGGTAACAATTGAATTTTTTGGTTTCACACTATTATACATGTGTCTTGACTAATTGTCTTAAAATGTGCACAAATTGCAGGTGGCACATTTCATTTATTAAAATAACATACTCTAGATATTTATTCAAACAACTCGCAACTCGTTCCTCAAAAACTGTTGGGAATTCTATCAAAAACTAAGCATCATTTCCTTTGCTCCATGCAAATATCACCACTTTATTTCCACAAGGTTAGTTTCAACATTTGTTGTCCCATGTGTCATTTGTTGCTAGTTCGAAGACTCTTGAACTTATTATTGTATTAGACCTTCTATCTCTGATGTTCCATTTGATGCCAAATGACTTCATCTCTTGCGACGTTATACCCCATTGAGGCATTCTAACAAATAGTTCGCATGTCTTCTATTTTCCAATTGTTATCATGTTCGTTCATAAATCTCAATCTAATTCCTTCTCAACATTTGGTCGCACATTTCGAATGCATAATCTTATCCTTGGATGAGAGGTTAAGTTTTTTTATCAAATTGGGAACCTTAACCTCCTAGGGTCTATTTGCCTATGGGAATAGAAATATGAGAATTGGAAATGTTACTCTAGAACAGTTAATTTGGAATATAAAATGAGGATACATATTCCTATTCCTGTTTGGCTCAATGATGGGGAATTCACAAACCCAAAAATTTATGCTTTCCACAAATAGAGAATTCAAAATTTTAAGAATTTACATATGCTGATTCCACTCATATTCCCGCTGCCAAACATGCCTTTAAAGATTAAGGATAATGATAGAGACAAAAAAACACGTATCTCAACACCTTTCATTAACATGTGATATCTTGAGACTTGAGCACTGAAATTCAAAAATTGAAAATATTGGACATTATAGACAAGCGAGAAGGTTTGTAGCTATGAGACCACTAACTCAAAATTGAATAAATCTCTAACCAATTTTAAATCTTAGAATTCAGATGTTGCTTTGCATATTTTGACTGAAATGTCTGAAATTTAGATACGATAAATTCGAGGCCAATAAAGATATATATTTAACACTACTTTCAAGTGTAGGTATTATCATGTTCGTTATTATTATTAAATATCATTATGAATTAAAATACATCTTTTTGACCTCTGGGCTATATATGAATTATTTTCTCTCGAATAGAATCCAAAGGTGCTGGTGTAACGCCTCCTTACTATTTTAACTTTCCTTCTGGAATTGTTTAAAATTAGTTAAACATTTTATTCACTGATGTGAATAAATTTATTATAATTTTTTTTGTATTTTATATTAACGAGGCTGATACTATTTTTGTTAAAAAATTCACCCAACGAGAATATTAGTTATTTGTTCTTCCCACCAACTTCTCTGAAATAATTTAGCCCTCTGTTAATCACATGTTATCCTAAATGGGAAAAAAACAAAACAACGGGATCAATAATTACAAATGAATTTACGAAGATTATGGATGAAACATTTCCACAAAAAATATTTTTCATTAACTTCTTATGTTCTCTTAAATTTATGATAGCGAAAGTGATGGTTCGCCAATTATGCACATAAAATATTTGCGATGTACTAAATAGACTGGTGATGATTGAACAAATCTGAATAGAAAAGTTGCATGAAGTGGTCCAAATGTGAAAAATTTAGTATTTATAACGCACTAAATTAAACATGCCACTGAATTGAGAAGGGTAAAACTAATTTTCAATGCAGGTGGTGTCAAAGCTGATGCTGATAATATATAAACTTTAGGGCTTGCCATTTTAACTCTTGTGCTGGATTGATTTTCTTACTACTTGAATACATTTTTTATGATGATTTTCCCGATAGAGTGGCGTCTCATGCAAGATAATTTCTTCCCTTGTTAAAGTAATTTTGAAAAAACTGTTAATGCGAGAAGATAGTGAAGATACCCAATATGAGAAGATAGTGAAGATATCTATCTTTTTTGCCATAATTTCTTATTTAAAATAGATGATATTATCACTCTTTTGTGGAATGGATATATTTATAGATATAGTTTTGTTTCCAATGGAATGTAACCCTTCCTTAACATTTTCACCAATATTTTTTTGTAGTTTAGAAGTCTTCCTCTTTTTTATACTTGTATCTATACCCACTAGTTTCAATCGCTCTTTTAATTCATCTTTAAGAAGTGAAATTGATAATAGTTCAGTTTTCTCCATTGTATTAACATTCTCAAATTCTACAATTATTTCTTTATACCTTTTATTCAATTTCCTCTTTATAGTATGTGTAGGTTGACTAGCATATTCTCTCAATTTTCCACATCCATTTCAATAAAATGATCTATGTTTCTATAATTAATTTTTCACATCAATGTTTGACCTAGATTAACATTCTCATTTGTTGTTTGATCTCGGGCTCCAAGAAAAATTAAAACAAAGACTTAAGATACATTATGTTTTGGGGAAATATGTGTATATACATAACAAGAAAAATATTAAACACCATTTTATCTAAGCTTCATATGATCCTTCTTCAATATCCATTGCTTCATCTTTAATGTTCTCATGTCCAACATTTTCATCATCTACTACTGCACATGCATGATATAAAAAATAAAATCAAGCGGGTTTGTAAGGGGAAATGTCTCTAAAATTAAAAAAATGAAGATATAAAGTTTTCCTAGACCTAGAAATCTAGAGAGTGATAATATTTGTGCGAGATGCACATGTACCTGTTTGAACATGGGATGAACCTTCTCTAACGTTGGTAGGATGTCCTAGTTGAACATGTCCTAAATAAATCCATATTTAGAATACCATAATTAAAATGAACCGTAATTCTAAATATTCATAATTATTAAATTAAACCATATTAACATAATGTAATAAACCCTAATCCTAAATATTCATAATTTGAATTTCATAATAATTTAATAAAACCTAATCCTAAATATTCATATTTCAATAAACCCTTAAGATTAAGTTAACAGTTTAGACACCTAAATTTGATTACATCGCTTTGGCAATCCTATTTAGTTATCTCTAAAGGCATCATTAATTAAATTCCCATTTAATTAATCCTTTACCATCCCCTAGCTGATTAATTTAATTAATCATCTATAGTCCTAATTGATACATGAAATAACTTATCATTTATCAATTAAATCCTACTCTTCTATCTAATTCCAAAATCCCCATTTATTAAATAAATCTATCTATCCCTCAAATCTAATAAACCCCTAACCTATTCCTAAATCCTCTATTTAGCCTAATCCACCCCATCCACCCATACTAACCAAGCTTAGCCACTAACTCACCCACCCTCATAAATGCCATCCACTTGCAAATCTCTAACAAGCCTAATCTAATCTTAAACCACCTCTAATCCCTCCCCTAACCCTGTCACATTCCCTAAGCAAGCTTAAGACTTTCCTAAGCCAAGAAAAGTCAACAATCTCAACTCCCTCCAAAATATCCCAACCACTAAGCCTTCAATGCTCTTACAAAGCCATAAATTTTCTTACAAGCCCATTCATTGCTCTTGTAGTGCCTACCCTCGTTCACATCTTTTCTAGACATATTGTTGTTGTTATTATCACACTATGATGGACTAGTTTTATGTTGATGGATTAATGGTATTGTTTTGAGACTATCAGACATTATGTTATGGATTCAGAGATTATGTGATGAGATTATTTAGACTTTACATTTCATGCATACATGATGATCATTATATTGTTTTCAGCTATTATTGATGATTAGTTGATGGTTATTATCTTATGTGCTTTATTATGGATACTTACCCCATACTTGCATGTGTATGGTGTGCGTGTTTTCTTATTGTATGACATTTCTAATGTGGTTAAGGAAGGGAGTCATAGTCACCTGCTTAGTCGGGATCTACACGATGCACCACTTCCTGCCATTGTTTGTTTAGCTTAGCATTATATATATTATATGTACATGCATGGTTTTTCTACAGGTTGCAGGTACCGGGTATCGACTTCCCTGAATTGTCAGGATGAGCGTACCCTATTATACTATCTCAATGATAAGAGAAGGGAGATAAATTCTCAAGTCCAAATCCCAAACCTTTAAGCCAATTGTCCTAGTGAGGTAGGACAAGTATCTAGATATTTTACCCACCGAATGTGTTAGATGACATGATTCGTGATTTTTAACCTTTAGACTGATTTTGTGTGATTTTCTCTATGATGGGTTTTCATATTTTATCTTGGAGGTCTATGGTGAATTTTCTATTAATTAAGTCTTAATAAATAGATTTAATTAATAAATTAATTATTTGAGAAAATTAATATAATATATCATGTTATTTGATATTTTGATTATAATTAATTGAATGGGAATTAATTGAGGAAAAAGAATTAAATAAAAGAAAATTAAAATTAATAATAGTTATAAAATAATAAGAAAGTAACAAATAAATAATAATAACAAAAGTTATAAAAATTAAGATGGAAGTTATAATGATTAAAATGAAAATTATAAATATTTAAATGGAAATTATATAAAAGTGAATTGGAGTTATAAGCTTGCATGGAAATTAACACACTTTTTTATTTCTCATGTGTCAACAACACGGGAGTTAGTGCATCAATTAAGCACATGGTGTCTACAACCCTATGGCTCATCTTGAAGGTTGGAAAAGACCCATGCTTAGTTGGTGACACCTTTCAGCTATTTCTAGAAGCATTCTAGATGTTTCGTGAAAGCTCTTTATATTCAAGCATTCATAGAGGCTTAGACATAGCAGTTGGAGTGCAAATTGGAGCATTGGAGGACTCGAGAACTCTGAAGAAGGGAGGAGCTTGCTCTACGGGTTTTTGAGGAAGAGCGATTTAGCATCAAAATTTGGGTAGATTTTTGTGATTTTACTTATGCTATTTCTGCATCATGCATTCCCTTTCTTCTTTGTGTCTTCCATATATTTTCTGAAGAATTTCATAATTTATTGTGCATTCTCAATATGGGTAGATTAATTTATTTGAGAATTTTTATATACATGGATCTAAAAGAACACAGGGCTAGTGTTGAGATTCATATATTTTTAACTCTACATATATATGTATATATATATATATATATATATATATGTGTATATATATATATATATATATATATATGTATGTATATATATATATATATATATATATATACATACATATATATATACATACATATATATATATACATATATATATATATATATATATATATGTATGTATGTATATATATATGATCATATATTGTGATATTTTTAACTCTACATATATTTGTATATATATACATATATATGTATATATAATATATAATTGTTAAAAAATTGGATAACATACCCATCGGCAAAAACATTTTAAGAAATATTTTTAAAAAATGTTTGCCATATTCGATTTTAATTTTGGCATTATTCGAATTTGATTAATTCAATTTTGTTAAATGATAAAATAATTTATATATTTATATATGTATTTATATGTATATATTTTAATTTTTTATATATATATAAGTATGTATATAATATGTAAATACGATTATTTGTTTTATAATTGTAAAATTGATAATTGATTTATATCAAAGGCTCATGATTTAAATTAATTATTTTATTAAGTATATTAAATATTGATTGTTAGATTTGTGGGGGACGTTTGGATTAAAATGATAATTAAAGAATGGATTTGTATTCATTCTAAATGTATAAATGTTCCTTCAAATTTTTTCCTCTAAACTTGGAAGCATAAACCGAGACTTTTGCGTTTAAATTCAAATTGTAAATTTAGCAAAACCAAAACATGTGTTTGCATTGTGTATTCTTTATGCTATTGTTTTGAGTTTTAGGTTGACCAGTGTTGACTAGTTATAGGACGTCTACTAGAGGCTTGGAAGTTATGCGATTGTGATGTCATGATGATGTTTAATCTCAATCTTTATAAACTCAACCATGGTTATGTGATGGAATGCTCTATGTATTGAATGTGATTACTGATTGTTATAGTTGAGATTCTTATGTATGAGATACTTGACTTAACCATTATTTTTTGTCATCAATTAGTTATCCTTGGTTATTTTCTAGTCGCCATGATGGGACTGTGATGTGGATTTATTTTTGATGATGTCATGATGTGACATGTTTGACTCAACCATTTTTGGAGTCTTCGATCAGTATGATGAGATATATTTTGGTTATTGAGAACCATTGGATACTTTGATTATCAATGATACTTTAGTTGCCAATAGAGAGTTGTTGTGTTCATCATTTTCTATGGATGTTAGCTCATGGAGATTTGATGATTTTATTATGGATTATCTTTTGTGATTTTGAGATTTATGATTCCATGAGCATTAGGGTAGGATATCTGCATGTAGTGACGGGAAGTGGCTTGCAATGGGGGCCGGGGCCCTAAGAGGCTGCCAGGGTAACTCATTCTAAGTTGGATTAATAAGTGATAACATTCACACCTAATATTAACTGAATGAACCTAAAAAGATAAGATTTTTGTTCTCGCCCATGCCTTGAGTGCTTGTACAGGCTAGGATGGGAGTAGTGAGATGCATGGTTGTGACCTTGCATTCCATAGTATGCCTCATCAGTATGACAGGATATTAGTGGCCGCATGAAATCAGTATGGACCTGTGGAGTTTAGCTAACTGTCAGGGTAACTTGTACATGATAATTGTGATGACACTTTCCCACTTGCATAGTAGGTTGCTAAATGTCATTGTGTGCCTTTGGGATTAGATGTCAGATTTTATGTTTAGAACCTTTGAGTTAGTAAACTTTTAGGATTCCTGGACTTATAGAGATTTATGCTATGTGATTTTGATATCTTGTTTGGGACTTGAGATTATCTCCTCAGCACGGTGGGAGTGGACCACTTAGGTACCACGCGGTCGAGTGGTAGTGTATTTTCCACTCTTATCATTTTGAGATTCATTGAGACATCGTGGCTGTTGCATCCTTCATGATGGTGGATATGTATCCTTTATGTTGATGATTAGCATATGTTAGATGATGTTATCTTATGCTTTTATTTGCATGTTAGATTACTTTCTGCATATGATGTTGTATATGTTAGCGGTGACATTCCTACTATGTTAGTACCGATGATCTCTTCGATAATTTGGAGTGTTATGCATAGAGGGATGGCTAGGATCCACGATGGTCTAATGATGCTATTAACGGTTGGGAGGAACCGTGCACTTAGTTTATTATGTTTGATCTTTATGATGGATGTATTTGTCTTCTATGATGATGTATTATGTATATCATGTGATTATCTTTACTTTGGTGTATCATGGATTAGAATAGGATGATGTACCTTATTCTATGTATGTATATTCTTTTGAGCTTGTCATACCCTGTGACATGTACAGTGGATGATTGAGTATTTGAAATGTAATGTATAAACATTGGACTTATCATTATTATTTCATGTGGATGTTGTACTAGATGGATTCATGTATTTAATTCAACGTTAAGGGATCTTTAAAGAATGTAACCAATTGTTTATGTTATGTTTACTTTCAGATGGACATTAATATTGCTTTCGTTATTATGCATAAGTTATACATGGTACTTACTTTCATGAAAAAAAAATGCTACTAAACTTAGTAAAATTCTAGGTTAATTCTTTGGATCCCTTGGCGGGGCATTACAGCTCTTACAAGCCATTTATGAAGGGTCTTTATGAAGATATTATCTCTTGAGCCTCCTTTGTTGACTCATCCTTGCCCTTTCGTCCATCCACTCACCCTGTGACATGTGTCACTCCCTGGTTGGTGCTAAAAAAGCACAATCCATATTCTCCCCTTTGAGTGCATCCTAGCCCTCCTTAAGCTTTCATCTCTCCTTGCATCTTAGCCCTCTATCCCTCAAGCCCTTAGCCTATAAATTGAATCCCCTCCCAAGCCATATCATCACAACCTTTGAGCTAAAGTTATAATGCTAGTTTGAGAAGCAAAAAGCCTTAACCATACCCTTATAATGCAAAATTGAGAGCTCACAAAGCTACCAATTTTCCATTACCCATCCTCACCATTGAAGCAAATTTGAAGCTTGAGCATACATCCCAAATCCTATCAAATAGACTCATCCCCAAATAAAGAGAAAAATCTCATTGAGAGAGCCTCTTAATGGCTCACATTCTCATTTGAGTTTTGTTTCCTCTTAGTCTCTCTTAAAGTTTATATTAATCTTTGTTAGTTAATGCTTTGTTCCTTTAATAGATTAGTATTTCTTACTAACATATTAGTGTATACATCCTGGCACGCCCAATGGGACCCCACTATGGGTCATTTAATCATCCATTTCAATCTATAAGTTGCTTTTATTAACTAACCATCTAATGTTTCTTGTTGTTTGAGTGGATTATAGGGTGTTTTGCTTGTTTTTGTAGGTTGAAGGGTGCACTTGTGAAGAAGACATACTCTCCAAAATCTGAAAATAACAAAAAAATTTAAATTTTTTAAAAAAAATCCAATCATTTCAGTTCTTTTCGCGCAATGTCATCTTCGCAGATTGGTGTCTGCACTTGCCAATTGTCATCTCCAATTCTTACTCTATCGTCTGCATGACCAAATTGATGTCTCTACAGTTTGGCATCTCTGCTTGGTCTTTTGCTATCGGTGCTAACCCTAAACTGTCATCTCTGCATCCTTTACTATTGTCTCCGCAGATCAGTGCCTCTGCCAGATACTCTTTCGTCTTGGCCGTCGCCTTTAGTCTTCTATTGTCTCTGCTGCCGCCAACCTCAACTGTCGTCTCCACAAATCAGCATCTCCACTTGTCTCCTATTTTCTATGCCGCCAAACTAACCTATCATCTCCGCATCTTTCTCTGTTGTCTCCTAAGATTGACATCTCTACAGATCAATGTCTCTAAATTTTGGCATCTCCGCCTATTGAATTTTTGTCTCTGCCTATTTATGTTGCATTTATGTTTTAGCATATCAGTTCCTGCACTTTTGGTGGTTCCATAGAGTAGAGGTTTTTCTAAGAATTTTTATGCCTAGAAAAAAGAACAAAAAAAGTTAAAATTTGTTTTCTCATAGTTAAGCTTTCATTTTGGAAGATTTTGGGTGACTAATCAATTTACTTTTTTGTCTCATTGCAGCTTGGAGCAACAAACTTAATCATGTTTTTAAAGTTTTTCGTAGAATGAACTTGAATGGTTAAACACATTTTCCTTTGAATGTATGTTGTTCAAAACACACTCTTGAATGCCATGGATTAAAATCAATTTTCCTTCGAATGCATGCTTAAAACAAACAACTCAATCTTGAATGCAAAAGATCAATTAACCATTCTAATATCTCACACTTCAATTTTTGGGCATAAAAAGAATCTACATTCTACAAAATTCTTAAATTATAAAAACCAAATAAAGATGCTTTAAGTGAGTTTTTAGTTGCACTCACCCTCTTTAATCACACATTAATTTAACCATTGCTTGCAATCTTAGCGACATCTATGGGGATGGGTCCACCTAAGAGGGTGTTAAGTTCTCCACAAAGATCAAACATCACTTATGTTTATATTAGATTTTTTGACTTAGAAAATTCCTTGAATGCACATTAGGTTCGCTAACACTTCATTTGGGCACTAAAATTGAACAACTCTTGACGTGGAGGGCCTCCAGGCATGCGTTTGAAATCGAATTTCACACACTTTTTTTTTGGGCTTAAAAGAAACTCACACTCAATCTTGAATACCTTAAAGAAAAATCAATCGATACTTTATGTGGAGGGCCTCCGAGTGCATGGGTTTACTTTTTTGTTGACCCTAACTCTTCATCTTGTAGTCATTCTTCGATCAATTTTACTTTTGTTAACGCTTCAAGTTGGAATTGAACATTATTTCTTAAATATGAGTGCTTTGAAAGTCTAGATCAACACACATAAGAGTCAGTTGGTAAAAGAACAAGCGTGTTTTTTAGCCCAAGGTCATCCAAGTCTTCAATTCCCTTGTCGTCTTTTGAGGCCATCTTGGGTGCATAAGATTAGGATCCAAAACCTTGTTTCTCTTTTTAGGAGGCTTGCTTGGGGATTTCATCACCCCTTGGGATGACCTCAACTCCAAAATTTTGGGGGAGTATAAAGATCGGGAGGTGAATCCAAAGACACCTCTCTTGGAATCAAGATTTTGTCACTCGGGCTAAGCCTCAAGGAACTTTATACCCTTGAAAAGTGAAAGAGGAGAAGTGGGTTACCGCTCCTCTCGGCTATGTGACATCTTTCTGTTTTCATCTATGGATTTGGGCCTCACATAACTTGGGTATATTGAGGACTCCCTAGCTAAACCAACTGTCAGCCTTGTAGACAACCATCTAGGGTGTTAATGTGTTTGAAGTGACTGATCGAAATATTTGTAAAACATACACACTCCTTGGCACAAGTATCACATTCTGAGAATGAAAAAATCTATCTCGTTGTTTCTATCTATTTCTTGATCTTTTATTTGTTGAATAAATGTTTACCAAACTCGGTCAATCCTAGCTTAGGGCATACTTAGCGTAGTCACTGCCTATTCCAGAAGTTGAATGAGTTAAAGCAAAACAACTGAGATCTCTCAAAGCCAAGTACATTCAGGAATTCATGTCAGAACAACCCAAACCCAAATAGAAGTTTCACAAAGCCAAACTTAAGCCATCTCAAGCATACCAAGAACTTTCAATGAAGAGAAAGGAACTAACACCAAGCCCTCAAATTGCCAAACCCCACCAAGTAGAGGACAAAGCTACCGACGAAGCCCTTCAAGATGCCTAGTTAGATCGCACCATCCAACTTAACCAACATCCAGGAGTTAACAATGCTTATGCCTTACCAACTAGGCATGACTTCTACATTTTGCCCCTAAATTTGATTAGACCCCCTTGTTTCCCCACATCTTCTTGCAAAAGCTTCACTTTAGAGTCATCTTTGTAGGAAAGCCAGCCATCTTTAGTCTTCCCCTTAAGCATTTTAGCTCATCCATCTCATTTAGAACCAAACCATCTAGCTAGCAATTGTTGTCACCTTGCCAAAAGTTTGCCATTCCTAACATCTTCCAAATCCACCAATCTCACCAAATTTATCCCTTTGACAGAGCTTTGTCTAGGGTAATCTAAATTTGTCACTTGTTATCCCTCATCACCTTGAGCTAAAGGTTGGGATCCATAAGTAGTCAATCTCGTGTTCTTCCTAAAGGATCATTAGTCTATCCTTAAGTTGACACAATCACCACCAAGCTTGCACATAGGAAAGTAGACCTTTCATGATTTGGCAACATATCTTTGAATTTGGAATCCCCAACCCATTCCTCCTTAGGTTTTTTCATATAGCTTTGCCTCAACCTAGGAAATCATTTGCATAGAAAATCCTACCCCTTTTGCATCCGTTAGCATTGTTGTGTCTCAT
The DNA here is from genome assembly GCA_028749045.1 of Cupressus sempervirens. NCBI lineage: Eukaryota > Viridiplantae > Streptophyta > Pinopsida > Cupressales > Cupressaceae > Cupressus > Cupressus sempervirens. The sequence continues at coordinate 321,560,151 of CM053789.1, forward strand.
CCCTAAGAACATTATGCATTTTCATGCCACCTGTCACTCGCTTAGCCAAGAAGAAAGAAACAATGGAGCCCTTGGATCGAACAACATCACCCCCCTTGAGCACTCAACCATCCTTCAGCCCAAAGAAAGCAACACCATCACCTATTGACATTGAAGCTTTCATGAACCAACTAGGAAATGCAGTATTGGTGAACACCATTATAGAAAAGAACAAAGAAACAATCATGGCTAATTTTTGAAGGGACAACATAGGAGCCTTCTACTTTGGAAGACCTCCTCCCTTATCAGATCCATCTCACTCATTGTTTGGAAAACTCCCACCACCCATAGGCTCTTATGATTCAAATTATCCTCAATATGTGCCAAAAGAAGAGCCTCAACTCACCCCATATGATCCAACAGACCAAAACATACCAGCCTCCACTCAAGTTGAGATCTACCTTCCACAAGCCAATCTAGCCACCACCACTCCATCCCAAACACCCTTCACCCAAAACACCTCATCATTCACTCCCTTCACTATTGCTACTACTGCTCCCCAACCTAGCCTTCCAAATCCACCCATCTCCCAAATCAATGCTAGCATCTTTGGCCAACCTAGCAATATACAATAGAGATCCACCCATGGGGCCAAGTAATCAACCTTTCATCACCCTTAGCCTGTTTACCTTAGCTCAGAACACCATTCCATCATTTCCACTAGGTCCTTGGAGCTCAGTGCCATCAACCACAAATCCACAAGCTACTACCCTCACTCCACAAAGCTATCAAACCCCACAAGCTACTACCAATGTTCTGCCGAGCTCTCAAGTGACCCAAGCTCCTACCACCACTCTATCAAGCTTTCAAATCTAGCCCCCAAGCTATCAAACCCCATCAGTAACATTCCCCAGCTTTCAATTGCCACCACTTGCACCACCAACTAATCCATTACCTCCTATCACCAGCTATTTTTCTATGCCACTTCTAGGAGGAAATCCACCACCACCAACCACCAATTACTTGGCCTCTTTTGCCATGCATATACCTTCCCAAATGGGGGCACAACCCACATATATTGGTCAAACTCCTCAAATCCAAAGTCAAGTTCCATAAGCTCTCCAATCCTTTCCCCAAGCTTCACAACCATCTTAGACCTTACCTCCACAAAGTAATGCATTTATCCTATAGCCAACTTATGTTCCTTAATCCCAACCTCAAATCCAATACCAGCAACAAGCCTCGTAACACATGCAGCAATATGTGCCACCTCCACCTCAACAACCCATCATCTACCATTCAATTGCCCAAGCCATGTACAATCCTTACCACCCCATACCCCGAAGCCTTCCATATTCTATTGCCCCATCTAGCACATACCTACCTCAAGGCACTCCTACATTGGGGGCACCCGAACCATCACCCATTAATGCAAAATGGAAAGCCATGAAGACAACTTTGAAGAACATCTAGGAGGGAAATGATCCAAAAACCTTCAAGTTTGAGAATGTGTGTCCTTACCCATTTGATAGAGCCATTACCATGACACCATTTCCCAAAAACTTTGAGGTACCCAAGTTTGACAAATTCAGAGGAAAATGAGACCCTGTCACACATATCAAAGAATTTTACATGCACTGCCAAGAAGTGGCATACGATGACATCTTCCTCTTGCATCTCTTTCCAAAAAGCTTGGTCGGACCAGCTCTTGAATGGTTTTATAGAATACCATATGGCACAATTAAAAACTTTGCTGAATTGTCTGAGGCATTCGTAGCCCAATATGCCCATCTTGTTGAAATAGAGCTATCAGTAGTTGATCTTGTCCACACCAAGCAAAAAGGTGGAGAAAGCCTTCCCAAATATCTGCAAAGATGGAAAACCCTTACCACCCACATATCTTGCACCTTGCCAGAGCGCCATTTGGTGAAAATGTTTATTGATAATGCCCACCCCAGCTTGGCTCACCACATGACCATGAATTGTTTGCAGACCTACAAAGATATCAAAGAGAAATGAATTATCCTTGAGCAAGGACTCATTAAAGATGGTTTGGTCAGGATTTACAAGGAAACCAACCAAAATCAATCACATTCCAATGACAAGTCTAGGTATTGGAACAAAAAAAAGCACATTGCAATAGATAGGGTTACTGATATGAGACATGTGAATATTGTTGGTCCTTCTCAAAACTAGTCTAACCCACCATATCAAATACATAATCAAAAAGCTATCAACTACCAATAGCAGAATCACCAAAGCTATCAAAGCCACAATCCAAGACCCCACTTTCAAGGGTCTAACAATCAAGCTAATGCCATCAATGTAGCTATAGGGAAAAAGCCCAGATTCCAAATTGCACCTAGAAACTATACACCCCTTGGTGAGCCATTGGATGTCATTTTTGAGAAATTAGTCAAGGAAAACCTCATCAAATTTCCTCCTACCCAGCAAATTGACCCAAGCCAATCCAAAGCTGCATGGTACAAAGACAATGAGTACTGCAAATTTCATAAGTTAAAAGGTCACACTACCCTCAGATGGATGAAACTGAAAGATTATGTGCAGGATCTCATTGATCGGAAAGAAATCACCGTTGGTGCCCAAACCTCTCCCAATGTAGGCTTGTAGATTTATCAAAATGCTTTTCCTCCTCACAACAACCACAATCCTGGAAAAGCACCTATCGAAGCCAAAAACAATAACACCAACAACCGCCAGCCAAACCAATAGCATGGGAAGAAAAATGACCACACTTCATCCTATATAGACTATGGTAGCCTCATAGGTTGTATATCTAAGAAAGAGCCTTCTGTCAATGTTATCAATATCCAAGGACCAAATAATGAGTGTGTAGTCACCACTTGAAGAGCGTGATTTAACGTTGTAGGCCCACTAGTTTCACCAACACCATCAGCTCCATCAAAAAGCCAGTACAATATCTTGGACTACCTTGGGAACATGCCAGCCCAAATCTCCATTTTAGACCTTCTCCACACTAGTCCTGTGTACAAGAACATCCTTGACAATGCTCTCATAGAATCTCGTGTCCCTTTAGATATCAACGCTACTAATTTTTGTAATCTTGTTGGACACCTTTCATCCTCATGTGCCTTATCTTTCAAGCCCACCAACATACCTATGGTCAAGCCAGATCACACCCTTCCACTTCACATAGCCATCATGGTATCCAATTTTGCCATGAAAAGAGTAATGATAGATAATGGATTAGCCTGGAATATTTGCACTCTAAAATTCATAAAACAAGCTAGGTATACTGAGGCAGCTATCATGAGTGACATTATTACCATCAAAGCTTATGACAACTTGGAAAGAACCATAGAAGGAACTATTTTTCTGCCAATCAAGGTTGGGCCAGTCATCCAAGAAACACACTACCATGTTATTGATCTAAACCTACCATTTAACATTATCTTCGATCGCCCATGGATTCCTTCCATGAAAGCTGTTCCACCCACTTACCATCAGTGCATCAAATTTTTGCATCATGACACTGAGGTAACCATCCATGCCAATCCAGAACCCTTTGCTTATTGCAATGCCGTTTAAGCTTCACATGTAAACCATTGCCTTGGAATTGATATCGGCACAACCATCGCCAGTTCATCCCACACTTGTAATGACCCAGAAACCATCCTCACCTCTACCCTATCTACTGTGAAGATCAATAAAAAAGGCTATGGAGAGTATAGTCTGTCAGATGCATTTGCTATCGAGGCACACTGACTTGATCCACACGCCCATGGACAATTGACATATCACAAAGCTAAGGAGATTCTACCTCCTCGATACAAATAGTTTTTTTCAACAACCTTTGTATCCTCAAAAATCCCTCTTCATGAGGATCTCACCCTAGATATCAACAATTGGTTACATAAGGATGCACCTCCAAGAAATCAAGCACACCTTGACCACTTCAGCCAAAAGTATCCCCAAGAACATAAGCTCATCACTGATAAATGGAACTATCAAGGTGGTGGTCTAGGACTAGAAGAAAGAGGCATGTAGTGCCCCATCGAAGTAAACCAATGGGAAACAAAGTCAAGTCTTGGCTTTGACATACCCACAACTAAGGGCACCAATGAGAATGGTCATGCTTTTTCAAACATTCACCATGACCTTGTCAGAATCGAAGACATTCTTGAGGAAGTTGAAAAGATAGCCTATGATGATATCCTAGACCAAATCTCCTTGGGAGACTCTGTTCTCCAAGAACTATCCATCCACTTCATTGACCTACCACTCACCCATCCACAACTCATAGATTGGGACCAACAAAGTGTCATACACATTGATGAGTTCACATCAAAGGAAGTGCTTCTAAGATTCATGGGAGCTAAAACACCTCACAAGAAAACAAAGCCAGATTCTACCTATATTTATAAACTAGATCCCAAGGGGTATTTTGGAGAAAATCCCCAACCTAGTTTCGATACACCCAAAACTAGAACTAAGGTGAATCTGAGACTAGCTAAGGCAGCGAAGAGAACCCCTAAACAAGAAAATCTAGAGCCACAAGTAGAACATGAGGATTTAGCATTGCCTCCTCAAGATAACCAACCATACGTGTCTTCTATTTTAATTGAGGACACTAGAGAAGTCAACATCGGTTCTTCAGAGATCCCCAGACTTGTTCACATTGTTGCATCCCTATAACAAGACCAAGTTGATCTCCTCTTTGAGGTCTTAAGAGAGAACATTGGCCAATTTGCATGGTCATATCAGGACATGTCAGGGCTAAATCCAAAGCTTGTAGTTCATCATCTTGCAGTCGATCCAAAGATCAAGCCCATTAGACAAAAGCTTAGAAAAATGCACCCCAAGGTGGCATTACTAGTCAAAGCTAAATTAGAAAGAATGTTAGCTAGTAAGGTTATCCAACCTATTGACTACTCAAAGTGGATCTCCAACATGGTCCCAGTCACTAAGCCTTCTGGTGACATCAAAATTTGCACTGATTTTAGAGATCTTAACAAAGCTTGTCCAAAAGATGATTTTCCCTTGCCCAACATAGATATGATTGTAGATCTTATAGCTAGACATGAAATTTTTTCCATCATGGATGGATTTTCTGGGTATAATCATGTAGACACTCAAAAATGGTTTGCATCTACAACCTCATCACTTCTTCATACTAATTTGTCCCATTTTCTAATTCTACTAACTTCGATCTTTTGGCCAGATTAACCATATTTTGTCATTTATATCCCCTTTCACATCAATTTCATATCAACTTAGAATCATATCAAATCAACTCGAAATCATATCAAATCAATTCAGAATCATATCAAATCAACTCGAAATCATATCAAATCAACTCGAAATCACCCCAAATCAACTTGAAATCACTCAAAATCAGTCCTAATCAACCTGAAATGTATCAAACATCCCAAATCAATCATCATCTATCCACTCCCAGGCATTGTTGTGGCTTTCAGTGCCTTGGAAACCTATCAGCTTATCAATCTTATCAATCTGACCTTAGTACTGTCGTGGCTCTTAGTGCTAGGTCAAAATATCATTCAATATTTGACATTGTTGAGGCTTTCAATGTTAGATCATGGCATCATCAACCATTTTAATAATATTGACAGTGTCTGTCAGTATTATTATGATCAAAACTTATCAATCAATTTCAATCTTGTAGGATTTACAATGTCAGTTAAATGTTACATATCAATTAATTCATGTCATGTGTCCTTGGCATGTTATCAATTTTGATCTATCAATTAATTTGACCATGGCTTTGGTCACCCTTTTCATCATCTTATTCTATATCCATCATCATCACATTTTCATCAAAGGATACGGTCACATTCATTTAATCAATTTGGCCAATCATCTACTAATTCTCTCTATAGGATTAAATAACCCATAATTTAATTCTATTATTATTCCTAATTATCATCCTAAATTAATTAATTTTATTAATTAATTTATTCATTATCTACAAACCATGGAAATTTACAATTTCCTAAGTTCCATTTTCCATCATTAATTCCATTTTCTACTAATTCTTATTTTATGGAATAAGAGGATTTTTAATTCAAATATTCCATAAAATATTCCATCATCATGACACTTGGATGTGACACCTCGTGGATTCTCCTTTGACACTTGGTTGAGATTTTTCATAATCAAATATTCTTGTCTCTTATGCATGTCCGTATTTGGCTTATTTGTCATAGATTCTTGGTTTTAAGTGGGTTGAGGAATCTTATGACACGTCATAGATTCTCTTCCAAATTTGACTCTCGTGTGTCATAGAATCTTACTTTTGGCATATTTTGTCATATGAGTCATAGGAATTATTATTACCTCTTACACATGTCCCTATTTGGCTTATTCATCATAGATTCTTGGCTTTAAGTGGGTTGAGGTGTCTTATGATGCGTCATAGATTCTCTTCCACATTTAGCCAAGTTTGACTTGCATGTGTCATAGAATTTCACAATTGGCATATTCTATCATATGCGTCATAGGAATCTCTTGCCACATCGCACATTTATGGGTGACAAATCCATTGCTCTCAATCTGAGTGTTAATTATAAAATGGACACTCTTTCTCTCATTTTGGGTCTCTTGGATGAGAAAAGTCTTGAGTCCTTGAATCTTTGAGTTTTTGAGTCTCTACTAATTTGTATTTTGCATTCTCTCTCTCACATAAAATCACACTTCAAGTATTCTCATGGTATTATCACTATCATAGGCTTTTGCTTCAATTTTTTGTGTAGTATAGGCAACTTTGGAGCTACAATCATTTGGAGAAGAAAGAAGGACATGGGAGCTACAAATGGAGAAGGGAGTTTTTGATTATGTTTGCTTTCTTTTGTTTAGTTTGGCTTTCATGGTAGACTAGTGGGTGTTAATACATGTTGATTGAGTTTGTGATTTGATCATAGTGTGTTATGCTTTTAACCCATTTTTCTGGTCCTACATTTGGTGAACCCGACGTGAACATGCATATCTAACTTGGGTTTTCTTGTTTTTGCTTGTAGGTGCAAGGAAGGAGCTCACTTGGAAGGGTATAACGACTATCTGCTCTTCCTTTTCACACATAGATTAATCAGGGGGTCCATTAAAATTCTTATATGCTGTTGTTTCATACATTCTGTTAGCTTGCTGTCCTAGGGTGCACTCTGCTCTGTTAGGGCGCACTTGGGACCCCTAGGAGTAGTTTTAGGAGCCTAGAAGACACCAAAGCCTCTTTCTACTATTTCCAACTTACCAATTGAACCCATCTAGGCCCCAACTATGTCATTGATGCACTTTGCACTGTTTGGGTGTACTTGGGAGTGTAGCTCTGAAAATTTTAGTTTCTGGGTCTTGACTAGGCACCCATTTGCCCACACCCTGCACCTGACTTCCCAACTGCACCATAAAACTACCAACTACACCCAACTAGGCCCCAACTACATCATTGACATAGTCTGCACTGCCTGGGTGCACTTGGGGATGTTTCATAGCCATTTTGGCCTTCTGGGGAGCAATTTGCACTGTTGGAGCACACCTAGGTTTACAGTAAGCACATGCACCAATCAAAACCTGCATTTCAAGTTCCTATCACTCTCTAGGACATGGATTAGGTATTTTTGTGTTACTAATGGTCTATTTGCAGCATGTGGAAATCGTGGGATGAAGACATGATCATAGACTACTAATGCTTTGTTTGCAGGACGTTGTCGAAGACTTTGTGTGTCTTTCAAAACTATGTCTGTGGATTTCCTAGATTAGATAACATTTCATTCGGTGCTTAAAAAGAACCTTTTTCTTTTCTTCCTAGCATGTCTATGGTGTTAGATCCCTAGGAGTTGCATTGGACATATCCTCTCCCCTTGCCATTGATGGATCTTGGGTGTAAGAGAAATTCGTGTAACTTCGATAGGAGGCTTGCCTTGGACCAAGATACTCGATATTGGGTATGCCAGGGGATGACCTCAGAGCGGTAATAGGCTAAAGCTAGGTCAACGTTCCAGTTGCTATATAAAACTTGATTACAGTGAAAGCTATTGTGTGATAGCTCTCCTCCAGTACCCTTGTGGTGCATCAAACCTCGGTTCTCGAGGCTGAGAGACCTTCTGTGAAAGTTTATCATTTACTTGCTGAATGGAATGCCCTTACTAGAAACCATGTTTTAGTGGCCAAAATCCTTTCAATCCACTAGCTCAAGGAGTCACCCATGCCCGTGAAGATATCCTACATTCTCGTGGTCTTTAGTAGAGGCAACAGTCCCTTGGGAAGTCATGCCCCTTGGGAAGTGGATCTTGGTAACCCTGAGAAGTGAGTGCGCTATAAGGGGGAGCCTGTGGTGCCAAGATCCTAGGTTGTTCACTCTAGATAAGCACGGTTGAACTTTGGTTCAAGTAGGAATTCAGTGGATACAGTCCTAAAAGCCTAGGTTGTGGTGTGTTTGTTAACTTTTACAACAACTATTCTTGTCTTAATGTGTCTTGCATGTGTAAAACATAATCAAGATAAAAGACAAACTTTTAAATTTACACCTTGGATATCATTTAAACTTTTCAAAACATCACACATTGCCAAAACATTTCAACCTTATCAAACTTTGCAAACATTGATTCAACACACTCGAACCTTGGAAAACATGGTGACTTGTGCTCTTAAATGTGTTTTGCAAAACGTAGATATCATATTTGCATAGATTTCACTTGCATTCACCCTAGTCTAGGCCTCATTCTTGCATCATATAGACTTCATATTGCACCTTTTAGTCCTCATTTAGTATCTATTACTTTTCATATTGCATCCATTTAGGTTCCATTTTACTTTCCTTAGTTTTTTGCATTCCCATCTTAGAATCAGCACTTTACATTCACCACCTTGCATCTTTGCATACCTATTCATCATCTTGACCACTTTATCCATCATTTTGGGTGTCCAAATCATCATTTTGAGCATCCAAACTGGCCCTAACACTGTCCTCTATCATTTACCTGTCTATGACATCAATCCTGAAACTATAGCTTCCAAAATTGCCTCAATTTCAGCCTAGCTTACCAACTGCACCCAACTGGGCCCCAACTGTATCATTGACATAGTATTCACTATCTGGGTGTACTTGGTGTTCTTGAGATCTAGTTTTAGGTTCTAGATAACATTTTGGGGCTTCAGCAGTGTCCTTAGGTACCTGGTTAGCTCCCCTCGCACTAGCTTGCCCAGATATGCATTCTATAGCACCTAATCATTATCACCTTCACTTAATACATCATTATATATATCATAACCTTCATTTTGCATCTCCCAACCCATCCTAACATCAACCCCATCATCCTAGCTTCCTGGTATGTCAGTTTGGTAACCATACTCCTCAGAATCGGCAAACATTCTTCCTAGCTTACCAACTGCACCTAGAAACTACCAACTGCGCCCAAACTAGCTCCAAGTGGATCAATAATGCAGTTGGTACTATTAGGGTGCACTTGGGTACCTGCATGACCATTTTGGGCCTCTAGACTGCACTTTAGTACCCCAAAACTACATCTAGGAGCCTCTAGACCTCCCTGTTCTGCACTTGACCCAAAACTGCATCTTGCACCCAAAATCCCCTCTTGCATCATAGGAATTGTCCATATCACATATCCACTCAGCATCACCATCATTTCAAGTCCTCAAAACATCATTTTGAACCCCCAAAACCTTTGAATTTAGTCAAAAATCTAAAACAAAGTATGAGTCTTAGAGTATCTCCTAGTGTTGACGGATAATGGATCTTGAGTAGTCTTTTTATCTTTTCTTATCATTTTATTTGGTCAAAATCTATCTATGTCTTGATAGATTTGACCTTGTCATCTTTTATCAATTTGATCTTTTCATCTTTTATCAGCTTTTGGTCAAGATCCAAAGTCCTTTATCACAAGGTTAAACTCTTAGGCAAAATACTTTCAAAAGGTTTTATTTAAGTTCAAAACTTTCCATATACCCTTGTCATAGCATAATCATACCCCTAGCATCCCCAAAAATCATTTTAACTTACCCTAGTGGTATATCCCCTTCATATTGCATTGATCAAAATCCTTAGCATCATTTTCATAATCAAACCCTATCAAGTTATCCATCAACCAAATTGCCTTCTTAAGCATTTACTCTCATTTTGCATGTCCAAAATGTCATTATGAACCCTAGAACATCATCCTTTGCATGATATAACTTGCATACATCAACCTTTAGCATCCTTAACAAGTACCAAGCATAACCCTAATTGTCATTTTGCATACCTTAGAGTCATTTTCATCCCCTCTAGTCAAACCTCAAAACATCACCTTGCATTTGCATTTGCATAACATCCCTAGGACATTTGCACTTTGCACATAAAAACCATAATTCATCTAGCATTTCCTCACATTTCATAACATTCCTAAACACTTAAAAATCCAAAAAAAATCATATCTTGCATACCCACCACTCTAAATCACCCAAAACACTCAAAAATTCCATTGCATTTGCACTCTTAGGTATCATGCCAGCACTTACTAGGAGACAAGCAGCTTAAAGACAAGAGGAACTCTATCAACCTTTGTTTCTAAGGCACAAGCACAACCAAAACCTCATCCAAGACAAAGAAAGAGAAAAAAAATCCAACAAACCTTTGACGAAGACCAAATCAAGACATCGCAACCATTACTATCAAACCCTTTGATTATGTATCCGCAAGATCCTCATAATCAAGCTATGGCACAACAAACCTTGAAAAATGCACGTATCATGAGATTTCCTCCAAACACTTACCCCACACCTGGGATGGTTCAATGGAGTCCTGACTATGAACCTATATTCGTGCCAATGCCACCAGGAGAAGGAAGTGTACCAACCTCACCTAAAGATGAACAATCACATTCATTTGAATTCAACCAACCTAACACATCAAACATACAACAAGGTATTGTACACCTAAGTGATGAATCTAACACTGATTATGGCATCACTAATGAAGAAATGGCTAGGGCATGTCAAGACAAAAAAATTTGCAAGAACTTCAAATGTTTGGAAGCTCAAGAAATTGTCAAATTTAACCCAAACTTGGAAGGTCCTAAGTCCAAAAATCAAACCAACACAACAATTGAAAACATCCAACCCATGATAAATTTGGACTAAGACAAGGGAAAACAACCTTTGGAGTTTTCAAATTCAATAATGGCACCTATAAGATCCCATCAAGAACTAACAATTGAAATCCTCCAAAGTACATTTGAACACATCAATGTCAACCCCTTGTTTGATGAAATACCACCAATCCCTAAACACCCCAAAAGGACATTAAGACTTGATTTTAGTCACATGATGCAACAAAAAGATGCACCTAAAGGGATCCATGCTCTAGGGATGCCAAACATACCTTCTTTGGAGGAAAATATAAAAAGTACACCTTTGCTCCTAACTTTACCTAGTGCTACGACATCAAACACTATGGAGCCTCTCATAAATACAACATGTGAAACATCAAGTGAAACCATCCCTATGGACACACAAAGGAAAATTCTTATTGAAATTACACCCATTCCCAATAGAAATGCATCTCATAGTCAAGTCAATATGATGTCGCAAGTAGGAACATCTAAAACACAAAGGTACCAAAACAACAATACAAACTTGACGTTCAATTCTCAAGGACTTAGTCAATCCCCACGACAATAACAACCTACAATGGTACAAGGACTCAACACTTCCAAGGCACAACCAAGTCTACATCCATTGACACACATCCCCCATATCAACAAAAACATCAAATGCATTGACAACAACCACAAGTGGGGCAAACATCCAACATTCCTAACACGCAATCCCATATGGACCCACTTGACCTACACACAATTTATCAACAACAATTTCAGCAGCAATTCCAACAACAAAAATGATGTTTGCTAAACAAAAAGAGAAACTCAAGAAACAATTGGAATACCAAAGATGCCTTGAGCAACAAATCCCATACCAGAAACATTTGTTACAACAACAAGAAGGGCCACATCAAATAGCACAACAAGTTCTCCAACAACAGGGACCTTTCTGTCTTCGAGGTGCCAACTTACCTCCACCACCCAGTGACACTTCATCAGACTCATCAAACATAGAAATGTCAGAACCAAGTCGACATAGTTCTCACCACAGAAAATGGTCTACTCATAGACACAAAAGACTTGAAGGAAAGAGCATCATGAAAAAACCCCAATGAATAACTATTACAACAATTCAAACAACTTTCCAAACAAGTCGAGGCATTGGGAGTCCAAAAGAAACAAGCTCTATATACAAAAAGGGACCTACATCCTAATCCATTTGATAAAAGTCAGTATATGCCTCCATTCCCAAAAAACTTTGAGGCTCCAAGGTATGAAAAATACTGAGGAAAAGGAAACCCTATTGATCACATCCAAGAATTTTGTGCTTCATGTACCGAACTAAGTGATGAGCCCACTTACTTTATGAGATTGTTCCCTCATTCTCTAGGTGGGCCTACACTTGAATGGTACTCCAAACTTCTTGGTAATATCAAATCTTGGTCAGAGCTAGTAGATAATTTTATCTCCCACTTTGCCTTTAACATTACAAATGAGGTGACACTTTTTGATTTGTTCTCAACTAAACAGAAGACGAGAGAATCATTCATCACATTCTTACTGCATTGGAGAAGCCTAGTTAGTCAATGCTCACTAGACATTCTTGAAGAACAACAAGTAAACCTGTGCATTGAAAACTTAGTCCTAGACTTAATGTATGAACTCAATATCAAGAGTCCTAGCACCATTTCTAAACTGATGAAAAAAGGGGCTAGTATTAAAGATGCTCTTATCCGTAAGGGAATCCTCAAGATAAACAAAGATAGCACAAATACCAACTCATCTAATGACAAGGCAAATTTTTTCTCAGAAAAAAAGAATGTGACTAATGATGGCATTGTGGATGCTCGCACGATTAGCATAGCACAACCTTAATTGACTTTGAAAGGTGTAAACCCCACAAATTCAGAAACACCTAATCAAACAACACCTCAACAATAGAAAACTGAGACTTCCACACAAGACAAACGACATCCTAGAACTAAAGATAGGAAATTCACACCATTGGGGATACCACTTGAGACTGCATTACAACTGTTGCTGAGTAATAACTTCCTACAATTACCCCCAATAAAAGATGAACCATTGACTAAAGCTGATTGGTGGGATGACAAAAGGTATTGTGATTACCATCACACCAAAGGACACAACACTTCATCATGCAAATAAAACATGCAATACAAGACCTTATTGATGATGGTGTCATCATAGTTGATCCATCACTATTAGCATCCAACTCTTATCACACTATTTTCAAAGATCCTTTGGGTAATCATGACAAAGAGAAATCCTCTAGTTCAAACTCAAACTCACAAGGTAATGTGAATTACACACAGACCAGCTATGAATACACCATCAAGTGCTTTAATGAGTCTGACTTCTGTATATCCACATTCACATTGAAGGCTGAAGACCCTCATTGTGCTATCAGTACATGTCATAGCAAGATCACCCTACCTGGAGCCCCATCTAGACCTACTGCTTCATCTGATTATAGCCTTGTTGAACAACTCGGCAAAACCCCTACACAAATATCCATTTTGGACCTACTTCATGCATCCCCCCAACACCAAAAAATCTTAGAGAAAGCCCTTAAAGAGTCAATAGTCCCAGATAACATGGATGTTGCCCAGTTCCAAGCCATGTTTGGGAACCTATCCACATCACAACATATCACTTTTTCACCACGAGATATTCCTAAGGAAAAACCTAACCATAATGATCCCCTTTATCTCGAAGTCTTCATCCATAATGCCAAAGTCAGACGTGTCTTAATAGATGGAGGAGCAGGACTAAACATATGTACTCTTAAGGTTGTCAATAATTTGGGTTATTCTGAAGATGATGTTGATCCCACTCAAAGAATCACAATAAAATCTTATGATGATGGTGAATGCTTCTCTAGGGCCATCATCACATTACCTATCAGAGTTGGTCCAGCTACTAAAGACACATTGTTCCATGTCCTAGACATCGAAATGAATTGCAACATGATACTAGGATGCCCTTGGCTTCATGCTAGAAAAGCAGTCTCTTCTACATATCATCAATGTCTAAATTTTTCCTATAATAACATGGAGGTTACCATCCCTAGCGATCTAGATCCTTTCCAGTTTTGTGCTAATCTAAGAGATGCTACTGCATACCAAATCCCAACAAACAATGAAGCACAACTCACAAATTCCTCTAAGTGTCTGGATGCTGATATACTACTCAGTAAAGCTAAGGAAAAGATGAAGATTGAAGACAATGGGTGTGGAGAGTACTTTATGTCTCAAGTCTCTCACATTAGGGAGTCACCACTTTCTCCCATCAGTTCAAAGAATTATACTTCTATCAATGAGAATACATCTGTATGTATTGAGAAAGCAAAAGCAGAACGAGAACCCACTTTGATATCTCCTAGCAAGTATGGACTTGGGTTTACCATCATGCAAAAACAAGGCTATGATGGCTATAGTGGTCTTGGATCTCAGAAACAAGGAATCATTGAACCTATCACTATAGAAGGACAACCTCCTAGTTTGGGGCTTGGATTTAAACCATTGTGAATAGGTCCTCCTAGTACTATGGTAGCTATGTGTAAGACTATGGATTTTTTGAATAATGAAAAGGCATCTGAGGATATCCCACTTGAAACCAACAATCCCCTAGCCTTTGAGCATGACCCCAATGACCTAGTTGAATCAGGTACCCATATATCTTCCTTCAACCAAATCCCATTTAAGACTAGTGATGACATCTCCTCAAGTTATCTTGAACCTTTGGATTGGGACCAACGTGGACCTCCAATTTTTGATCGATTCGATGATGATGACATGCTCATAATAGACTTTGAAGGCATTATGACTAAAAATCATAAAGAACCAATTTCTCCTAAAGAGAACACATTGGCATACTTTGGGGAGCCTACTCCACTTTCTAGCTACAAAGCAAAAAGAGAAAAACATAGCAAGCATAGGTCTCTTGGTGAAAAATCAAAAGGCGCCATTACACTATAAAAAATCAAAAGCTAAGAAGCTCCCATTGATACAAAATGAAAAATATGATGCCATGAATATCAGTGTTCCAGTGTTCAACATGCTACAAAGTCTTTTGGAGCTCTCTCAATCAATGTTCATGTAGAAGGTCATTGGTCTCAACCCTCCCAACCCTCCCTTATATCCTTTTGTTTAACACCCAATCCAACTACCTAATTTTTCCACTAACCAAAATCAATCCTTTATCCAACAAGCCTTTTCCTATGTCATCATCAGTGACATCCCACATGACATTTCTATTGACCAAATTATCCTTAGATGCCTTGATTCGCAAGAGATAGACATTGTCTTACATATGGTACATGATAGTATATCTCGAGGCCTTTCTAGTGGTTTGATTTTAGCTACAAACTTGGAATGAATCCTGCATAGTTATGGTCAGTCATGGATCCAGAGCTCATCAAATAGCAGCACCAACAACAGATATCTTCTCAGCATTTGTCAATGACATTCTTGATTTCATCTAAAAGTCCTAAAAATATATCAAAAAAATAGTAAAAAGTCATGAAAAAAGAAAAGAAAAAAGTGAAAAAAGTCATGAAAAAAAAGTATGCCTTGATGAAAACCTGGCAAACAAGCATCTTGGCACAAAAATTTGAGTCAAGAGAAAAATTTTGTCCAAAAGTGAAAACTTGGAAAACAGGCACTTTGGGCAAGTACCATGATGAAAACCGAGCAAACAGGTGCCATGTGTAATCAGTTATTGCTCCTCCATCTATCAGGATTCCATCTAGTCTTTTTCCCTCTATCATTCCTTGATCATACCCTTCATATTGCAATACATCCTTGGTTCCTTATCATGGCTCACAAACTGGTTAATGTCCTTCGTTGCCTTGCTTAAGTATCACCTATCTACACACACTCTATCATTGGCCTCTGTACATAATTTGCATCTTGTTTGGGGGCATATTACCTACATGGTGTGTAAGTTTGAATTTGAACTAGGGGCATACCTCTAAGTGCTTTT
The DNA here is from genome assembly GCA_028749045.1 of Cupressus sempervirens. Classification (NCBI taxonomy): domain Eukaryota; kingdom Viridiplantae; phylum Streptophyta; class Pinopsida; order Cupressales; family Cupressaceae; genus Cupressus; species Cupressus sempervirens. The sequence goes on from CM053789.1 coordinate 321,576,230, forward strand.
TTATCCATTGGATCTATCGCATAACGGATTGGAGCTAACACTTGTATATGCTTATACAATCCTGAAAAAATCCCTAAAAATCATAAAATGTCTTGAGAAAATCACTAAAAATCACATAATATCCTGAGAAAATCCTAAACATTCACATAATGTCCTAAAAAAATCCTAAACATTCACATACGATCTTGAAAAAATCCTTAAAAAAATTCAAATACGATCCTAAAAAAAGCACTAAAAATCATAAAATGTCTTGAAATAAACCCTAAAAATAGTAAAATGACCTAAAGAAATTAGTCACACAAAAAAATCAAATATTCCCAAATACCCTAAAAATCACAAAAATCATCAAAAATTTGCAATAAACCTTGTACATTTTCACCTTGGATAACCACCCCTTTTGCATAAACAATTGCACTTTGCAAACTGAAAATCAAAGCACTGCACTTCAATGCCAATCAAAATATATGAGCAACATGAGCCAAAAATCAATCCAACATGTCACTATGAACTTATCAACTGAATCCACAACTAGAACTATCACATTATCAACATGTCGAACACTATCTACACATCTAAAACATTAACAAGAATGTAATAATAGACAAGAATTGTTGTTGGCTCACGCTGTTTAGTGAGTGATTTATTTTTCCTTTGTTTTTTCTTTGATCATTTCCCTATGCTACTTAATGATATAAATTGATCTATGAGAGTTTCTAGGATGGTTCATGGTCATCTTTTTCTATTTTTATTTGTTACAATGTACCTTTGAGAGTCTGGGGCATGCATATATGCCTTAGGAAGGACAAGGTCATTTTTGTCTACATCGTGCTTGTTTACGCAAAACGCTTGCATTTGTGCTCTAGCCCTTTATGCCATGATGCATTACATTCTATTTTCCATATCAAAATAAAGCTCCATTTGACATATAGTGCACTTTCTACAAGAAAAAGTCTTTCCATCATACTAACATCTCATCATCTCATCTTTCTTCTTCATCTCATTTTCTATCACCATGATCATGTCTTCTAATTCACCAAATCATCTTCATCTTGCATTCATGCATTCTTGCATCATCCTGCACTGTCAATCAACTTTCTATGGCTTTCCACCTGGTTCAACCTCAGTCTCACATTTGTCTCATCATCTTCGACCAAATATGACCATTTTTGATGATTTCCCTCATGTTATGACATCTTTCCATCATTTTGGGCATGCATGCACAGTTTCGGGTCATTCTGTCAGTTGCTATGGTTTTGTCTTCTTGTTGTTGATAAATTGATTTATCATATGCTTATCTTAGTCAATTTATTGAGGGGGCACCCATATATATCATCCCTACTAGGGCATGTTTTGGCTTTCTCATCAATTATTCTTTGATACAATGCTCTAAATCACATTGTATCAAAGAGGGGCAAAATGTAGACACTCAAAAATGGTGCGCATCCACAACCTCATCACTTCTTCATACTAATTTTTCCCATTTTCTCATTCTACTAACTTTGATCTTTTGGCCGGATTAACCATATTTTTTCATTTATATCCCCTTTCACATCAATTTCATATCAACTTAGAATCATATCAAATCAACTCGGAATCACCCCAAATCAGCTTGAAATCACTCAAAATCAGTCCTAATCAACCTGAAATGTATCAAACATCCCAAATCAATCATCATTTATCTACTCCTAGGCATTATTGTGGCTTTTAGTGCCTTGGAAACCTATCAACTTATCAATCTTATCAATCTGACCTTAGTACTGTCGTGGCTCTCAGTGCTAGGTCAAAATATCATTCATGCCATTCAATATTTGACATTGTTGAGGCTTTCAATGTCAGATCATGGCATCATCAACCATTTTAATAATATTGACAATGTCCGTCAGTGTTATTATGATCAAACCTTATCAATCAATTTCAATCCTGTAGCATTTACAATGTCAGTTAAATGTTACATATCAATTAATTCATGTCATGTGTCCTTGGAATGTTATCAATTTTGATCTATTAATTAATTTTACCATGTCTTTGGTCTACCCTTTCATCATCTTATTCGATATCCATCATCGTCACATTTTCATCAAAGGATATGGTCGCATTCATTTAATCAATTTGGCCAATCATCTACTAATTCTCTCTATAGGATTAAATAACCCATAATTTAATTATATTATTATTCCTAATTATCATCCTAAATTAATTAATTTTATTAATTAATTGATTCATTATCTACAAACCATGGAAATTTACAATTTCCTAAGTTCCATTTTCCATCATTAATTCCATTTTCTACTAATTCTTATTTTATGGAATAAGAGGATTTTTAATTCAAATATTCCATAAAATATTCCATCATCATGACACTTGGATGTGACACCTCGTGGATTCTTGTTTGACACTTGGTTGAGATTTTTCATAATCAAATATTCTTATCTCTTACGCATGTCCCTATTTGGCTTATTCGTCATAGATTCTTGGTTTTAAGTGGGTTGAGGAATCTTATGACGCGTCATAGATTCTCTTCCAAATTTGACTCTCGTGTGACATAGAATCTTAATTTTGGCATATTCTTTCATATGCGTCATAGGAATTATTATTACCTCTTACGCATGTCCCTATTTGGCTTATTCATCATAGATTCTTGGCTTTAAGTGGGTTGAGGTGTCTTATGATGCGTCATAGATTCTCTTCCACATTTAGCCAAGTTTGACTTGCATGTGTCATAGAATCTCACAATTGGCATATTTTTTCATATGCATCATAGGAATCTCTTGCCACATCACACATCTATGGGTGACAAATCCAATGCTCTAACTCTGAGTGTTAATTATAAAATGGACACTCTTTCTCTCGTTTAGGGTCTCTTGGATGAGAATGCGTAAGTCTTCAGTCCTTGAATCTTTGAGTTTTTGAGTCTCTACTAATTTGTATTTTGCATTCTCTCTCTCACAGAAAATCACACTTCAAGTATTCTCATGGCATTATCACTATCATAGGCTTTTGCTTCAATTTTGTGTACACTATAGGAAACTTTGGAGCTACAATCATTTGGAGAAGAAAGAAGGACATGGGAGCTACAAATGGAAAAGGAAGTTTTTGATTATGTTTGCTTTCTTTTGTTTAGTTTGGCTTTCATGGTAGACTAGTGGGTGCTAATACATGTTGATTGAGTTTGTGATTTTCTCATAGTGTTATGCTTTTAACCGATTTTTCTAGTCCTACAAATCAATCAAGATTGCAGAAGAGGATCAGCATAAGACAAAATTCACTACCCCTTGGGGAACCTTTTGTTACAACATGATGCATTTTGGCCTAAAGAATGCAGGGGCTACCTATCAAAGAGCTATGATAGCCATTTTTCATGATCTCATCCATAGCATTTTGGAGGATTATGTGGATGATATCTTGGTTAAATCTCACACCTTCATGGATCATCTTGCTAACCAGGAGAAAGTCTTTGATAGGTTAGCCAAATATCATCTCATGCTAAATCCCAAGAAGTGGGTCTTTGGGGTCACACCTGGCAAGCTTCTAGGCTTTATAGTTTCTAAACAAGGTATAGAGATCGACCCCAAGAAGGTCAAGGCTATCTTAGACATGCCTCCTCCCTAGACACTGTGATAGCTTCACTCTCTTCAAGGAAAGCTTCAATTCATTTGACGCTTTATCTCCTAGCTTGCAGATAAGTGTACACCATTTACACATTTGCTGAAGAAGGATGAAAATTTCAAGTGGGACCCTTTATGTCAATGTGACTTCGATTAGCTAAAGCAGTATCTCGCCAATCCCCCTATCTTGGTTCCACCAGTTCCTGGTCGTCCCTTGATCTTGTACATATCAGCAACGCCTACTACTCTAGGGGCACTTCTAGCATAGCTCGATGACTACAGCAGAGAAAGAGCCATCTACTATATTAGTAGAACCCTAGTTGGTTAAGAACTCAATTATACTCCTATGGAAAAAGCTTGTTTGGTAGTTGTTTTCTCAACTCAAAAGCTTCGCCACTACATGCTAAGTCATACTGTCCAACTAGTCTCCAAGATAGACCCTCTCAAGTATATGCTCTCCAGAACAACACTTATAGGCTATTTGGCCAAATGGGTTATGCTCCTTAGCAAATTTGACATCCAATATGTGGACAGAAAGGCAACCAAAGGGAAAGCTATAGCAGATCACCTAGTTGATGCACCTCTAATAGATGCATATCCTTTGATCACAGAATTTCCAGATGAGCATATTTTCCTAATTGAAGACCAGCCCCCATAGAAGCTTTATTTTGATAGTTCATACACATCTCATGGATCAGGGGCAGGAATATTGTTAGTCACACCTCAAGGGGATTACATTCCAAAAGCCTTCAAGCTATAATTCCCTAGCACCAACAATATAGCTGAATATGAGGCTCTCATAGCAGGATTAAAAATAGTTGCAAAATGGAACATCATTGAGCTACAAATATTTAGCCATTCTCAGCTCATCATCAAGCAAGCCCTAAATGAATATCAAACCAAAGATGAAAAGCTATTACCCTATAAAGAGCTAGTTGATCAGCTAGTTACCCAGCATTTTACAAAGCTTTAGTTTACACAAGTGCCTCGAATGTAGAACAAAGCAATAGACGCTATGGCTACTATCAGCTCACTCTTGGAAATTCCGCAAGAGGCTACATAGTATGAGTTTTTAGTCGAGCAGCTCCTCACACCCACCTATGCAAACAAGGATTCAAATCATGTTTGTATCTTGGTTGGTTCCTAATCCCCTTGGTACCATGAGATTCATGCTTACCTTAAAAATTGTATCATATCCCCTCACCTCACACGTACCCAATGCTAGAACCTTATCCAAAAATTATCCCGTTATGTTATCATAGCCAATACCCTATATCGTCAGGGTTATCACGATACTCTCTCTAGGTGTTTAGACCAAAATGAGGCCATGATGGCATTAAAAGAAGTACACTCTCGACTTTGTGGTGCTTATACGAGTGGTATTGTCCTAGTATGACAACTCCTTAGAGAAAGCTATTATTTTCCTACCATTAAAGAAGACTTCTGTGACTTTGTTAGAAAGTGTCTCCCATGTTAGCTACATGCAAATCTTGTGCACACTTCAGTACAGGATCTACAGCCTATTGTACCACCTTGGCCTTTCGCTTGTTGAGGCCTTGATCTAGTTAGAACTATCACACCTCTCTCATCTGATGGACATAAATAGATAATAACAGCTATAGACTATTTCACTAAGTGGGTGGAAGCAGTCCCACTAGTCTCAGCTATAGGAATTCAAGTCTCCAAGTTCATCTTGTACCACATTGTTTGTTGCTTCGGCATCCCATCCACCATCTTCACAGACCATGGAGGTAACTTTGAAAATCTCAACATGGAAGAATTGTGTACTTTACTCCCTATCCATCATCACTTTTCTAGCCCATATTTCCCACAAGGTAATGGCCAGGCAGAGGTAACTAACAAAACCCTCCTCAAAATTCTAGAGAAAGTTGTCAATGATTCCAGTCACGATTGGCACCTACAAATAAATTCTGCCCTATGGGCTTATCGAACTTCCTTTCATACATCCATAGGAACAACTCTATACTCCTTAGTCTATGGTGCTGAAGTAGTACTACCCATAGAGGTTGAACTTCCCTCCTTGCACATATCTTTGGAAGGGCAAATATAAGATGAAGAATATAGAGTAGCTTGACTCACCAAGCTAGATCTCTTAGACGAGAAGTGACAACAAGCCAATGATCATCTCACAGTCTATCAAACTCATCTCAAAAGGAATTTCAACAAGAAGGTGCTTCCATGATACTTTCAGCCGGGTGACATGGTCCTCAAAGAAAACATGAAAGTCCAAGCAGATCGAGAAAAGAAAGGCAAGTTTGATCCTACCTGGCTTGGTCCTTATGTTCTCACTACATCCTTTGGCTCCAGAGCCTATCAGCTATCTACACTAGAAGGAGAACTCTTGAATGATCCTACTAACATCATTCATCTCAAGAAGTTCTATTCTTGAAGATCCTTGGTATACCCAACTTTTGAAAAATACAAAAAAAATAGTAAAGAGAAATAAGTGTCCAATGGTGAAAACTTGGCAATTCAAGCACCTTGAATAGGTACCTTGGTGAAAATCTGCTAATTCAGGGGCCTTGTGTACTAAGACTAATCCATTATCTATCACTATCCTATCCCTCATCCATTCACCCACCATCCCATAAAACACCTGCTTGTTCCCTCAGTGTTCGAACCAAAAATCCAAAATCTAATGAAGCTTGTAAATACCTCCTGTATAGGTTGTAGATCTTGTATCATCCCTTGTATCATAGCTCGTATATCCAAATCTTGTCCAATGCTTGTACCATATTCCAGCTTGTAAATAAGCTTGTATTCTAGCTTGTATCCTATCACATGTACACAAAGAACCCCATTTTCACTTAAGCTTTTTGCAAACCATCTACCTATCCACCTATCAACTATTGCAGACATCCCACCCTTTACAAACATTTCCATCTCACAAAACCAAAACATGAACAACCTTGTACATTTGTACCATATCTTGGTTTGTCAGCTTGAACATCCTCTTTAGCTTGGTACCATTGTATCTATCCAAATTTTGTGTCAGTTTGTCCTTGATCAGCATCTTACACACATCACACAACCCTTGGTTAGCTATTCCAATGCATCCTTTAGCTAGATCTCCTATCACTAAAGTGTTATCCTTCTTAGTTCAGCTTGCCAGATGCATCACTCATCCAAAATCCATCAGCATAGGTGTTGTTTGATAGATCCTTGTAGGATATAGCTTTCCACATGTCTAATCTTGGTTTGTTAGTACCTCATCCTACCCATCTCGTTGGCAAACGGTTCTCTTTTGGATTTTCTCTTTCTTTTGATTTAGAATCTTCCCTTTTGGGTCTTGAAGTATCTTTTCCAAGCAATCTCCTTGTTCCCTCCTCAAGGTAGCCATGATCTTCTATATCATGGTATACTACGAATGGGGAAATCTGAGCGTAAGGTCTTGATCAGGTCTTTTGTTTGTTTGTTTTTCTTCTTGTGGATTACCCAGTGTCAGTTCCACATTGCTTCCTCTTGAACTCATGTGTGATGCTGGGGCAATTCTTACGTGTTTGTTTTGAGTCAGTCCATCAATCCTCTAGATGGTTGGTGAAGAGGCCTTGATGTTCTCGGTAACCTTGGCAATTAACCAACAGTCCTATAGTAAATCTAGTGCTCAACTACATGGTGGTACTTCTCTTTGAAGTATCCCCCCACTCAAAAGCTTCAATGGATTCCTTTCAACTCCATTATCTCCCATCCATATCCAGCATCTGTCTCTCCTACCCTAGCTTATGCATTAGTATCTCTTTGAATCAATCATCACTTTTAACTTTAGGAATCCACAATCCTAATCTTCGGGATCCACCAATCCAATCAATCCACCAAGCCTCATCTTTCGAGATCCACAATCCTAGTCCTAGGGATCTCTGAAACCCATCTTTCGCCAATCTGACTCTTTCAAATCATGTTGCATCAGCTTTGTCATCCCATCATCCATCTCCCTATCCTGGATTCCTTTTTATAGTGCTCTGCTCCTTCATCCTCCATCTCCCCTGAAGTCTTAAGCTTGCTTCCTCTTGTGCCTCTAACTTTCATTTATCATTCTCCCGTAGTGAGAGTTTGAGCTAATTCAGCCAATTCTCTTTGCCAATCTGTGTCTCTTCTCATCTCAATTTCTAGTGCTTTTCAAGAAGCCTTCGAGCCTCATTTCTCTCTTTGCTACCTTCTTGAGGGGGCATCATCTAAGTCTAGTCTCTCCTCTTCTTATCCAAGACTGGGGCAACCTTTTTTCTAAAACATCTTCCTCGTTTCGTCTTCATTCAAACTTCTTTGAAATAGTGTTGTTTCAACACTATGTCAAAGAGGGGCAAAATGTAGACACCTAAATTTGATTACATCGCTTTGGTAATCCTATTTAGTTATCTCTAAAGGCATCATTAATTAAATTCATATTTAATTAATCCTTTTCCATCCCCTAGTTGATTAATTTAATTAATCGTCTATAGTCCTAATTGATAAATCAAATAACTTATCATTTATCAGTTAAATCCTATTCTTCTATCTAATTCCAAAATCCCCATTTATTAAATAAATCTATCTATCCCTCAAATCTAATAAACCCCTAACCTATTCCTAAATCCTCTATTTAGCCTAATCCACCCCATCCACCCATACTAACCAAGCTTAGCCACTAACTCACCCACCCTCATGAATGTCATCCACTTGCAAATCTCTAACAAGCCTAATCTATTTCTAAACCACCTCTAGTCCCCCCCTAACCTTTTCACATTCCCGAAGAAAGCTTAAGACTTTCCTAAGCCAAGAAAAGTCAACAATCTCAACTCCCTCCATAATATCTCAACCACTAAGCCTTCAATGCTCTTACAAAGCCATAACGACTCTTACAAGCCCATTCATTTCTCTTACAAGCCATTTATGAAGGGTTTTTATGAAAATATTATCCCTTGAGCCTCTTTTGTTGACTCATCCTTTCCCTTTCCTCCATCCACTCACCCTATGACATGTGTCACTCCCTGATTGGTGCTAAACAAGCACAATCCATGTGCTCCCTTTTGAGTGCATTGTAGCCCTCCTTAAGCTTTCATCTCTCCTTGCATCTTAGCCCTCCATCCCTCAAGCCCTTAGCCTATAAATTGAATCCCCTCCCAAGCCATATCATCACAACCTTTGAGCTAAAGTTATAATGCTAGTTTGAGAAGCAAAAAGCCTTAACCATACCCTTATAATGTAAAATTGAGAGCTCACAAAGCTACCAATTTGCCATTACCCATCCTCCCCATTGAAGCAAATTTGAAGCTTGAGCATACATCCCAAATCCTATCAAATAGACTCATCCCCAAATCAAGAGAACAATCTCATTGAGAGAGCCCCTTAATGGCTCACATTCTCATTTGAGTTTTGTTTCTTCTTAGTCTCTCTTAAAGTTTATATTAATATTTGTTAGTTAATGCTTTGTTCCTTTAATAGATCAGTATTTCTTGCTAACATATTAGTGTATACATTTTGGCACGCCTGATGGGACCCCACTATGGGTCATTTAATCATCCATTTCAATCTATATGTTTCTTTTATTAACTAACCATCTAATGTTTCTTGTTGCTTGAGTGGATTGTAGGGTGTTTTTCTTGTTTTTGTAGGTTGAAGGGCGCACTTGGGAAGAAGACATACCCTCCAAAATTCAAAAATAGCTAAAAAATTAAAAAATTCTAGAAAAAATTTGTGCATTTCAGTTCTTTTCGCCCAGTGTTGTCTCCACAGATTGGTGTATGTGCCTGCCAACTGTCGTCTCCGCTTCTTACTCTATCATCTCTATGACCAAACTGACATCTTCATAGTTTGGCATCTCTACCTAGTCTTCTTCTATCAACGCCGCCACTAAACTGTCATCTCTACATCCTTTACTATCATCTCGACAGATTAGTGCCTTCACCAGATAGTCTATCATCTTCGTCATCACCTCTAGTCTTCTGTCGTCTTCGTCATTGCCAACCTCAACTATCATCTCCAAAAATTAGCGTCTTCATTTATCTCCTATTTTCTATGCTGCCAAACTAACCTATCGTCTTCGCATCTTTCTCTGTCATCTCTGAAGATTGGTGTCTCTATAGGTCAGCATCTCCGAATTTTGGTGTCTCGACCTATTGAACTGTCATCTCTACCTGTTTATGTTGCATTTTTGTTTTAGCATATCAGCTCTTGCGCTTTTGATGGTTCCATAGAGTAGAGGTTTTTCTAAGCATTTTTATGCCTAGGAAAAAGAACAAAAAAAGTTAAAAAATTTTTTCCCATAGTTAAGCTTTCATTTTGGAAGATTTTGGGTGACTAATCAATTTTCTTTTTTATCTCATATCAGGTTGGAGCAACAAACTTAATCATGTTTTTTAGGTTTTTCATGGAATGAACTTGAATGGTTAAACACATTTTTCTTTGAATGTATGTTGTTCAAAACACACTCTTGAATGCCATGGATTAAAATCAATTTTCCTTGGAATGCATGCTTAAAACAAATAACTCAATCTTGAATGCAAAAGATCAATTAACCATTTCAATATCTCACACTTCAATTTTTGTGCGAAAAAAGAATCTACATTCTAGAAACTTCCTAAATTATAAAAACCAAATAAAGACGCTTTAAGTGAGTTTGTAGTTGGACTCACCCTCTTTAATCACCCATCAATTTAACGATTGGTTGCAATCTCAGCGCCATCTATGGGGATGGGTCCAGCTAAGAGGGTGTTAAGTGCTCCACAAAGATCAAACTCCACTTATTTATGTTTTTATTAGTTTTTCTAACTTAGAAAATTCTTTGAATGCACATTAGGTTCACTAACACTTCATTTGGGCACTAAAATTGAACAACTCTTGATATGGAGGGCTTTCGGGCATGCGTTTGAAATTGAATTTCACAAACTTTTGTTTTGGGCTTAAAACAAGCTCACACTCAATCTTGAATACCTTAAAGAAAAATCAATCGATACTTGATGTGGAGGGCCTCCGAGTGCACGAGTTTACTTTTTTGTTGATGCTAACTCTTCTTCTTGTATTCATTCTTTGATTGATTTTACTTTTTTTAACACTTCAAGTTGTAATTGAACATTGTCTCTTAAACATGAGTGCTTACAAAGTCTATATCAACACACATAAGAGTCAGTTGGTAAAAGAAAAAGTGTGTTTTTTAGCCCAAAGTCATCCAAGTCTTCTCCCAACTTGTCATCTTTCGAGGCCAGCTTGGGTGCATAAGATTAGGATCCAAAACCTTCTTTCTCTTTTTAGGAGGCCTGCTTGGGGATTTCATCACCCCTTGGGACAACCTCAACTCCAGCATTCTGATAGAGTATAAAGATCGGGAGGTGAATCCAAAGACACCTCTCTTGGAATCAAGATTTTGTCACTTGGGCTAAGTCTCAAAAAATTTTATACCCTTGAGAAGTTAAAGAGGAGAAGTGGGTTACTGCTCCTCTCGGCTATGTGACATCTTTTTGTTTTCATCTATGGATTTGGGCCTCATGTACCTTGGGTATATCGAGGACTCCCTAGCTAAACCAACTGTCAACCTTGTAGACAACCATCTAGGGTGTTAATGTGTTTGAAGTGACTGATCAAAACATTTGTAAAACATACACACTCCTTGGCACAAGTATCACATTCTGAGAATCAAAACTTTTATCTGGTTGTTTCTATCTATTGCTTGATCTTTTATTTGTTGAATGAATATTTGCCAAACTGGGTCAATCCTAGCTTAGGGCATACTTAGCATAGTCACTACCTATTCTAGAAGTTGAATGAGTTAAAGAAAAATAAATGAGATCTCTCAAAGCCAAGCAGATTCAAGAATTCATGTCAGAACAACCCAAACCCAAACAGAAGTTTCACAAAGCCAAAGTTAAGCCATCTCAAGCATACCAAGAACTTTCAGCCAAGAGAAAGGAACTAACACCAAGCCCTCAAATTTCCAAACACCACAAAGAAGAGGACAAAGATGTCATGAAGCACTTCAAGATGCCTAATTAGATCGCACCATCCAACTTAACCAACATCTAGGAGTTAACAATGCTTATACCTTACCAACTAGGCATGAATTCTACATTTTGCCCCTAAATTTGATTAGACCCCCTTGTTTCCCCACATCTTCTTGCAAAAGCTTCACTTTAGAGTCATCTTTGTAGGAAAGCCAGCCATCTTTAGTCTTCCCCTTAAGCATTTTAGCTCATCCATCTCATTAGAACCAAACCATCTACCTAGCAATTGTTGTCACCTTGCCAAAAGTTTGCCATTCCTAACATCTTCCAAATCCACCAATCTCACCAAGGTTATCCCTTTGACAGAGCTTTGTCTAGGGTAATCTAGCTTTGTCACTTGTTATCCCTCATCACCTTGAGCTAAAGGTTGGGATCCACAAGTGGTCAATATCGTGTTCTTCCTAAAGGATAATCAATCTATCCTTAAGTTGACACAATCACCACCAAGCTTGCACATAGGAAAGCAGACCTTTCACAATTTGGCAACATATATTTGAGGTTAGAATCTCCAACCCAATCCTCCTTAGGTTTTTTCATATAGCTTTTCCTCAACCTAGGAAATCATTTTGCATAGAAAAGCCTTCCCCTTTTGCATCCATCAACATTGTTGCATCTCATCCCTAGGAACATTCTACATTTTCATGCCACCTGTCACTCGCTTAGCCAAGAAGAAAGAAATAATGGAGCCCTATCATTTGGATCAAACAAAATCACCCCCCTTGAGCGCTCAGCCATCCTTCAGCCTAGAGAAAGCTACACCATCACCTAGTGACATTGAATCTTTCATGAACCAACTAGGAAATGGAGTATTGGTGATCGCCATTATAGACAAGAACAAAGAAATAATCATGGCTAATTTTCAAAGGGTCAACATAGGACCCTTCAACTTTGGAAGACCTCCTCCCTTATCAAATCCATCTCATCTAATGTTTTGACAACTCCCACCACCCATAGGCTCTTATGATTCAAATTATCCTTAATATGTGCAAAAAGAAGAGCCTCAACTCACCCCATATGATCCAACAGACCCAAATATACCAGCCTCCACTCAAGTTGAGATCTCCCTTCCGCAAGTTGATAGTGTGCATAGGAAAAATAGGACAAAGTTAAGTCAAGTTATATCTTAAGTTAAGGAATTATTATATATATAATAAAACTAATTTATTCATTTAGCGAAAACATCCTAGATGTTATTCCTTAGGTGAGAAAAGTTAGTTTTTTATTTTTGGACACTTGTGAAGACATGAAGGCTGACATGATACAATAACTCGGTATAAAGGAAAAAAGTTTGGAGGAAAAGTTGTGTAATGTCTACAAAATCTCGATAGGACTAGAGTATGGTAATGTAGTTAATGAATAAAATACATCTAGGTATCTCTTCCTACACAAGAAATCCCTACTCAACTAGGCACAACTTTTCCCATAACCTAACCTATCTGTTAAGGCTTGCTCATGAAGCTAAAACTATATTTTGGCCTCCTAACTAGTTAGTATGTTATTGAAAGCATTTGAGGCTCTTCCTAGGGTGTTTTGGACTCCTTTACATCCATTTCCCACACTTAATTAATTATATTTCTATATGATCCATTGAAACTCTTCAAAATGTCCTATTAGGACTATTAGCCCTCAATTAGCTCTCTTAACTGACTAATTTGGATTTTGTGAAAAAAATACCACAAGAAGTCTTCAAAATAACTTTAGATAAGGATACCCTTTTTTAAGGCCTTAAATATACCTATTTTTTCAAGATCCCAACTTCTACTCAATTCCCTAACCCTAGTTTTAAGGGTTTGGTTGGGTTTAATGGCCTTTTAGACCAGTCAGTAATAAAATTTCTCCTACTTTGTTCCTAGTGATATGGGAGACTTGTCCCTCCACATGTAGTGGCTCCACTCAATTCCTTACTAGGTCATAACATGAATTCATCTCAAAAATCTCCACCCTTTCAATATTTACTCTTTCCTTGGCTCGATTTCTTGTTGAATACCTCGTGGTCTCACCTAGGGATTCCAAGGAATTGGCTTGGGACTTAGTTTATGAATTCATGCTTCTTCCCACATACTCTATAGGATTTCTACTATTATTCCTCAAGGTTTCATGAACTTTCAACCAATGGGAATGTTGGTAGACATCTTTTTGTCAAACTGCCCAAGAGAAGCCAGCATGCAGTCTATTTTTAAAAAAAAAGAAAACATTTCTTTTTCACACAAGGGATTCAAAGATAAACTCCCATCAAAACCATACAATTATTAAAAAAAAATTAGAAACTATATTGCAAACAAAATTCCTTATTCCAATTACATAGAAATAAAAAACTCAAATTCTTATTCAAACTGACATGGATTTGCTGATCTGATGTAGGATGTCGCACAACGCCAAACTTCCAAACTATACAAAATGATTCAGAAGGATTCATATACTTTTTCCACACCTAACTCAACCAAATTTTAAGTATTGGTAACCTCCCAATAAAAATTTTAACCAATCTTGCAATTTTACAAGAAAAGTCTCACTTTCTACAAAATTGTTATTATGCAAGTTTTGCAAAATTGACAATTTTTGCATTTTAGAAACTTAGACTTGGTGAGAACATTCCATATGACTCCAAAATTTGAATGGAAGATATATAAGTCATATTTTTACCATTACCATGTCTATATATCCAAAATTTCTTATTTGGCCCTCTAAATCAACTTCTTTTTTTCACTCTTTCACCTAATTGACAAAAAATGCAACATAATTTAAGTGTTTCTTGTTTCCCATACAAAATCATGACTCACTAATGACTCCTTATTCCTAAATACTATGTCTATGTTGCATCCATACTTTTAGACCCTAATTTTATTCTTAGGCTTCTTGGATCTAACCTAGGTTCTCCTACATCATAGTCTCCAAATGACCTGAAAAGTCATTCTAGGACTTTCAGAGGGAATGAGAGAGAGCTCAATGCCTTTCTTCTTGAAATATCCTTTTGCAACCCAAGTAGCCTCATGCTTTGGTTTTCACTACCAATTAAGAAGATGGTTCAAATAGGTCATGTTCCTAGTCACCTTGTGCACTTTCAAACTTATAATATTTCTAGCTTGCAACTTGCTACAATGTCCTATAGGTATTCATCCTTTTTTGGAGTTGAAGATAGAGTAGGACGCTTGTATCCAACTTGATCTACAATATTGAAGGAAGTGGAGATCCCCATATCTACTGGGAGATCAACTTGGTAAGCATTGGCTCCATAGTTGGCCATAATTTTGCATGGCCTCACTTTCCTCATCTGGAGTTTATGCGGTTCCCCTTTTGATAATCTATTTTTATTGAGATGGACCATAAAATAGTCCCCAACTTGAAACTACACATCTCTCTTCTTGGCATCTTCTCTTTTCTTCATGGTTTTTGTATTCTGATCCAAGCTTTGTTTGATCATGTCATGAACCTCCTTCATTGAAAGAGAAAAATTTTCAATTACTCCACTGCCTTCTACACCTACCTTCATATCCCCAACCTCAAGGATGCCTCTAGGATGCACTCCATACACCACTTCAAAGGGACTCTTCTCAGTGGATCTATTGATGGTATCATTGTAGGCACATTCTTCTTGTGCAATGATGTGGTCCCAACTCTAACCATACTCTTTGGTCAAACACCTCAACAGATGTCCCAAGCTCTTGTTGGCCACCTTTTTCTACCCATCCATTTGAGGATGATAGGCAGATCCAAATGATAGGTTAGTTCCCAATTTATGCCACAGAGCCTTCCAAAAATAACTCATAAATTTAGTATCTATATTAAACACTATTCTAAGATGCAATCCATGTATCCTTACTACCAATTTGAAAAATAGATTAGCATTGGCACATGCATCATGTGTGGTCTTACATGGCACAAAATGAGCCATCTTGTTGAATCTATCCACAATGACATAGAAACTAGCATATCCCTACTTTGTCTTAGGTAGCCCCACCATAAAATATATGCTCAAATTTTTCAAAGGCATTTGAGGAATGGAAAATGGTTGGTATAACACTACATTGGTGGTAAATCCCTTAAATTTTTGACAAACAATGTGACATTCCACATCCTTGCTCAATGTAGGCTAGTAGTAGAAATTTTGTACCAAATATATTATTTTTTGAATGCAAAAATGTCCACTCAAAGCACCATTATCCTTCTCTTGGATGAAGTTTTCCTTGATAGAGCCACTTGGCACACACATTTGATTGCCCTTGAACAAGAGGCCCTCCTACAAGTTAAAATAAGAGTAATCATGATGAAAATGGTTAGCATAATCCATACACACTTTATAAGGTTGAGAAAAGTATGGATCATCAAGGTACATCTCCTTAAAGTTCTCAATCCTCACACTCCTAATCTACACTTCTTGTATTGTTAGCAACCTATGGCTAAGTGCATTTACAAACCTATTTGCGATGACCATTTTATGTTTCATAGTGAAGGTGTAGTCTTGAATGTACTTCACCCACTTCATGTGCTTATGTCTCAACTTTTCTTGGGAATTAAGAAATCTTAAGAATTGATTATCAAAAAATACCAAAAATTATTTAGGCAAAATAATGCCTCCATTTCCTCAAAGCTTTGACCAAGGCATACAACTCAAGGTCATAGGAAGAATACATCCTCTTGGCTTCATTAAATTTTTCACTATGGAGAGCAAATGGCTTACCCTCCTAGCTAAGTACTACTCCAATGGAAAGGTTACCGACATCAAATTCAACAATAAACAAATTCTCAAATCTAGGTAGAACTAAAATAGGTAGGGTGGAAATCTAATGTTTTAACTCATCAAAGTTTAGAGTGGCTTCATTAGTCCATTTAAACTTGACCCTAATCCCACCTTTTATAGTTTCTAGAAATAGGATACAAAAATGACTAAAATGTTTTATGAACTTCCTCTTTAACTAAGCTAAGCCATGAGATATCCTTACTTCTAATGTAGATTTAGGGGTTGTCCAATTACGGATAGCCTCCACCTTAGTAGGATCCATCTTGACTGCACTTGTGAGATGACAAAAACCAAGTAGACCAACTCCTCCTTCATAAAAATAACATTTTTCAAGTTGATGGTGAGTTTAGCATCAAATAACCTCTTCAAAACCAAACTTAGGTGCATTAAATGTTATTCCTTTGTACTAGTAAAAATAAAGATATCATCAAGGTAAATTACCACTAACTTACCCAAGAAATTAGAAAACATTTCATTCGTGAGCCTCATGAATATAGATGCGATATTTGACAAACCAAATGGCATCACTAGCCACTCATAGAACCCTTAAGTAGTCTTAAAAGTTTTCTTCCACTCATCTGCCTCCTTGATCCTTATTTGATGATACTAACTCTTTAATTCAATTCTAGTGAAGCACTCTGCATTGCCCAAACAATCTAGAAAATTTTCAATTCTTAGGATTGGGAATATGTATGTGATAGTTATCTTGTTTATTGCTCTTGAATCCATACACATCGTCCAAGTACCTCCATTCTTTGGCACTATGATAGTTGGTACAACACATGGGCTTACACTTTTCCTTATTAAGCCATGATCCAACAACTCCTACACCTACACTTACTTGGCAATCTCACCATGTTGGCTAGGTGTAACTTATAGGATACTTTATTAAGTAAGTTTTATCCAAGGATCAAGTCTATCTAATGGCTGATAGATCTCTTAGGTAGCAATTTTTACTCTCCATCACCTATAATGTCCTCAAACTAACTCAGTAGTTCTTGCACTTCCCTAGGTAACTATGATTTTATTGTGCTCCTTGCACTTTGGGGCTTGAAAAAAAAGGCATACCATGTGCCTTCATCTTCACTCATGATGGTATTGAACTCCTTCTTGGGTAAGTGCACCAAGTTGTGTTGCCAAAACGGGGTATAAGTGGACACCTTTTTCCTGAAATCAGCAATTTCTGGACTTCAACAAGAATTTGAAGATGGTTACGCTCAAAATTTTAAGATATGAAAAAAATAAAAGTCATAGTCCTCTGAATCTAGTTTATAAACTACTATTTTTTTTTCAAAATGGTTTAGTTTTAGGTCATCAAGAAAGGGGGCCACAAAAAATAGTACTATTTATTCTAGAAAAACATAACATAGTACAAAGTGTGGCCCCCCTAAAATTTTAACTTTTTTTTTGAAAATCTTTAATCGCTCTAGTCAAAAGTTACCTAACATTATGTAGTTTATCCCAAATTTTTTGGTTAATTTTATAATGTTTACTTTTTTTAAACGAATTTTTTAATCAGACATATCCCAAAAACATGAAATATCTGTGTGCTCCCCCTAGAAGTGATTGAAAACTAATCTTAAATCAAAACTTCTTTTTTTCAAAGTGTGTAGAATGGAGTCTAGTTTTTAAAAAACTAAGTTGTTGCAAAGTTCGATGAACGAGCTAAAATCTATAGCCCAATTAGTACATGTTTGTTTTTGAAAAAAAATGGACATACATTCAAAAGAAATTATAGATGAGAGGCTTCAAATAGTTCAAATAAAAAATAAATTATATGGTTGTGTAGCTAACACAGAGACCCAAAATGTCATGTAACCTGATTTTATCGATGCTTAACCATGAGGAAACTGGAAGGAGAGCACACAAGAAAAATCAATCATTTGTAGAAAAACATGTCTCAGACTAGTTTATAGACTCCAAAGCTTTAGGTTGGATCCCCAAGGCAAAGCCAAACATTAGGCTTGGTAGAATGTAAAGCTTTAAATAGCACGTACGCCCTATAGTACGTGCATGCTATAGTGTGTATGCACTATTTAAAGCCTTTTAAATTTACTTTTAAATAGCGCGTACGCACTTTGTAAATTTTCTTTTTTGGAAAAGTGTGCATGCACTTTAATGCATACACACTATAGTGTGTACACACTATGGCTTGGCGCACCCAAGCCATAGTGCATGCGCACTATAGTGCGTATGCACTATAGCACATGTGCGCTTTGCAAAACTAGAATGAGAAAAAGAGGTGTCATCTTTTTGGAACCACAACTTGGTGCACTTACCCTCTCACCTATTATCAGTCCATTAATTTCCATCTTCATATTTCTTTCCCCTTCCAACAAATATTGAATGGTGTGAGATTCTTCCCCTTTCTTAAACTTGTATATATTCTTCCTACCATCATATTGTGCCTCTTTGTCATATTTCCATTGTTTCCTTAAAAGGAGATGGGATGCATCCATGGGAAGTATATCACAAAGTACTTTATCCTTATACCTTCAAATGTTAAAGTCTACCCATGTTTGTTCTTTCTTTCTTTTTTCTTTTTTTTTCTTTTAAATTTAAAGAGGGGTAAACACTTTGACCTGGAGGTATGAACCAATGAGGCCATAAATGGTGGACCTCATCCCCATTGGATTTGAACCTTGATGGAAAGGATAAAAAATTAACGACTTAACCATCACAACATGCCACTATTGGCAACCCATGTTTGTTCTTTCACTTCTATATGATGACCCTTATTTAGCCATGTGACTCTATAAGGATTGTTCTGAGGAAGCTTTTTAAGTTTCAACTTATCTTGTACCTCTTCTAACACTATGTTATTAGTAGAACTAGAGTCAATGATAACCTTATATACCTTTTTTTTCTCTTTTGTATTTGATCCTAAATAGGGCTCTCCTTTGACTTGGCCCTTCCTTCATATGCTCTCTAATGACTGTCCTCCTAGACATCAGATTTTCTCCTTCTTTTGAATCCAATGGGATAGTTGTTGCCTTCTTACCTTCAAAAGCTTCTTGTGCATAGCAAAAATTTCTTTCCCTTGATGGAGAAGCCTTCTCTGGACACCTGTAAGAAGAATTTCCAAGTTGGGTACAATTATAACATTTCATTATGGAAAAGTATGAAGGTCCCCTGGCTTGATTATTACTTTTTCTCATAAAAATATTATTGTCTCTACCTCTGCCTCTTTGATTGAATCCTCCTCTTGGGCTATTTAAACCACTATCTTCACTTGTTTTGTTATGCCCTTGGGTTCTAGTCTCTTGGCCTTTTCCACCACTAAAGCTCCCGCTTTGGTTACCCTGTTCTTTTCCCTTTCCTCTACTTCTATTGCTAAAGTCGTGTTTCTTCTTTAGTTTTTCTTCAACCTTATGTACTAGTTGATAGAACTTTTTTATAGTATTAGGAGTCTAAAATTGAATTTCCTCTTGAATATTCCACCTTATTCCATTGATATACCTTTTTCCCTTGATTCTTTAAGCTTCTTGCATCTTGGATCTAAGGCATGACCTGTGGAATTTTTAAGTATAGCTTGCCACAACATTCTCTCTTTGTTTGAGATTCTGCCTCTTGGTATGCATCTACACCTTAAATTGTTCTAGAAGATAGGTTTTTCCTATTGTTCTCACCATACTTTTCCAATTGGCATAGGATCAAACCCCCAAATTCTTGTAGATGAGCTAACCCTATCTTTAAGGAGTTTCTAGGGTTTAATGGCCTTTTATATAAGTGTCAATATAATTTCTCTTGCTTCCTTCCTAATGGTCTTGGAGACTTGTCCCTCCATATGTAGTGGCTCCACTCAATGACTTACTAGGTCATAACACCCATTCATCTGAAAATGATCTTACCATGAAAGATTTACTCTTTCCTTTGTTCAATTTCTAGCAAAATACATCGTGGTATTGCTTAGGGCTTCTAGGGAATTGGCTTGGCCCTCCATTGATGACTTCATGCTTCTTCTCATATACTCTACACGATGTCTACTTGCATTCCTCAAGGTTTCATGAGGTTTCAACCATGGAGAGTATTGATAGACATTTTTTGTCTAGACTTCCCAAGATAAGCCACTAAGCAGTTTGTTTACAAAAACATTTATTTTCTACACAAAATGGATTGAAAAAAACTCCTACAAAAATTAAAAAATTAGTAAACACAATTTAGAAGCTACATTGCAAACAAACTTCCTAATTCTAACTACATAGCAATCAAAAAATCAAATTCTTATTCAAATGTCATGGATTTTCTGATCTGTTGTAGGATGATGTACAACACCAAACTTTTGAGCCATACAAAATGGTTCATAGGGTTTAATATACATATTCTACACCTAAATCAAGAAACTTTCAAATGTTGGTAACCTCCCAATAACCATTTTAGCCAATCTTGCAATTTGACAAGAAAAGTAGCACTTCTTACAAAATTGTCAAAATGCAATTTTTGTAAAATTGATCATATGACTCCAAAACATGCATGAAAGACATATAGGTCATATTTTGATAATTCCCATTTATCCATATCTAGCTTTTATTATTTGGCCCTCTAAATCATCTTTTTGGACTTTTTCACTTAACTGATCACAAATGCAACATACCTTAAGTGTTTCTTATTTTTCACACAAAATCATGACTCAATCAGGAATCCTTATTCCTATATACAAGGTCTATGTCCTATCTAGGCTCTTAGACCCTTATTTTCTTCTTAGGCTTTTTGGATCTAATCAGGTGCTCCTACACCATATTGAGATGCTAATATTTTTTGAAGTGAATTTGATGCTAGATAATTGAAGGATCTATAAATGCAAATATATGTACAATAAACTTGAGATTAAAATAAACATATATAGAATATATTAACACTATCAAAAGTTTTAGGTGTCTATTCCTTGTGTTTATAGAATATTGTTTTAATTTCTCTTTTGGTCAATGGGCTCATCCTGGATAAATTTTGTAAATGTAATAACAACTTATCAAAGGATTCTAACAAGGTCTATTCCTCTAACAAAAAATTGAGGTAGTATATAGGTGTGATAGACTCCTAACATGGTCAATATCTTTCACAAGATACATTTTATTAGTGGATCATTTTTTGGGTTCTATCCCCACTCATGTTTTCCCTTGGCTAGGATTTCCTTGGTAAAAAATAATTATCTTATGAGTTTCATTGTGTTATTTCTATGGTTACCTTTTTGTATATTCACATATACATGTTATAAAGTTGTTAAAGATGTCCACACTTGGAAAGAAAGTTGTGAAATAGTGAGCCACCCGCCCTCTCAATATTTAATATTTCTTAAAAATACTACCTAGAAATAATCCCTCACCATCATATTAAATTGCTATTATTAACCTTATTGGGAGCAGTTTACCAATAAATCTTTAGACCCAAAAATCACATAACTAAGTATGTGATTTTAGTATGAGATATTTAAAATTTAATAAAGCTTTAATTTGTGTTTTCACATGTTTATATGAAGTAATAGATAATCACCATAGATTTGAGAATAAATTGTTAGTTTATAGAGGGTTTCTATATTTGGAACTAATGACTAAATGGAAAAATATATTTTTGAGGATTTAAAGGGAAAAAATGTCTATTTTCACCATTTCAATTATCAAAATTTATATAGATCTAGAGAAAATGATTTTGAAGGTGACAGGAAATATTTTAGATATTTTTTTGGATACCTTTATAGTATCAAATCAAGGTATTTACACATATGGAACTCTTAGTTTGAATAATATTTAGTTATAGAGTTGTGTAGATATGGACAAGTCCAAATTTTTTATAGTTTTTTAATATAAAAAGAAGCAACATGGTACTAACCAAAGGTACAAATAACAAACACTAGATACTATTAAATAATATATTAACAAAACCTAGTGCAAGCCATCAAGTAAAAATAGAAACTAAAGTCTACCTATAGTATCAATGAATTGGTTTAAATGTAGTTAACCCACTTGTTAGAAAGGATAGAGTTGTCATTGCATTGAAAGATTGACCTATCAATGCCTGATATAACCAATAGTCTTATAGAACCATAGGAGGTGATTAAGCCATGTCATGAATCCTGCAAGGGACACTGGACCACTACCAAAAATCCCCCTCTCAACATCACATGCTAACAAGATTTTGTTAGAGTAAATAATTAATTATTTATTCTATTTACTTAAGCTTACTTAGGTAAATGCATTTCATTAATTAGTTGTAGCCTAGGAGTTTGTTATAAGTTTTTAACAATATGAGAGTTTTTTCTCTCCTAAGTCATACTTATCCTCTCACATTCTTCAAGGACTTTCCACCTCATGTGGATGTATGCTTAATTGTCACACTTATCTCCTAGCATCTTCTAGCCTGTTCTAGTAGATTCCTTGAGCTCTTTATATTCAAGTTCTCTCATTGTATTTTCATAACTCATATCTCATTATTACATATTGTAAATACATATTTTCTTGTGTTGCAATATCTTTTCTCTCTCATGTCTGTTTAGGGATTTTTCCCTAGTTCCTTGGCTTCCCTTTGACAGGTTTTTGCATGCGGGTGATCTTGGGCATCTTCGAAGTTGGATTTCATCAACTCCAACATGGCATTTGAGCATTCATACTGCTGCTTTATTGAAGGATTTTTGAAGCCATGATCTGGAGTCACAAACCCTAGCTTGTTTGTGCATTTTTCTTCAAATCGGGGGAACAAAATTTTTTTGGAGCACTTTGGACCCAAATGAACACTACCATTGGATCCGAAAGCCCATTTGCAGTCATGATTCATATAAATCTTTTTTGTTTTTTGATATAGAGCTTTGAGAGGCAAAAAAAATTGTTAGAGGGCCTTACGTATGGTTGTACGGATGATTTGGCAAAAAAATTTAAAATTAAAAAGTGGACACTATTGTCGAGCCACCACGGGGCCACCACTACACCACCTACACATAGCCTACAGTGGTTGTAGCTAGTAGTGTCACCGCAGGTCCTCAAAACCCCGTCACTACCAGCAGACCTCCCCTACACCACTCACCTACAACCTTTGCTGAAAGCAACACCTTTAATTGCTGCTCCGCCGGTGTTCTCTGCTCGTTTTATAGCCTCTCCACTTCTAGTGACCAAAAAATGTGAGTAGCTCTTTTGCCACTTGGCACACTATGAGGGGTGACACGCGGCCTAGGTACCACATGTCACCTTGCCACCCAGACCCACCACATCACTCCTCCCACGTTAGATTTTTCCACATGGCTACCACGTGGCTTCTTTTTTTGCTACAATGGCTACTGGGCCATCAATTTTAATCCAATGATTTGTTGACATTAGCATGACATTAGTACTACATTAGTAGACCTTCCTTGTACATCTCCAAGGTCCTTTTTGACCTACTTGTAGTTTTTTGGCCATAACTTTAGCATACAGAGGTATTTTTTTTATTTGAAAGAAGCGTTGAAAAGCTGGTTCTAAGATGAAAACATTAGTGTAGGTAGTTTTAGGTTTTCATGCATTTTTATTTCCCATGTTTTTAGTTGATGTGTAAAGTTTTGTTTTTGACTCCAGCATGCATATCTTTTGCGTCCCATGTCAATTTTTTGAAAACGTTATATTTTTGGTAAGCTGGTTCTATCACCTTTTCAAAAATGTGGTCTTTTTTCTTAAATTTTGGCCCATGCTCTTTCTATCATATTTGGTGGATATCTTGGGTGTTTTACATCTGGGGATCATTTTCCTAGCATGGTTTCTTTTGTTTTAGGTTGTACTTTCTTTTAAGTCATCTTTTTCCCTATTCTGATCATTGTAAACATCATTTGTAAGAACTTTTGTATACACACTGAGATAAAGTGTCACTTTTGCATTTTGAGTTTTCATGAACGTTGTTTTTGAGTCAGTTGTACATGCACTATTTTTATAAAGCACCATAGGGGGATAGTTGTTTTCTATTTTAGGAATCCTCCCTTTCTCAAGTGAGTGTCCCTTCTATGACATTAGCCTGATGCGGCATTAGTGTGACCATGTCTTTATAGGTGTCTGTACTGCTTCCTCTCTCGTTGTTCTTGGTTTTTTTGCAAGAGACTTTGGCCCACCTTCTCAGTTGCCTATCATCTCACCCCATCTGCAATAAGGGGAGGTTATGCTATTTTTCTAACCTATCCTTGGTTTGATGGTTCGATAGTGTGAAGTATGTATTTAGTGGTTGATCCTATATAGAAAGTGATTACAGTGGCTGGTTACCTATGCATTTCGGTGAGATGGATCATCTACCATATAGACACACTCGGTTGATGCCTTCTTCTTCCATGGAGGGTCTTTAGATTAGTAGTTTTCTTTTTGATGGAAGATTTTTTGCGGCTTCTTCATGCTTCAATGATGCTCTTCATGATCACTCCTTGTTCCTATTTTAGGGGACATTTTCCTAGTTGGAGGCTTCTTCAGTTCTTTACTAGGTTTCTTACCTCTTTTTCGGGGAGGGTTTTTCCCACGTGGTTCTCTTTCTTTCCCCATTTTTAGAGGTTGCATCTCTTGTCTTTGTACATGGGTACCTAACATGGCCTTGTTGCCAAGACCCATTTCTGCATTTCTTAGTTTTGTGAGCTTAAGGCATTTCCCTAAGTTGCACTTAAGGGTGGGTGTTAGAGTAAATAATTAATTTATTATTATTTATTCTATTTACTTAAGCTTACTTAGGAAAAAGCATTTCATTAATTAGTTGTAGCCTAGGATTTTGTTGTAAGTTGTTGACAATATGGGATTTTTTTCTCTCCTAAGTCATACTTATCCTCTCACATTGTTCAAGGACTTTCCACCTCATGTGGATGTATGCTTAGTTGTCACACTTACCTCCTAGCATCTTCTAGCTTGTTCTAGTAGATTCCTTGAGCTCTTTATATTTAGGCTCTCTCATTGTATTTTCATAACTCATATCTCATTATTACATATTATAAATACATATTTTCTTGTGTTGCAATATCTTTTCTCTCTTATATCTATATAGGGTTTCTTCCCTAGCTCTAGTCTCTTCTCTCCTTCGCTTCCCTTTGATATGTATTTCATCAACTCCAACAGATACAAACCTATGACCAAGCTCTAATACCAATTGTTAGAAAGGACAGAGTTGTCATTGTACCAAAAGATTGACCTAGCGATGCCTGATACAACCAATAGTCTTATAGAACCATAGGAGATGGTTAAGCCATGTCGTGAATCCTATGAGGGATGCTGGGCTACTGCCAACACCACTAACCATGATCTGCATTTTTAAGGATCCATATGTGACAAGCCCCCTTAATAGCTACATTCTTAAACTGAAAAAAATAATTAAGGAACTAAGTGAGCCCTTTAAGAATAATAGAAACCAGCCAGTCACAAGAAGAAAATAAATAATGAAGGGGTGATAAAATAATCCTTAGAAGGACCAGAAACCAAACCTTGGCAACACGTAGCCTATTATTCTTTCATTGTCATACCAATAGGTCCATTATGAAAATAATTGGCTATTGAAGTGAGCATTCCAAAATGCCTTTCACCCCTTTAGAAAATCCCTATCTAGTTCAAAATTAAAGGAATCTATCTCAATATAAGTAGGTGGATGATAGATCATGAAACCCATGCTAGGGGAGAGAAACCTCCAAAAATAAGTACTATCACTAATAGTAACCGAGCTAGCTTCCCCTTTAATAAATATTAGCTCTACCACCAAAATCACAAGGATAAACTCCACCTATATAGGAGTCAATCTTGTTGGTGTAAATAGGTATTTACTATTTACACTTTACTTAAGTTTACTTAGGTTAGTGCAATATTTTATTATTTTGCATTATTTTATTATTTCTCTTTATGAGACACTTAAGAGTTTGTGCATCTTCTAGAGTTGTCATGTAGACAACATAGAAGTACGCAACTCTAATTATGCACATGGTGTCTACACCATAGGAGTTTGCATCATTCACTGAGTTGTCATGTTGACAACATAGTTTTTCGCACTCCTAATTTTGCACATGTTGTCTACAACATTGATGTGTGTTTCACCTTTGTAGGCTTATCCTTCATAATCGCACTTACTTTCATGCATAATGGAGGATAACCCATATCTAGTGGACATGTGCCTAGTTTTTTGACTTATCATGATGCTGATTCCAAGGCATTCTAGATGCATCTCAAAGGCCTTTATATTGAAACACTCCTAGTGTACTTGTACAGAGAGTTGAATACTATATAGTTATTTTGATCATACTCTAGTCTCATTTGTGCTTGTGTTTTGAGTTCCTTGGTCTTGGGTAAATTCTACTCTAAGGCAGATTCTTACATGGTATCAAAGTTGAGGGAGATACTCGTCACATAGCCTTTGGAGACCTAGTTGCTTCATCTCTTTAAGGGACCCAATTTAGATCCAGAGCATTAGCTACAATTGGGAGCGTATAGAGCCAAAATGAACCTCACCATTGCATCTAGAGTGATGATTCGGAGAACATTGACTATAAATTTTGCCTATTTTAGGCCATAGTCAACTGGGAGGAAAATTTTTTTTGCAAATCGAAACTCGAAGGCCCAATTTGCAATTGGGTATGATCATTTTATTTGATCTGATTAGTTGTATTTTTAGATCTGATCTCTACAGTTTCTTTCAAAATCATTTTTCAAATTAGTTTTTCACGTAGAGAAATTTTTTTTTTACTTTCAAAATCATTTTTCGAATTAGTTATTCATGCAGAGAAAAAAAATTTGTTGGCTCTTCTCTCTCTATATATTTTTTGTGCCACATGTATTTTATTTAGTGCAGGGGCATTTTATTTATCGTGCAAGCTGATTAAAGTCTATCTGAGTGAGCCATACTATAGCTATGAACTTCATCATAGAGCACATCCGACATCCAGTAGAGTGCACTCTGCCCAACCCAATGTATTTCACTCTACATTTATCCTTGCGGGTTGCACATTTTATAAAATTGATAATAAGAAAACTCGATGAATGTGAGATTTTTGCAAAAAAATTTGACAGTGATTGATGAAAATTAGTGACACCTTTTTTCAATCTAATAGTCTCAACCTTTGGTAGACCCTCCTATGCATAGTGACATGTGTCGCAAACAGGATAGGCCACGTGCCTTAAAGCATTCAGCCATGCAGATCCCACAGTAACCAACACACATGTGGATGCCAAATCAGCAGCTGTACCAGGGCAAGTTTGATTTTTTTGTACAATTTTCTACATGCCATGGAATTGTCTATGCCAGGTGATGTCATCAAAGGCTCGAGCACACAATGACATCATCAGTTTGATAGCCTAAATTTAACAACCATTTAACCGTCATGCTAGGGTATTTTTGAATTGTTGCGACGACCATTGACCATCAAATTTAATACAGTGTTTTCCTCTACAGACCCCTCATCATTTGTAATTTTGATTTTCGAGCTCAATTTCAAATGGCCATAACTCAATCATACGTACTCCAAATCAGGTATAATGTTTTTTGATTTTGGGTAAAATTTCCTAAATTTTTCAGTGGTGCTGCTAGTTTTTGGTTTTGGTGAATGGATTGGTTAGTATAAGTTTTTTTTGGCGACTATAATTGGCTAATCCTAATTTTTGCAACTTCAGAGGTATTGTATGTGCTCATCTGGACTACTTTTCAGGTTCTACTTTTTTTGAAAGTGTATATTTTTTTAATCTAATTTTTAGATCTATAGTCAGATTGTAGTCTTATTTGGACAAAAGTATCACTTTCAGCGATAGGTCTTGTTTTGCATTGTAATGCTTCACAATTGATGTAATTTTGAGCTACATTGCAATAGTCCAAATTTGCAGTCTATATAGAGGTCGTAATCAAAAAAATTAGAAAGTCCACTTTGTCCATTTTGGCAAGTGGCCCATTGTAAATGCACTATATATAAAGTGCCAAAATCATTTTTGTCGGGGGGGATTTTTTGATTGAGTGAAAAGGGGGGTTGTGTACTATGTACTATGTCTCCTTTATGATAGAGGCCCACACCACTCTTACCCACTCACAATCAAGAATGCAACAATATGGAGACCAATAAAAAAAATGCTTCACAAGAAATTTTATTATACTTGAAGATCCTTACAACACCCACAAGATGATATCAAGCTTCTCCTTGAGCTTCCACTCCTCGAGCTTCTCCTTGAGCTTCTTCTCCTCAAGCTTCCCCCTTGAGCTTCATTACAAATGATAATAAGCCTTGCTTAAATAGGCACTTCTAACCCAAGACATTACAAACACAACCAATGTGGGATAAAAGGTAAATACAACTACCTTTAAATAAATATTAAATTCTCACCCAAATACAACTAAGCACCCAAAAAAATATTAAATACATGATTTATCCAAAACCTTCTAGAATTTCCACCTAGACACCTCGATTAATGGAATGACAACTATTTTTCTTATTTTTCTATTTACGCCACCTACGCACCTTGAAAATAGAAATTCCTCTTTTCTTTTTCTTTTTTTCTCCTTTTTCCCTTTTTATTTATTTATTATTTCTCCTCTAATTTTCGTCACTTTTCTCTCTCCTCCAGAATTTTTTTTTTTTTTTTTTTCTTTTTCAATTTTTTTTTTTTTTTTCCCAATAATTTTCCAATGCAAGATGCTCCTGCATCAGACTCCCCCGGTAGATAGAAAAGTGTGTCCCACACTTTGATGCCAAAAGAAAGATCTACCACCATCTTCATCTTCACCAAAGGCTTCCACCTCAATAGGGACAACAAAACCACCATGCAAATCCTCCACATCTGCATTACTCTATCAAACACTAGAATCTCAACCATCCAATCAACATGCTCATTCCTAGGAACAAACTGAACATAATGCTTCATTAGCAAACTCCCATTCACATCAACAACTAGTGCGTCCATACTAGCAATAAAAAACTCCACATCAGCGTCCACATGTACATTTCCATCAACACATGCAAAACTCTCAACACTAGAAACCTCATTGCTCACAACAAGATGCTCTGCAATACATAACTTACCTCCAACAACAACTGGATCATCCACGACCAAGTGCTCTGCAACATACAAGTCACCACCAACATCAACTAGATCATCCACAACCGAGTGCTCCACAATCTCCTCAACCAATTGATCATGAAAACCAACCTCTGTCCCAACATCAACAACATTAGGAATATCTTCAGCAACAACCTCTAGTTGCTCTGTAGGTTCTGCATCAAGCTCCACAAACTGATCAGCAAAACCATCCTCTTCCACCTTGACCTTCTTAGCTTTAGCATCCAACCGAGAAAACATCTTAGAAAAATTCCTCTCCACTATATCATGGATTTTTGCAATCATCTTAGGGTCCAATCCTCTTGGAGCCATCTTCCAAGATCTTCGTAAACCCTCTGCAACAAATCCTTCCCACGCTCCTTGTGATAACCAAATTGTTTGCAAGTCAGATCGCAACCTGCCACCTCACACGAACAATCAGAAACCACATCACAAGTCTAGGACAATGGATTTGCAATCCACAAGCTCTGATAAACTTTGCCCAACCAAGGTCCTAGTACAAACTGCCTCACACTTTGGCGATCTGCTTGTACACTCAGGAACTCCTGCTCTGATACCACTTGATAGAGGGCCACACCACTCTTACTCACTCACAATCAAGAATGCAACAATATGGAGACCAATAAAAAAAATGCTTCACAAGAAATTTTATTATACTTGAAGATCCTTACAACACCCACAAGATGATATCAAGCTTCTCCTTGAGCTTCCACTCCTCGAGCTTCTCCTTGAGCTTCTTCTCCTCAAGCTTCCCCCTTGAGCTTCATTACAAATGATAATAAGCCTTGCTTAAATAGGCACTTCTAACCCAAGACATTACAAACACAACCAATGTGGGATAAAAGGTAAATACAACTACCTTTAAATAAATATTAAATTCTCACCCAAATACAACTAAGCACCCAAAAAAATATTAAATACATGATTTATCCAAAACCTTCTAGAATTTCCACCTAGACACCTCGATTAATGGAATGACAACTATTTTTCTTATTTTTCTATTTACGCCACCTACGCACCTTGAAAATAGAAATTCCTCTTTTCTTTTTCTTTTTTTCTCCTTTTTCCCTTTTTATTTATTTATTATTTCTCCTCTAATTTTCGTCACTTTTCTCTCTCCTCCAGAATTTTTTTTTTTTTTTTTTTCTTTTTCAATTTTTTTTTTTTTTTCCCAATAATTTTCCAATGCAAGATGCTCCTGCATCAGACTCCCCCGGTAGATAGAAAAGTGTGTCCCACACTTTGATGCCAAAAGAAAGATCTACCACCATCTTCATCTTCACCAAAGGCTTCCACCTCAATAGGGACAACAAAACCACCATGCAAATCCTCCACATCTGCATTACTCTATCAAACACTAGAATCTCAACCATCCAATCAACATGCTCATTCCTAGGAACAAACTGAACATAATGCTTCATTAGCAAACTCCCATTCACATCAACAGCTAGTGCGTCCATACTAGCAATAAAAAACTCCACATCAGCGTCCACATGTACATTTCCATCAACACATGCAAAACTCTCAACACTAGAAACCTCATTGCTCACAACAAGATGCTCTGCAATACATAACTTACCTCCAACAACAACTGGATCATCCACGACCAAGTGCTCTGCAACATACAAGTCACCACCAACATCAACTAGATCATCCACAACCGAGTGCTCCACAATCTCCTCAACCAATTGATCATGAAAACCAACCTCTGTCCCAACATCAACAACATTAGGAATATCTTCAGCAACAACCTCTAGTTGCTCTGTAGGTTCTGCATCAAGCTCCACAAACTGATCAGGAAAACCATCCTCTTCCACCTTGACCTTCTTAGCTTTAGCATCCAACCGAGAAAACATCTTAGAAAAATTCCTCTCCACTATATCATGGATTTTTGCAATCATCTTAGGGTCCAATCCTCTTGGAGCCATCTTCCAAGATCTTCGTAAACCCTCTGCAACAAATCCTTCCCACGCTCCTTGTGATAACCAAATTGTTTGCAAGTCAGATCGCAACCTGCCACCTCGCACGAACAATCAGAAACCACATCACAAGTCTAGGACAACGGATTTGCAATCCACAAGCTCTGATAAACTTTGCCCAACCAAGGTCCTAGTACAAACTGCCTCACACTTTGGCGATCTGCTTGTACACTCAGGAACTCCTGCTCTGATACCACTTGATAGAGGGCCACACCACTCTTACTCACTCACAATCAAGAATGCAACAATATGGAGACCAATAAAAAAAATGCTTCACAAGAAATTTTATTATA
This sequence comes from Cupressus sempervirens, assembly GCA_028749045.1. Classification (NCBI taxonomy): domain Eukaryota; kingdom Viridiplantae; phylum Streptophyta; class Pinopsida; order Cupressales; family Cupressaceae; genus Cupressus; species Cupressus sempervirens. The sequence goes on from CM053789.1 coordinate 321,607,840, forward strand.
CTTGAAGATCCTTACAACACCCACAAGATGATATCAAGCTTCTCCTTGAGCTTCCACTCCTCGAGCTTCTCCTTGAGCTTCTTCTCCTCAAGCTTCCCCCTTAAGCTTCATTACAAATGATAATAAGCCTTGCTTAAATAGGCACTTCTAACCCAAGACATTACAAACACAACCAATGTGGGATAAAAGGTAAATACAACTACCTTTAAATAAATATTAAATTCTCACCCAAATACAACTAAGCACCCAAAAAAATATTAAATACATGATTTATCCAAAACCTTCTAGAATTTCCACCTACACACCTCGATTAATGGAATGACAACTATTTTTCTTATTTTTCTATTTACGCCACCTACGCACCTTGAAAATAGAAATTCCTCTTTTCTTTTTGTTTTTTTCTCCTTTTTCCCTTTTTATTTATTTATTATTTCTCCTCTAATTTTTGTCACTTTTCTCTCTCCTCCAGAATTTTTATTTTTTATTTTTTTCCCAATAATTTTCCAATGCAAGATGCTCCTGCATCACTTTATCTTGTGTTCTTGCATTATGGGTTCTTTTTCAAAGTTAACTCCACATAATTATTCTAATTGAAAAGAAAACATTAAAGAGCTATTGGGTGAAAAAGGTTTATGGCATTATGTCACTAGTGAAGCCAAGAAACCTCCTACTGATACTGATGAAGCTGATAAAGAAGAATCAAAACACGAGATGGCCTTAGGAACATTGTTGAAAAATAGATCTCAAATCTTGTCAAATCTCACATTAGGAAGCTTTCAGATCCAATGGATTTTTGGGCTAAACTAGAAGCTTTATATGGGATAGTAGATGAAGGGATGGCTTACACCATAGAGGATAAACTTCTCAAGTTGGATCCTAGAAATTTTGACACAATTAAAGACTATCTTACCCAAGTAGAAATGTATAGAGCAAAGATGAAGGATTTTGGTGAACCTATTAAAGATGGAAAGATGATCAAACACATAATGACTCATCTTCCACCTGAATATGCTCCTTTTGTTGCTAGCTTTAATACACATAAAGTGACAATGGCTAGTGCCTATGTTAAGCCTTCATTTGAGAAATTCCCAGAAATGTTGATATTTGAACATGACAATCTAGTAGGAATGGGAATTCTCAAGTCTTCCAAAACCAAAGCCTTGGTAGAAAATGAAGGTAATTCAAGTGGTAAAAACTCAAACAAGAGGCAAAAGAAATGTAAGGCTAAACCACAAGACGAAACACAATCATCCTCAAAACAACAAACATCCTCCAATCAATCTTCTTCCACTCAACATTCTTCTTCACAAAAAGGAAAGTCTTCTTCCAAGAACAATCAAAAGGGGAACAATTCCAACAAGAATGAGAAGAAAACATGTTCCTATTGTAAGAAGAATGGACATGAAGAACATGAGTGCAAAGATATGTAGATTGATGAATTGGTAAAAATTATGAGGAAACACAAAATGGATGTTCCTAATACATACAAAGAGAAGGGTTCTTCATCCACTTCAAAGGGCAAGGGCCAAGCTTTAGTTGCAAGTACTGATAATGCGGAGGAATGGGTTCTAGATTTAGGAGCAACTCATCATATGGGTGCTTCAAGGGAGCACCTTTTTGCTTTAAAACCTTCAAATGTACCTTACATCTATGTGGGCAATGATACTCAAATTGAAGTAGAAGGTAAAGGGAATGTTTACTTAGAGAATGGCATCTTCAAAAATGTACTTCATTTTCCTCACCTTAGCACCAACCTTCTCTCCATCTATCAAATCACTCACTATGGATGTGGCAACAAAGTAGAGTTCCTCCTCGATACAGTAGTGGTGAAGAATCTCAAAGATGATTCAATGGTGGTGATTGGAAAGGCAAACCATGAGACTATACTTTATTCTTTCTCACATTTTGTGCCTAAGTCCACATCTCTTTCCTTGTTAACTCATTCAAACACTCAAAGTAAACTATGGCATGAAATATTTGGACACCTTAATTATAGCTACCTTTAGCAATTAAGAAGCAAGGATATGGTGATTGGTCTATCTCAAGTCAAGTTTTTTGAAGGAGTATGTCTAGGTTGTGAAGCAGGTAAACATCCTAAAGAGAAATATGACAAGGGGAAGTCTTGGAAGGCAACTGCTATTCTAGAATTAGTACATTATGATGTAGTTGACCCCTTTTTAGTACCTTCTTTTGGTAAGGCCCACTATGTTCTCACATTTAATGATGACTTTTCAAGGTACACTTGTGTCTTTTTCCTTGGTCATAAGAGTGAAGTCTTTGACAACTTTATCACATTCAAAGCTCAAGTTGAGAAGAAATATAGGAAAGCCATCAAGATCCCAAGGATAAACAATGGGAGAGAATATGTCAACTCTAGACTTATAGACTATTGCACACATGAGGGAATAGATCTTCAACATTCAGTCGCATACACACCGCAATAGAATGGTGTAGCTAAAAGAAAGTATAGAACCCTTAAGGAAATGAATACTTGCATGCTTCAACATAAGTCTCTCGATCAAGTTTTTTGGGTTAAAGCCATGTGCTATGCTAACTACATTCAAAACAGAAGTTCGCATAAGTCCTTAGATGGAATAACACCTTTTGAGGTATGGTGTGGTAGGAAACCAAGTGTTAAACACTTCAAAGTTTTTGGTTGTCTAGCATGGGCTAGGATACCTCCACAAAAGCAAAAGGCATTAGAACCACAAGAAAACCATGCATATTTTTTGGATATCCTGATCATCTCAAGGCATATAAATTAATGGATCTAGAGACTCACAAAATTTTCTATGAGAGGAGTGTTCATTTTGAAGAGACATGCCCAAGTTTTGCTTCTTCGACTCCTCCTTCTTCCTCCTATGTGGATAGTGATCATAGTGATGAAAGTGACTTGAAAGATGAAATTCCTCCAACCTTGACTTGTAGGTAACCACCTTCACAGGGTCAACAAATAGTTGAGGACATTCCTTCATCTTCTTCAACTAAACCTCATTGGGCACAGTAGACCCTTGATGTAGTAGGTTCTTTAGTTGGAAATCCTTTGATACTTGGAGAACTAGGTCACAACACAAGTAATTTCCACATGCATATATAGCCATTGCTTTCAATCCATAGTCTTTTAAGGAAGCATCAAGAATTCTAGAATGGGATAAAGCTATGGAGGAAGAATACAATTCTTTGATGAAAAATAACACATGGGACTTAGTTACCCTTCCTAAGGGAAGAAAAGTGGTTAGATGCAAGTGGATCTATGAAACCAAATTTGTAGCAGATGGAAGTGTTGATAAACATAAGGCTAGACTAGTTACTAAAGGTTTCTCCCAGGTTCTAGGTATTGACTATACATAGGCTTTTGCACCAGTTGCCAAAATGAACTCCATTCACCTGACACTAGAAATTGCTACAGCTCAAGGATGGCTTGTACACCAGATGGATGTTAAGAGTGCATTTTTTATTGGTGATCTTCATGAGAAAATTTACATGCAGTAGCCATAGGGGTTCATACAAGATTCTACTATGGTTTGCAAATTAAAGAAGCCTATTTATAGTTTAAAGCAAGCTCCTCAGGCTTGGTATGCCAAAATGGACTCATTTCTCCTCTCAACAGGTTTCACAAGATGTCATTCTAATTCGAATGTTTACATTCTTCAGAAGGATGACTCTCACTTGATCTTAGTGCTTTATGTCGATGACTTGATCATTACAGGGAGCACTGTATCCATCATAGCCAGTGTCAAAACCTCTCTTCAGGATAGATTTTCCATGATAGACTTGGGTTTGCTAATCTACTTCCTTGGCATTGAGACCATATAGTCTTCAGCAGGGATTTCATTTTCATAGCCCAAGTATGCTCTTGACTTGCTTTCTCAGTTTCACATGAGTGACTACAAGCCTGCGTCTAATCCCTTCCTATTAGGTGTCAAGCTAGAGGCTAAGTGCACTACTCTAATTTTTGATGCGACATTATATAGAAAGTTAGTTAGAGCCTTATCTACTTGACACACACACGCCCTAACATTTCCTTTGCAATTGGTATGGTTTCATGCTTTATACAAGAACCTCATGAGCTTCATTGGAAGGCTACCAAATGCATGTTGCACTATATCAAGGGTACACATACACATGGGATTCATTATGTAGTAGGTATAGGGCTTTACTTGATTAGATACACAGATTCAGACTATGCAGGAGACTTAGATTCTCGGAAGTCTACTTCAGGGTACATATTTCACCTTGGTTCCGGCCCTATTTGTTGGCAAAGTAAGAAGAAAAACAATGTTGCTCTTTCTTCCACAGAGGCTAAGTATCATGGAGCTACCAATGCAGCTATAGAGGCTCTTTGGTTATAGCACATCCTAGAGGAGTTTGGATTCGATCTACCTAAGCTGACAATTCTTCATTGTGACAATCAGAGTGCCATTGAAATCTCTAAGAATCCAATTCAGCATTAGTAGACAAAGCACATTGAGGGTCACATGCACTATATCAGAGAGCTAATACATGAGCAGATCATTGCACTTCAGTACTGTCCTATAGCAGAGCAGGTCGCTGATATTTTCACCGAACCCTTCACCGAGGTCAAGTATACTCATCTGCGAGATCTCTTGGGGGTTCAGGATGTTGCAGATAGGGGAGTCCCTTGACTTCTCTCTTCTTCTTCTTCTAGGAGGGATTTTTTCCTCTTATGATGTCTTCTTCTCTCTCTTTCTCTATTGTACTTATCTCTCTTTTGGAGGAGGGTTTTTCCCATTTGGTTTTCCCTCTTTCTCCACTTTATGAGAGATTGCATTGCATCAATTTAGCATTTCTTTTGTACATGGGTACCTAACATCGCCTAGTAGCCAGGACTCATTATGCATTAGTGAGCTTAAGTACACTCCCCTAAATTGCACTTAAGGGGGGGTGTTTGTGTAAATAGGTATTTAATATTTACACTTTACTTAAGTTTACTTAGGTTAGTGCAATATTTTATTATTTTGCATTATTTTATTATTTCTCTTTATGAGACACTTAGGAGTTTGTCCATCTTCTAGAGTTGTCATGTAGACAACACAGAAGTATGCAACTCTAATTATGCACATGGTGTCTACACCATAGGAGTTTGCATCATTCACTGAGTTGTCATGTTGACAACACAATTTTTTGCAGTCCTAATTTTGCACATGTTGTCTACAACACTGATGTGCATGTTTCACCTTTGTAAGCTTATCCTCTCATCATCACACTTACTTTCATGCATAATGGAGGATAACCCATATCTAGTGGACATGTGCCTAGTTGTTGGACTTATCATGATGCTGATTTTGATGCATTCTAGATGCATCATAGAGGCCTTTATAGTGAGGCACTCCTAGTGTACTTGTATAGAGAATTGAATATTATACAGTTATTTTGATCATACTCAGGTCTAATTTGTGCTTATGTTTTGAGTTCCTTGGTCTTGGGTAAATTCTGTCCTAAGACAGATTCTTACAAATCTCATAGCTAAAATCATGGAGGAATAAAATACCAAACTCTAAGTCTACCACTTAGAAGGAACACCCCAAATCAAGAGAAAAATAATTAAAATAATCACCCTTCCATCATAGCTAATAAAAAAGAGTCCATTTATTAAAGGCACAATGGGGAGGAGTAGAATCCCCAAAAAAACCCTTCTTTTGAAACCACGCCACCTTCTAAACATTAACTTTATGAGAAGGTATCTCCTACAACCTTTTAACAACACCCACAAATGATATCATCACCTCAATAGAAGATATCTACATCTTAATAAAAGTTGTGCACATAACAAAAAACAACATGAACCAGTTCTCAAATGAAAATGATAACTAAAGGTTACTTTGAAACTAAAGGTATGGCTTCACCTCTATATAAATCTCCAAGGTTAAATACAAGAGAAATCAAACAAACCACTAGATACTTAAGAAAAGAAAGCACTAGGAAACATCCAAAAAATAAATCTACACTTAATGAAATATTAGGAGACAAAGAGGACCCTTGAGAAATTCAAAACCATTCTCCATTATGGGAAGAAATTCCATAAAAAAAATACTAAGCTATAGAGGTCTCAAGACAATTTTTAGAATCATCATGGCAGTAACCCAAAAGAACTCACTTATGAATGTAGAAATAGAACACCCAAAGATTCCAAATATTGATAGAATCATAAAGATCCTTATAGATAGAAGGAAAAGAGGAAAGGGAGAAAAAATGTAACTAACCTTCAAATAGGAACCTAGATCTTTGAAAACATACTAGCCCTAATTCTAAACACCCATTGACGTCATAAAATATGTTTTATCCTAAGAGAACAAAAACCAATGTGCTCGCTTAGGAAAGTTGCATAAGAAGAAACTAAAGGAAAAAAGTCCCACAAAAAATCTCCAATAAAATAACACATAACATTGAGAACTAGAGGACAAGCCCATCCCACAAGGTAAACCCAATGTAGAAGGCATCAAGAAAAATAAAAAATAAATCCCAAGAAAGCTTCAAAGCCCAAAGAGAGGAAAAATGAAGAGGTGAACCTAGAAAATTTAGCCAAAATAAATTTACAAGGCTCGCTAGTATTGAAGGACCATCTACCAAATACACCAAAGAGATGTGGATTGGGATGCATCCTAAACTAGTGAGCCCAAAAAATAGAGTTTGAGCTAACACATAAAACTCACAATTAACTATGATGTTTTCATGTAATCAAAGTCAAACATCCCATTAGAAAGACATCACTATGAAAGGAGAGACTATAGGTTAGAACTAGAGCCCCCAAATCAACATCACCCAAATAACCAAGCCACCTCTAAATTCTCATCGCCCAACACCAAAAATCTAGATGTAGCAACTCAAAATGTGGTAGACACCAAATCTCCCCTTCCTTCTCAAGAATCATACTCTTTAGACTCCTTGTCTCCATCTCCATTGTTGGATCCTTCAACTACTAAAACTCGAGATGCTCCATTACCCATACCACTCCCACTCTGCATCATGCTATATTGTTGCACCTTTTCTTTTCAATTTTTGAAACATCCTTTCAAGCCACATTATCAATTTTAGTAACATCATCTCATGTAACTTGAGGAAGACCCTAAGGATGTGATCTTGCAAACCAAAAAATATAATCCTTCATGTTGAGGATATTAGAGCAAAAATTTACTTCATATTTTACACAATATGGATGAGGACATTTTGATGGATTTGAGTGAGATTTACAAGGAGAATAAAGCCCTTAAGAGTGAGTCTCAACACTTTCATAACATAAAACATCATACAATACATGAATTGCGAAGAACTTGATGAACCACAATGGATAAAATAATCCTAAGTGGGTATAATGAAATGCTCTTTTTTCGATTGGTGAAAAACAAATGATGATCATGAAAGAATTGATATGTCTAGTCCCAAGGTTAGAAAATGCAATCATAATTCTAGGCGCAACAAAAATACTCAAGTAAATGAAAATTAATATTGGAAGTAAATGGAACACTAGATCTATGATAATTTTTGGACATTATAGAACAACATGCTAGCGTAATTGCCAAAATACTAGGTTGCAATTTTCATTAGAATTGTAAAAATAATTTTTTATTTATAAGAGCAATTCAAATTTCTTATAAGATGGTTGGTTAGAAAAAATAATTTGATATAAGTGAGATATTTAGATAGAATTGAAAATATTAGAAGAATCAAACATGATAAGACTCAAAATTTTAAGTTTTCTTCTCTAATGCTTCATATCCTATTTCATATATTCACAAGTTTATATACATGAACTCACAAGTTTGAACTGATGATATACTTGTGATTGTATTAGTTAATGAACACTATCACAAGTAATATGGATGAAACCTTATATGTGATTTTTAAATTTTTTAAAAAGTTATTTCAAAGAGAAATTAAATCAAGGTATATGATACCAAGAAAAATAGTTGAGAAGTATATAGGTCCAATATATTTTATAGTTCAAACTAGTGCTATATTTATGGAAGTTATTAAGCTAAGGGAGATATTTACTCACCCACTTGGATATTAAGGCATTCAAGAAGTTGATGATAAATAAGCATAAGTTATGATGGCATTAGGAAAAGATAGTGATGTAAAAAGTTGGTGAAATTACAAAGAGAAATTCAACCAAGTAAGGGAAGACCTAATATAGGCTTTAGGAAAGGAAAAGTAGAGAAGTTTCTAGAAAACATTGTAGAGAAATAAGGCATAGTTAAATAGAAAATTATGTATATGAATAATGGGAGTTAAGTTCCTACAAACCTTTACTTAGGAAGTGATGGCCTAAATTTTTACTAACACTAAATTTTCATTTCTTGTAGAAGTTAGGAAGATTTTTTTTTTCATGCTTAGGGTTTCTAAAATGATGTCATTTTCTAAGAAAAAATCCCAATTTCTTACTCACAGCTTATGATTTGCAAGGTCATTTTAAGTTGGTTCACAAATAATAAAATGGGGATGTGATAAGAATTTGGGTATACATAAATATTTCTATCCCTAAGTTCTCTTTTTATTTCATGTTCTATAATTTTGTGATCCTAAGTGTTATATGTTGTGAAGTCATAAAAGGATTTTGATAGCTAGATCTCTTCATTATATTTATAACTATTTTGAGGTTAGTGATGTTTTAGAACAATCAATCATGAGGTTCATGCTACATGTCGTGAAATAGGGCTAGCAATTAAGTGAAGGTTGTGAAGTGGAAAAAATCTTCAAATGGTGAGGTCATATTTTATGAATTGCATGATAATTTTTAAGTTGCAAAACCACGAAGTGTAACCACAATGGTCAGGATTCTATTTATCACTACATCTCCTATAGTCAAAGGAAGATGTAGATGTGGAGATAACTGGTCATCGTAGCATTACAATGTTAAATTGTGAGTTAGAGTTTGTGGATCCAAAACCGTAGAAAGGATAACTATTAGCTCTAAAACAATGTTTGCATCATTTCATAGGTTAAGGATGACATATTGTTGAATATTATGAAATGGAGAAATGGTTAAGATATGTTCTTCAAAATGTCACAAGTATAAAATATGTTAATCTCTAAACCACAAAGACTCAACAATGTACATGAAAGAGAAGTTTCGTCACTTCACAGGATTAAAAGGTGAGCTAAGGTAGTAGGTTGTGATGAAGAGATAACAATTTTTTGTGCCTTTATGGGCTTCAATTCATGATAATATTTTAAAGGATATATGTTATGATAAAGGTTAAGTAACTATTAATGATTATGAATCACTGGGTCACTAGGGTTAGTGAGTTTCTTTTTTGAAAAGGTGTGAAGTGGTTATGATAACTGAGTTCACTACTTTGTGAGTTACTTGCATGTAGTTTACCTTTCAATTATGATGGAGTGATAAGGTTTGATTGGATAGTTAAAGAAGCATCTCCATGATGTCCAAAGATAAGAACTTAACCAACATAATACCATGTAGAAGGTTATGAAATGTATTTCACTCCTTAGTGGGTCTACATTGTAGATAGATCTAGGTGATGGCAAAGTAGAGATAAAAGAATAACATGACATCTCAGATAAAGTTGGTGGTGGTTAAATAATAAAGTAAAAAATGTTGGAAATATAAGAGAACTATCTGAGAGTGAAGGATTGAATCAGTTACCACTAAAATAAATCCCAAATCACTTAGATGTCAATAAAGATCAAAACTAAACTCTGTTGTAACTCAATAAACACACAAGAAAAATGTTGTAACTTGGTAAACATTGAAATAGCTTGGCAAATTCTTAACACAAAAATCATAAGATATTATCTATGATTAATATTAATTAACTTAGTTTGAAACACATAAGAGAAATAACATGAACACAATAGACACCAATATTTAGTGTGGAATCCCAATTTGGGAAAAACCATCGAATGCAACTAGTTAATAATTTTCACTCTTTTGAAGTGAGCCCCATTAGGATCAAACCCTATTAAAGGTTACAAAACACACTGTTAGGTGTAACCCTATTAGAGGAGAGGATTTACAAATAGTTGTTAAGTCGATTCTATTAAAAGTTTCAAATCAGTGCTATAATGCTTAGAGAGTAGAATTGAGATGACCTGATTTCTAATGCAACTAAATTATTGATTACAGATCTCAATTCTAGCTCACATACTTGATCCTTCTTGATCAAATGTATCTTTGCATCTTAACAAGGATATTATACTTATCTTGTAATTTTCTTCCTCTTAGCATCAGCAAATCTTCAATTATGTTTCACACATTCAATCCTCAACTTGATCCTATATTTATATCATAAATATTGTCAAGTTGGATTGAATACCACTTAGAATAATTAATATTCTTCTTTTTAGTCAGCTAGAACCTACAGACAATTCAATTGAGCTCAATATGCCAAAACAAGAAAAATCCTTCATTGACCGACCCTACTTGGTAGATACTAACTCAAAAAAAATTTCCTATGTTAACCTAGTGAACTCGATTAACAATGCATATTCACAAATTTCCTTTGGTAATTGAGTGAGGTTTTTTAAGATGGTTCCATTCAACATTTCCTTCATTAATTGCATGAGCTTGGTTAACTCTCAACTTCTGCAATTTTTTCTTTGTTGCTTGAGTGAACTCGGTAGACAGAGTCTTCTAAATTATGAATACTCTAGAATGTTTGGTAGACACATAAAACATTCTATGTAACATAAAAGATAATACACAATTAATCAATTATTTCCAACAATCTCCCTCTTTGGAATTGATGTGAACACAATATGTCATAATGCAATGAAGTTTTAGAGCAAGAATAAAGTACGAAACATATCCTTAATTTCATTCTTATTCTTATCCATGAGAACTCCCTCTATTAGTTTTAACTCTTTCTGCCCTCTGTTTCTCCCTCTGTCAGAAAACTTCTACCTTTGATATCTCCCTCTTGTAATCTCTTGAAGTGATAATTTTTTTGGGAGATATTAGAGAAAACTTCTCCCTCTTTGACATCTCATGCCAAAGACAATATTCAATATATATATCAATTTACCTTATGTATTGATTCATTTGCATTATGCCTTTGTCAATAGTGTATCAACTAATTGATCTTCAACATGCTCTGGTTGATGCATCAATAAACTTCATTTAGTGAACTTTAGATAGGGGGATGACCCCTAGCTTACCTTTTAGATACAAAAATGCATCCTTAGATAATGGCTTAGTGAATATGTCTGCTATTTGTTATTTAGTATTCACATATTCCAATCTTACCTCTTTATCTTTTATGAATTCTCTAAAAAAGTGATATTTTATAGCAATGTGTTTACTTTTGGTATGCATCAAAAGATATTTTATATATTAATTGCACTAGTGTTATCATAGTATATATCCACTAGATCCTTGATCTCTATCTTCATACCCACTAAGAATTGTTTGAACCAAACAATATTAGAAAAATTAACTATTGTTGTCATATATTTTACATCTATTGTGGACTGAGAAATACAATTTAGTTTCTTTCCTATGCAAGACACTAGTATTTTTTTAAAACAAAGCATGCTCCACCACTAGTGCTCTTTCTATAATCAGTTCTTCCTACACAATCAACACTTGTGCGAATGTTTTAAATCCAAATTGCTTCTTTTTTTTAACCATAAACTATATTCTTCAATACCTTTCAGATATATCATGATTATTTTGATTCCCATCATGTGATTTTCTTTGGGATTTTATGAGAATCTTTCCACGGTGCTACTACTAATGCATTATCAAGCCTTGTATGCACTACATACTACAATTTTACAATCATTGAACTATATGTGGTCTAATCTACCTCCTTGGAATCATCATTTTTGGAAAGCTTATGTCCAGTAGACAGAGGAGTTCCAACTTTTCTTGAATCATCCATTCTAAATTTCTTTAGTATCTCGATATATTTAGATTGAGTAATGTAGGTACCATCTTTCTTCTACTAGATCTACAATTGATCAAAGAATTTAATCTCTCCAAACATAGAAATCTCAAATTATTTACTCATTTCGTCTAAAAATGTCTTGCACAAGTTATCATTCATGTGAATAAAGTGTCATCCACAAATATTTCTGCTAATACAATCTTCTTGTCTAGTCCTTCTTTGATATACAGACTACTTTTATCATTTGTTCATTGAAAAACAATCTATATCAAGTAGTTATGAAGTCTTTCATGCCAAACTTTAGGAGCTTTCTTGAGACCATATAATGCTTTATGTTATTTGTAAACCATATCTCTTTTTCTCGGATCTACAAAACCTTTAGGTTGTCCTATGTAGACTTCCTCATCAAGAATTCCATGAGAGAATGAAGATTTTACATCCATTTGGTAAAATTTAAATCCTTTGCAAGTTGTATATGCTAGTGAAGTTCTATAACCTTCTAATCTTGGAATAGGAGAAAAAGTTTCACCATAATCAATACCTTCTTATTGAAAATATCCTTTACATACTAACTTCTCCATCTTCATTTAGCTTATTTTTGAATACCCACTTTGTGCTAATCACATTTTTATCCTTGGGTCTAGGAAGAAGAGTCCAAGTTTTGTTTTTCTCTATTTGTTCTATTTCCTCATTCATTACTTGAATCCAACTTTCATTAGCTAAAGAATCTTTAACATTTCTTCATAATCTTCTATATTTAGATTTGGTCCCACTATCTGTGACTCAGGTCCATCAAACTTGGTTTTCTCTAGTAATAGCTTGGTGGCTTCTAACTATGACTCGGGTCCTTTAGACTATGACTTGAGTTGTAGTAATTGCAACTCGATAGCTTTTATAGATTTTGGGGACTCAGGAAGTGAGGCCTCCTGTCTTCTAGATATATTTGGCAAAGAATCAGGTTCATAGTAAAAAAATCTTTTGTAATCCTCAAGCTCTTTGTTGCTTTCATCTTCACTCTTTTCTACAAACTCATCAATTCTCATGTGTGCACTTTCTATGATTTTTATAATTAGACAAATTCAAACATTTGTATGCTTTGACTCTAAAGGAGTATTCTAGGAATATGCCTTCATCACCTTTGACATCAAATTTACCTTTCTTAGATACTTTCAAGAGATAACATTTTCTACCAAATACTTTCAAGTAACTTAAATTAGGTTTATATCCATACCATAGTTCATAAGGAGTTTGACTTGAGTCTTTCTTCAATTATACTCTTTTGAAGGTATGCACTACAGTACCGATTGCTTCCTTACAGTATTTGACTACAACATTCTTTTCTATCATCAATATTCTTGCATAGTCCATGATTGATGTTACCTCGCCCAACGGTCACCTCCTAGATTACTAATATTTTAATACCCACGAAGATATCAAAATTACCTAAGTTCTGAACCTTATGATATTTTTGTGCCTCGCAAGTTCTCCGCCGTCAGATCAAGGCCGATCAATGGTCATTTCCATCTCGCTATGATGAAGTTGTGCAAGGGTTACGATGGCTACATAGCGTTTGGTCGACGCGTGTCCGGTGGGTCCAACTTGCAGGGCAGAAGATGGCACGGGTTAGAAAAGTTTTATCGTGGGTCAAAAATGTTTTGCGGCACCCCAGGCACTATGTCACTATCACGCATTGGCTTAGAAATTCCCATGGCGACATAGCGCCTGACAGAAGGGTGTGCCAACGGCAGTGAGTCAGCGTGTTCAGCAGGCCAGAGAAGATACACAGTGAGGTTTCAGGCAAGAGGTTGGGTCACGGCAGGTACTTCATCTGTCCAGTTGGTAGAGTCTGGTGTCACGGTGACAAATTAGAGGAAGCCACATGTACTAGATCTTTAGTTCAACGAGCATAGAGATGAGTCTTCATGATCGTCAGATCTGCAGAGATCTACGGTTGGTGCTATCTCGCCATTAGAAATCACTCAAGAGATAACATCGATGATGTAGCGATAGGGCTCCACATGTCCTGGTGGGATCGTATTTCATGCCGCAAGCGTAGTAGGGATTAAATGATTGACGGACCAACAGGGAAGTACCACATGTACTGCGGGCCTAGCGAACTATGAGGGGGGGAAGGTCGTAGGAAGGTGGCTCTTCGTGACTGTTAGATTAGAGAAGATCAATGATTGTCACCATGTCGCCATGGTAAAGATGTGCGATCTTTACCATAGTGACATGGCACCCTTTTGCCACGTGTCAGTGGGGCTAGGTCTCGCTAGGGTGCGGTCGCTGAGGTGTTGCCAGGTGTCGATTGGATACGACAACAGTTGCAGAGGTGGCACCAAAAATGATAGGCCCAGGGTAAGGACAGCGTGGAGTATGACGAGTCTTCATGATCGTCAGATCTAGGCTGATTGATGGTCGTCGCCACCTCGCTATGGGTAAGCCGCTTGAGGTTTATGTTGGCAACATAGCGCCTTGTTGACACGTGTCTCGCTGGCCCAGTCAGGAAGAACGGTCGGTGGCTAGCAGTTAATATAATCATTACAGTTAATATTAATATCTGCAAGGGTGGCGCGGTTAGTTCAATGACGGAAGGTCAACCATGAAAGACTTCCCTAGGTGGCAGAACGAATTAAGGTGATTGGCCCACATGACCCAGCTGGCTCGTATAGCCTATTTGACTTGCTTCAACCATATTGATTCATGAACCAGGAAGCAAAGATGATCAAGGTTATCTTTCTGATCTGATCTTCACGATCAATTTTGACCTACCAGAAATGAATACAAGGCATAAGGAAACACTCGACCATCTCAGTCAATCCATCTACTATGTTAGGATCATTCATTGGTGCCACTTCTATCTACTCGAGGCATTCCTTCAGTCGAATATCTAATTTTGTACTTCAGAACCATGCTCGAGTGTGATCTTTAATCAGATATTTTGGGGTTCAATGGTAGTAGTTGAGCAGTTAATGCAGAATCATTTTCCTCAGTTATGCTTGAACTATAAAGGCAATTTTGTAATCTTTTCCAAGGGGTCGACTCTTTCTGATTTCTCTGATAGTGCTTTGCAACTCTCAGTGTAACATTCCCTATGCCTTTGAATTGAATGATTCTCTGTTTTATCTCCTTCAGCCATTAATACGTATGTGCATACCTTTTGCCTCTCATTGGTGTATTGTCAAGATCTGTAGCCTGCATATTGTATCTACTTTTGCCTACTAGATAATATATAAGTGAGATTCCTCTTTACTTGTGTTATTCTATTTGGTTTCTTGGTCTGCATGAGGTTATTAGATCAAAACAAGCCTGTATTTATATATCCTTAGTTTCATTCTGGTTCAATAGTGCATATATGGGCAGAAATGGGTCTGAACACTCTATTTATGTGCATCACCCCCATAGTTTAGGTAGGGTAGAGTTTTTTTCTGCATCTCCTTCTTCCCCTTTTCCTTTCGAGAGTAGTTAGGTGCCCCCTGATAGTAAGAGGAAGCCGGCCTTCTCTGAAGACTCAACCTCGCAGTTCAAGTCCCACAACTTGGAGGTTGTTTCCATGTTTCACTAGGTTGTCCTTGTGCATAGGCCCTGGACAAGGGTGCAAACCTAAGTGACAACAATTGATTTGTTCCTTCATTTAGCTGTGACATTCAGCTAAAGTGTACTAGGGGCTGATACCTATCTCTTAATTCCTTTTTCAATTTCAAAATTCATTGAACTCATTGAAAAAAAATTCACCACCTCTGTCTAATCTCAAACATTTCAAATTCATTCCAATTTATTTTTCTACTCTTTCCAAATACCATTTAATTTTTTGAAAAGATTCACATTTTATTTTAGATACATTATAGCCATCATTATAGAATAATTGTCAACAAAAAGAATAAACAACTTATCTCCACTGTAACTCTATAGTCCAGTAGGTCCACATAAGTTTGTATGTACAAGCTCTAAAACTTCTTCAAAATGATAATTCTTTCTTTTGAAACTAGTTTTTCCCATCTTACTTTGACAATTTTTACATACACCCATATTAGGTTTACGCAAGCTAGGAATACCTCTTACTCTTCCATTTTTGCTTATCACGATCAAGTTATCAAACTTCATATGACATAATATTTTGTGCCATAACCAACTCTCTTCTACTTGTGCAATAAAACATGAACTTTCACTGAGATCTAGATTAAATAGTTTACCTTTTATTTGTATGCCACATCTAACAAAATTTCCTTTTCCATCTAGTGATTTCGCCTTCCCATTCATAAATTCTACCTTGAATCCAATATTATTCAATTGTGCCACATTTAGTAGATTATGCTTTAGTCCTTCAATCCAATATGCATTATTGCATCTAAATTTATTGGTTAATGAGATACCCCCTTTTCCCTTTATAAAAAAAAGGTTCATTGTTTCCAAATCTTACACTACCACCATCATAATGCTCCATGTGCTAAAACTTTGTTTTGTCTCTAGTCATATGATGTGAGCAGACACTATCAATAATCCATGTATCATTATTAATAAAATAAGAGATAAGTGCCATTTTATGTCGATCATCGGATTCATCTTTTACAACAATGTATACCATTTCATCTTTACTTTTATTAGAATCTTTAGCCATTAAAAACAAGATTTCTTACCTTTGTCCTTGTAGTCCTTGTAGTTCTTGAATTCATTATTGCCTTTGTAATTATTGCTTTTGTTTTCATCATTGTCTTCTCTATTTGGGCACCTTGCAGAAAAGTGGCAACATCTTCACAAGAAAATGAATTAGATGAATCTTACCTTTGTACTTTCCTCTGCCTTAGGAATATTTCCTTGTAATTAGGGCTTCAACAACTTTAGGATTATAGTCTAAAATTTCTTCATCTTCTTCACTTTCTGATTGATAGGCTTTTGATTTCTTACCCTTTTTCTTCAGTAATTGGCATATACTTGTTTGACATCAACCACACCCTATATTTTTCACAATTAAAAAAAGGACTTGAATGTTAGAATTCTTTTAAAATAACGAAGACAGGGGTGAATCAGTTATTCAAGGTCCAATGATGTCCAATACAACTTTTTTATACAAATCCTTAATGGCACATAACTGAAATTATCATGCATATAATTAAATATTGAACAACCATAAAAGATAATATGCATCACACCATAACACCAAGCATTTTGATGACCCAAAAATCCTTTAGGAATAAGAAGGTAAAACTGGGGTGGGGGTGATACCCACAAAATAACTATGTAATTGATTTCAACCACTTCTGATGGTATGCCCTATTAAAGGCCTGCCTTGTTAAAGGCTTTACACATTGTAAGATATGACCTTGTTAAAGGATTTAAGAACATTCAACTTAGAATGTCATCCTATTAAAGGATTTACATAGAGTTGTTAGGCTCACCCAAGTCCATGGGATTTTTAGTCACCTTCTCAAAAGAATCTTTCATCCCTCTCTAAGGATCTCCTATCCTCCTCTTAAGCATCTCTTATCCTTCTCCTATGGAACTCTTTATCCTTTCCCTGAGGATATCTTTGTCCTTCTCTTGGGGATCTCTATATTTTTTTCCTAAGGCTTATCCACCTAGTTGTTAAGCTAACCTAGCAATGTAGGGTTTCAAAGTCTGATACAATGGTAAGAAAGTATTAGAAGGGTTTTGACCTGATATAGATTGCAACCTTAACTATGCAGATTTCATATCACTCTTTAGTTCTTTTTCTTTTCTTTGGCTTTCCTCCCTTGTAGTGCTGACAACTTGTTTACCCTTCAAGATCTATCTCCTTGAGTTCTTCCACTCATTATGCCAATGCACTTTATGGTCGCTTGATCAACTCAAAGTCTTGATGCTCTATTCTTACTCCTCTTGGCTTCTTTGCATGACCATACTTTATGACAAACTCCCTCTCATGCATGTGCATTTGATCTCTGATCTATAGCTCCTTATAAAGAAGTTCTATTCTTTATTTCCCACTCAAATCATAATTTTCTCTTGAGAAAATGGTATTGTTTTCCCTCCAAATTGTTTCTTTTAGAAAATTCATTATAAATCCATTAGCATTCTCCTTTAAAATAGTTTGCATGGATTACATAGAATTCTGTGACATCTACTCATCATCCTTATCATCCAACTAAATCACAAAATTCAATGTAACAAACTTATTGCTACTGATCTAGCAAATCTTTGACTTTAACAAATAATGCAACAAATCAACATCATTGGTTTACTGATGCTCATCTCCTTCTTGATACTCAGCACCTATTATTATTTACTAGCCCTCAACACTTGAAGAAATTTTGTTTTGCTCAGCACCTGAAATCACTTGACACACACTAGGTTGAGCTTGCTCAGCTTCAACTAAGAATCTGTTTGGCACTAACTAGGTAGCTCGGCTCTCTCCAATGAACTTAGTTTATCATTACATCTTTGATGTATCTCAGTGTGTCCATCCACTTTGTCTTAGAGTATGTCATCAATACACTATTTCATCAATGGCCTAGCTGATCCTTATACTTCATTACAATATCATAACTTCAACCTTTCTCTAGGTACTCTAGTTACATCTTATTGATTGCCACCTCCTTGTCAATCAACCAATTGATAGTATTTGGATCACTAAAGCAATTGTCATTCCTGCAAGTAGCAAGTTTGACATCAATAACAAAACAATGATTGAAACATTCTTCATTCATGATCTTTTCAATCATTTCCAACAATCTACCTCTTTGGCATTGATGGCAAACCAAACTGATCAAATGATTAAGATGATCAACTTAGTTACCACCAAAATTGCATATGTTTTTGTTTGCTGATATAAACTAAATCCTTTGTTCTACTTCTCCCTCTAGACTACTGCATCCTTACTCTTCTGAATCTCCCTCTTTCATATACATCTCTCATATATATATATATATATATATATATATATATATATATATATATATATATATATATATATATATATATATATATATATATATATATATATATATATGTATGTATGTATATCTCCCTCTTTGACATAAATGCAAAAGATGTAGCATCTTCAACATGCTAAATAAAGGCTTTTCATCTTCATGTTTTCTCCCTCTATCACCATGCTTGTGATTGATCTAGAATTTTTGTACCTATTGTCATCATATGCATCATTCTTTTGATATTTCAATGATCTACTTCTGTTGATGTAGGGCAGTTTCTCTATTGCTTTAGATTGTTTGAGTTAGGGGGATTACCCCCAATTTTCCTCTAAGATATTCATAAGCATCATTGGGAAATGGTTTGGTGAAGATATCTGTAGTTTGTTCCTTTGTGTGAATATACTCCATCTTCACTTGTTTGTCTTCCACTAATTCTCTAACATAGTGATATTTGATTGCAATATGCTTGGTTTTTGTATGCATTACAGGATTCTTGGATATGTTTATAGCACTTGTATTATCACAATACAGTATCACAGGTTTGGTTACCTCTTCTTTCATTCCTTTCAATAGATGTTTAAGCCACATAATGTTTGTGCAATTGACTGCTACTACCACATATTCTGCTTCTGTAGTGGACTAAGATGTGCATGTTTGTTTCTTGCTAGTCCAAGTAACTAGCCTTTTACATAAAAACAATGCTCCTCCACTTGTTCTTTTCTTGTCATCAATATTGTCTTCCCAATCTGCATCAATGTATGCATTGAGCTCATACTTCTCATTCTTTTTGTAATATAGGCCAAAATCATCAGTTCCTTTAAGATACCTCATTATCCTTTTTACTACCATGAGATGATTTTCTCTAGTATTAGCAGAGAATCTAGCCACTATTCCAACTACTAGTGCTATGTCTAGTCTACTATGTACAACATATTGTAGTTTTCCAATCATGGATCTATACATTTTTTGATTCACTTCAGCTAATTCATCATTTTTGGATAGCTTATGTCCTATTGCCATTGGTGTGCTAACAGGTTTGGATTCTTCTAATCAAAACTTCTTGAGTATCTCCTTGATGTATTTTGATTGTGTCACAAATATACCATGTTTTAGTTGATGTACTTGCAATCCTACAAAGAAATTGATTTCTCCAAACATTGACATCTCAAACTCATGTTTCATTTTTTCAAATTTTTGTTTGCAAAGTACTTCCTTTCCTCCAAAAACTATGTCATCCACAAATATTTCAAATACAAGAATATCCTTACCTTCTTCTGATTTGATGTACATGTTGTTGTTATCATCAATTCTTTAAAATCCTATTTGCACTAGATATTTGTGAAGTCTCTCATACCAAGCTCTAGGGGCTTGCTTTAATCCATATAGAGCCTTGTGTAATTTGCATACCTTATTTTTGTTCTTTTCATCAAAAAAACTTTTTGGTTGTTCTATGTAGACTTTCAGTTCAAGTATACCATTCAAAAATTAGGACTTAACATCCATTTGATAGACTTTATGTCCTTTGAAGGCTGCATATGCTAGTAAGGTTCTTACACCTTCCATTCTAGCAACTGGAGAAAAAGTTTCTCCATAGTCTAGTCCTTCTTCTTGTGCATACCCTTTGCAAACTAGTTTTTCCTTATTCCTTGTGATTTCACCATTTTCATCTAACTTGTTTCTAAACACCCACTTGGTTCCAATTACATTTTTGTCAGCTGGTTGTGAGACTAAGGTTCATGTCTTGTTCTTCTCAATTTGTTCTATTTCTTCTTTCATAGCATTGTACCATACATCATCTTTTATGGCTTCACTTACTATTTTTGGTTCCATTTTGCTGAGCAAACATGTTTCACTTCTTAGTCTATTCCTTGTCATTGGTCCTGCCTCTTAGTTTCCAATAATTTTATGTATAGGATGATGTCTTTTCACATACTTTTCCAATATAGGTTCTTTCCTTGTTTGTATGTTGTCTCTTTCAGAATCTTCATGTATATTTTCATCAGGTATTTGTTCATTTTCTTCTTGTTGGCTATTCTCAAAATCTCAATCAACATTTTCTATATTTTGCAGCTTGGCTTCTGAATGTGTCTATTGTTCGGCATTCACTATCTATGACTCAGCTGATGCTGGATTTTGTTGTTGATTGTCATTCTAAGTTGCAACTTCACCATTGTTAGGTATACCTTCATAAAATTATACAAAGGTCTTGTATTCTTCTGCTTTCTTGGTGTCCTCAACACTTTGAATTTCTGCAAGCTCATCAAAATTCACATTTGTGCTTTCTACTACTTTGTTAGTGTTAACATTCAAACACGTATAAGCTTTACTTCTAGTAGAATAACAAGAAATGTGCCTTCCTCACTTTTTGCCTCAAACTTTCCATTTCTAGAATCTTTATATGTATAGCATTTGCATCCAAATATTTTGAAATGTTTTACATTAGGATAATGCCCATACCATAATTCAAAAGGTGTTGCTTTTGTACCTTTCTTGACTTGAACTTTGTTGAGTGTGTAGACTGTAGTACTTATGGCTTCTCTACAATATAATTGAGTGCCACATTTTTCTCCATCATTAAGGTCCTGGCATAGTCAATAACTAATCTATTTCTTCTCCCTGCTATACCATTCTGAGGTGGAGTCCTGGGTGCTGATGTATGCCTTTTGATTCCTTTTTCATTGCAGAACTCTTCAAATTCTCTTGATGTGAATTCACCTCCTCTATCAGATCTAAGACATTTAAGGTTCTTCCCAATCTCTTTCTCTACTATATCCAAGTACCATTTGAACATTTGAAATGCATCTAATTTTAGTTTTAGGAACATGACTGTCATTATCCTTGAATAGTCATCTACAAATAGCATTATGTATCTATCACCTTTTTAGCTTTGCACTTCACTAGGACCACACAAGTCAGTATGAACTAGCTCCAATACTTCATTAGAAGTATAAGCCTTGCTTTTTAAAGTTGACTTGGTCATCTTCCCTAGTTGGCATTGTTTGCACATGGTGTTATCAAGTTTCTTCAACTTTTGTAGACCTCTGACTTTCTTCATTTTGCTGATGCTTATCAGATTGTCAAAATTTACATGACATGGCCTCTTGTGCCATAACCATACATCATCAGTTTGAACAATGAGACAAGAAGCATCTTCCATGTCAAGGTAAAACAAATTACTCTTAGTCTAATCACCTTTTCCTAATCGACTTCCTTGAGAATCATAGATCTTAGCAACTCCTTTTTCAAATTCAACATTACATCCTATGTTGCCTAGCTGTGAGACACTTAACAAGTTATAATTCAAGCCTTCAACATAGTACGCATTATCACATGTTATCTTTTTAGTAAACTTGATACTACCTTTCTCTTTGATTTGACATGGTGCATTGTTACCAAATCTAACACTATTTCCTTCATATTGAGTAAAGGTAATGAACTTACTTTTGTCGCTAGTCATGTGATGAGAGCATCCGCTATCTATGATCCATATATCATTCTTTTTCATGCAAGTTACCAGTGCAGTTGCTTCATCTTCATCTAATTCATCTTTCATAGTCACATAGACTACTTCATCATCATTCTCATCAAAGTCTTCTTCAACAATGTAGAATCTTTTTCCTTTACCTTTATAGTCATTGTTGTCCTCTTTCTTGTTCTTGAAGTTGCCTCCATCCTTGTAATTTTTATTTTGTGTGCATCTAGCTACAATGTGACCAACTTCATTGCAATTAAAACAAATGATTGGTAGCTTACCTTTGAATTTGCCTCTTCCTCTGTGAAATCTTCTTGCTAGTAATGCCTCTAATTGGTCTACATCACCTTCATTAGTGTTGCTGTCACTGGATAGATACTTTCCTTTTCCATTCTTTTTCTTTGTTTGCACGTCATCATCATCTTTTATTGTCATCTTAGCTTCGCATGCAGATTCAAAGTTTTCTGGCTTGTAGTTGTCAAAGTTCGATAGCTCAAATGTTGTGAGTCTTCCAATTATTTCTTCAAATGTCACGGTGTTTCCTTGTACACACCTTACCTCTTAGATGGTTGATACTCTTATAGCATAGATGGGAATCAAAGATCTCAAGTATTTTCTATATACTGTTTCTTTTGCTAACTATCCTCTTAGGCTTCTTATGAAACTGACTACTTCCTTCATTCTTGCACTATATTGAGCAACATTTTCTCCTTCTTCCATTTTCATGTCATCAAATTTTCCTCTTACTCTCTCTCTTTTGGCTCTTTTTATATTATCATCTCCTCCATAGATTCTTGTTAATGTTTCCCATGTCTAATGTGAAGTATCACATCCTTTGACGTCATCATACTCAACATAGCTTAGTGCTGAAGCAATATCTAACATTGCTTGATTGTACTCCTTCTTCTTGGTCATGTCATCTACAGTGAGGGGTCCTATAGGGTCTACATGATCAAATGTGATTGAGGTCTGTGCATAGTCACCTATTGATCTAAGGTGTAGCTTCATCAGACTTTTCCATGCAACAAAGTTGTCTTTGTTTAGCTTGGGAACTTCTCTCTTTGACATTGATCTTCCTACTGCTAGTACCTTGAAACAAATCAGCAGTCAGCTTTGATACGAATTGCTAGAATTCTTTTAGAATAACTAAGAGGGGGATGAATCAGTTATTCAAGGTCCAATGATGTCCAATACAACTTTTTTCTACAAATCCTTAATGGCACATAACTGAAATTATCATGCATACAATTAAATATTGAACAACCATAAAAGATAATATGCATCACACCATAACACTAAGGATGTTGATGACCCAAAAACCCTCTAGGAATAAGAAGATAAAACTGGGGTGGGGGTTATACCCACAAAATAACTATGCAATTAATTTCAACCACTTCTGATGGTCTGCCCTATTAAAGGCTTTACACATTGTAAGATGTGACCCTGTTAAAGGATTTAAGAACATTCAACTTAGAATGTCACCCTGATAAAGCATTTACATAGAGTTGTTAGGCTCATCCAAGTCCATCGAATTTTCAGCCACCTTTTGAAAAGAACCTTTCATCCCTCTCTAAAGATCTCCTACCCTCCTCTTAAGGATTTCTTATCATTCTCCTAAGGATCTCTTTATCCTTTTCCTAAGGATCTCTTTGTCCTTCTCCTAGGGATCTCTTTATCCTTTTCCTAAGGCTTATCCACCTAGCTTT
Organism: Cupressus sempervirens; assembly: GCA_028749045.1. Classification (NCBI taxonomy): domain Eukaryota; kingdom Viridiplantae; phylum Streptophyta; class Pinopsida; order Cupressales; family Cupressaceae; genus Cupressus; species Cupressus sempervirens. Next base: position 321,631,793 of record CM053789.1, read on the forward strand.
TAAGCTAACCTAGCAATGTAGGGTTTCAATGTCTAATACAATGGTAAGAAAGTATTAGAAGGGTTTCGACCTGATACAGATTGCAACCCTAACTGTGCAAATTTTAGATCACTCTTAAGTTCTTTTTCTTTACTTTGGCTTTCCTCCCTTACAGTGCTGACAGCTTGTTCACCCTTCAATATTTGTCTCCTTGAGCTCTTCCACTCATTATGTCAATGCACTCTTTGGTCGCTTGATCAACTCAAAGTCTTGATTTTCTATTCTTACTCCTCTTGGATTCTTTGCATGACCATACTTTATGACCAACTCCCTCTCATGCATGCACATTTAATCTCTGACCTGTAGTTCCTTATAAATAAGTTATGTTCTCGATTTCTCGCTCAAATCATAATTTTCTCTTGAGAAAATGATATTGCTTTACCTCCAAATTGTTTCTTCTAGAAACTTCATGATAAATTCATTAGCATTTTCCTTGAAAATGGTTTGCATGGATTACATAGAATTATGTGACATCTACTCATCATCCTTATCATCCAACTAATTTACAAAATTTGATGTAACAAACTTATCGCTGCTGATTTGGGGAATCTTTGACTTTAACAAATAATGTAGCAACTCGGCATGATTGGTTTACTAATGCTTAACTCCTTTTGTGTTACTCGACACCTATTATTATTTATTGGCACTTGGCACCTAAAGAAATTCTGTGTCGCTCGGCACTTAAATATCATTCGGCTCCTGTATTTGCTTGGCACCTGAAATCGCTCAGCACACACTAAGTTGAACTTGCTCGACTTCAACTGAGAATCTATTTGGTACTAACTAGGTAGCTCGACTCTCTCCAATGAACTTAGTTAATCCTTACATCTTTGATGCATCTCAATGTGTCCATCCTCTTTGTCTTAGAGCATGTCATCAATACACTATTTCATCAATGGCTTAGCTGATCCTTATACTTCATTACAACATCATAACTTCAACCTTTCTCTAGGTACTCTAGTTACATCTTATTGATTGCCACCTCCTTGTCAATCAACCAATTGATAGTATTTGGATCACTAAAGCAATTGTCATTGCTCCAAGTAGCAAGTTTGACGTCAATGACAAAACAATGATTGAAACATTCTTCATTCATGATCTTTTCAATCATTTCCAACATTGAAAATTTTAAAAGATGAATAAAGTTTTACTCGACTTGTTTATAACAATTATAGGCATAAAATTCATCCAATTTCACATATTTTATCATTTTACACCATCTTCAAATTCTAAACACAAATACCATGTTTATGTCATTAAAATTGAATAGTTCACATTCGGGTATCCTTTTCCTTTATAAAAGGTGATGTAGATTTGTGCTTTTTCCCTTAGTGATGATCATGTGATGGAAACAAAATGACCTCCATTCTTGGGTCTAGTAGTCAAAGATGCTTTTAAATTAAAGTATCATTCATTTAATAGAACATGTCTAAAAATAGTCTATCAACATGTTCTAGCTCCAATGGATAGAAATCACATTTGACATTATCCATGTCACAAATAGACTTCAATCAAATAAAACTTCTCTCATGCATTTTATTAAAAAGTCCACTATGTTTTTATCTTTATCAATCTATCCCAATGTATTGTGCATGTGTACTTGTAGCATTTTTGACAACTGTTAAATTATTTGGTTTCACACTATTATAGATTTGACTTGATAGATTCTCTCAAAATGTACACAAATTGTAGGTGCCATGCCTCATTTGTTAAAATGACATATTCTAGAAATTTATTCAAACAACTTGCAATTCGTTCCTCGAAAACTATTAGTCATTCTGTCAAAAATTACATATCATTATTTTGATATTTTCCTTTTCTCCATGCAGATATCACCACTTTATTTGCACAAGGTTAGTTTGAACATTTGTTGTCCCATGTGTCATTGGTTCCTAGTTCGAAGACTCTTGAATTTATTATCTGATTAGACCTTCTATGTATGATGTCCCATTTGATGCCAAATGAGTTCATCTCTTGCTACGATATACCTCATTCAAGCATTCTAACAAACAACTCACATGTCTTCTATTTTCCAATTGTTATCATGTTCATTCATAAATCTCAATCTGATTCCTTCTCAACATTTGGTCGTGCATTCCAAATGCATAATGTTTTCCTTGGATGAGAGGTTAAGAATTTTTTTTTTATCAAAACACGTGTTTTGTACTCCAAATCTTAACCTCTAAAGGTTAAGGTTAATGATGGCTGGGAAAAGAAAAACACGTATCTCAACATCTTTCATTAACATGTGATATCTTGAGACTCGAGCACCAAAATTTAAAAATTGAATATATTGACATTAGGGATGAGCCAAAGGGTTTGAAATCATGAGACCACTAACTCAAAATTGGGTAAGCCTCTGACCAATTTTAAATCTTGAGATGTTGTTTTGCATATTTTGAGTGAAATTTTTGAAATTTAGATAGGATAAATTTTGATGGTGTAATGTTACCTTACTATTTTAACTTTCCTTCAGAAGTGTTCAAAATTAGTTAAAGATATTTTCCAATTATGCCACATAAAATATGTGCATACTTTAAATAGACCGGTGATCATTGAACGAATCCAAATAGAAAAGTTGCATGAAGTGGTCCAAATGGGAAAAATTTAGTATTTATAATGCACTCAATTAAACATGCCACTGAATTGAGATGGATAAAACTAATTTTCAATGCAGGTGATGTCAAAGGTTATAATTATATATTATTATTATTTATAAACTATAGGGTCTACGATAATTTTCAATGCAGGTGGTGTCAAAGCTGATGCTGATAATATATAAACTTTAGGGCTTGCCATTTTAACTCTTCTGCTGGATTGATTTTCTTACTACTTGAATACATTTTTATGATGATTTTCTCGATAGAGTGGCATCTCATGCAAGATAATTTCTTCCCTTGTTATAGTAATTTTGAAAAAATTGTTAATGTCGCTCTCATCCAATGTGGAGATCAATTATTTGTTCTCAAACTTATTTTTTTACGCGGCCCTTATCAGGACGACTAAAGGATTGTTCAAAGATTAAGGATGTGGCACCTGCAGATATATATTATTTCCAATATTAAGATCATTAAATAGTAGTAAATGTGTGAAGACTAAGCCATTATTGGTCCACTCTATTGTATTTGTCCAATCACATTTATTTAAAAAGTAAAACGATAATGTAGAAACTTGGAAAGATCCAAACAACATTAGAAAAAAAATAATATCCAATACACCATAACAGTAAAATAACTTTGCTCAAGAATAGAGCATACTCTATTTTGGGGACAGAATCATGATCTTTTATTAATCTAATTGAAGGAAATTATAAGGAAAGACTATATACTGCTTGGAACGCAAGTCTTTAAATTAAAAATGAAAGGTAAGATAATTGCATTATCCATGCCAATGATTACGGATGGGAGAAGAAGTAACTAAGACTAAACTAAAATGCATCCAAAAATATCATCTAATGCATGCCATATGTACAACACGCTTCTTGTTTAAACTACTCCTGAACTGAAGTATTTTAGAAATTATTTGTAGAATGGTGGAAATGGAGCGGTGGAGCTGGAGTTTGAAGTGAAGATCTCAGCATCAATCTTCATACTCCCCCTTGATGCTGAGAGGACTCACAATCTGATCTCTGAGTACTAAAAACTGATCTTTTGTAACTGCCTTTGTGAAGATGTCTACAATTTTCTCCTTTGTGCTGATGTACTTCAACTCAACTGCTTTATTTTGTACCAAATCTATGATAAAATCTTGTTTAAGATCAAAGTGTTTGGTCCTGCTGTGATGAACTGGATTCTTGGCTAATTTAATGGCACTTATGTTGTCACAAAAAATCACAGTAGGTTGAACCTGTATATCTCCAATTTCTTCAAGAAGCTTTCTAAGCCATAAAGCTTGTGTGCCAGCTGAAGTGACTGAAACATATTCCACTTCTATAGAAGAGAGAGAAACCATACTTTGCTTCTTTGAACTCCATGTAATTAAACCAGAACCCAAAGAAAAAAAATTACCAGATGTAGATTTTCGGTCATCCAAACAACCTGCCCAATCTGAATCACTAAAGCCAACAAGCTCAAACTTATTAGAAGAATAGTAAATGCCAAAATCTACTTTGCTTTTCACATACCTCAAAATTCTCTTGGCTGCCTTCATATATTCCTCTAATGGATTTGTCATTGCCTTGAAACCAATGAAACTAAATAAGCAATATCAGGCCTTGTGTGAGTTAAAAACATGAAACTCCCCACAATGCTCCTGTATGATGTCTCATCAACAATTTCAGCACAATCATCTCTACATAATGCAACTCCATGAGCAATTGGAGTGGAAAGAGGTTTACAATCAGCCATATCAAATATCTTCAACATATCTTTTGCATATTTTTCTTGACAAATAAAAATTTCATCTTTACCATGATAAACCTCCATGCCAAGAAAGTACTTCATGAGACCTAAATCTTTCATCTCAAACTCATTCATCATAGCAACTTTAAATTCATCTTTCATCTTTGAACTACTACCCATATATAACAAATCATCAACATAGAAACTCAAAATGAGAATATCATTACCTTCTTGTTTCTAGTAAAGGGTAGGTTCACTCTTACTTCTTTGAAAGCCATTTTGCCTAAAATATCCATCAATTCTTGCATACCATGCACGTGATGCTTGCTTGAGGCCATACAAATCCTTCTTCAACTTGTAGACATAATCTTCTTTGCCTTGAATCTCAAAACCTTGTGGCTGTCCCACATATACCTCTTCTTCTAAGTACCCATTCAAGAAGGTACTTTTCACATCCATGTGATGAATACTCCATTTCTTTTGAGCTGCAAGAGAGATTAGCATCCTAATAGTTTCTTGTCTTGCTACTAGTGCAAAAGTTTCTTCATAATCAATGCCATACCTTTGAGTGAAACCTTTAGCAACCAATCTTGCCTTGTGTCTTTTAACACACCCATCACTATTATACTTGGTCTTATAGACCCATTTTGTGCCAATCTTCTTCTTCTTATGTGGAAGATCTACAAGCTCCCATGTTTCATTCCTATCAATGGAATCCATCTCTTCATTCATTGCTTGCATCCAAACTTTATTAGCACATGCATCTTCAAAACATGATGGCTCAAAATCAGCTTTAGCAAGTAATGCAAAATTTACTATTTCACCTATTGGATCTTCTTCATGTACTTGACTTTGACACCTCTCATAAATATCACTCAATCTTCTTACCTTCCTTGGAGGACTTGAAGATGGACTTGCTCTTGGGATTGGTGAGGGGTTTCTTAGTGGGCTTGGTGATCTTGAAATAGAACCATTAGCTGGCTGCTCATTATCATTATCAGCAATATCGTCATCATCCAAAACTGATTTTGGCTTTCCAACGTGTTGTTTTTTATGACCATAAACTCCCCCTTCATCAAAAATCACATCTCTTGAAACAACAATCTTATTAGTAATAGGATTGAATAATCTATAAGCTTTGCTTTCCTCACTATAGCCCACAAAAATACATGATTCACTTTTAGCATCTAGCTTTTGCCTATTTTGATCAAGGATTCGAACATAACCCAAACAACCAAAAACTTTAAAATGATTTACATTAGGCTTTTTCTCATACCATGCTTCATATGGAGTCATCTTGTGTAGGGCACTTGTAGGACTCCTGTTGAGAATATATATGGCTGTAGCAACTGAATCAGCCCAATAAGAATTGTTCAAACCCTTGGTTTGTAACATGCTCCTTGCCATTTCTACCACAGTACAGTTCTTCCTTTCAGCCACTCCATTCTGCTAGGGTGTCTATGTAGTTGCAAGTTGTCTTTTGATGCCATTCATCTCAAAAAAAATTTGAAAATCGTTTGAGCAAAACTCTCCTCCTCAATCTGTTCTCAAACATCTGATTGTGTTCCCTTTCTCATTCTCTACACGAGCTTTAAATCTCTTAAACGTATGAAAGGCTTCATCCTTAGTCTTCAAAAAATATACCCAACACATGCGTGAGTAATCATCAATAAAAGTAATGAAATATGATGACTTACCCAAACTTTGTGCCGGATTCAACGATCTCCCAAAAATATTTCCCAATCAAAAAAGTCTTCATCTTGATTGACCAATATTGGTAATCAACTCCATCAAACTCTGGGATTTGCAAATTGTTTGCCATGATGCTGTCTTCCAAACACCTTCAGCTCTGATACCAAATGTAGAAACCTGGAAAGATCCAAACAACAACAGAAAAAAAAAAAAATGCAATACACCATAACAGTAAAATAACTTTGCTCAAGAACATAGCATACTTTGTTTTGAGGACAGAATCATGATCTTCTATTAATCTAATTGAAGGAAATTATAAGTAAAGACTATATACTACTTGGAACGTAGGTCTTTAAATTAATAAAGAAAGCTAAGATAATTGCATTATCCATGCCAATGATTACGGATGGGAGAAGAAGTAACTAAGACTAAACTAAAATGCATCCAAAAATATCATCTAATGCATGCCATATGTACAACACGCTTCTTGTTTAAACTACTCCTGAACTGAAGTATTCTAGAAATTATTTGTAGAACGGTGGAAATGGAGCGGAGGAGCTGGAGTTTGAAGTGAAGATCTCAGCATCAATCTTCAGATAAGACCAACCTAAATAAGAAAATGATAAAATCATTAGTAAGCAATGAATGTGCCGAATAGTTCCTTTCAAACAAAGCATATCCAAGAATATGCTTTCGGGGATGAAGGGGCCATTAATGTAGAGCACCACATTTACTATTGTTTGTGTCACTTCTTATCAAAACTAATATAAGTTTGTTTGTCTTTTCTATATCACCTTAACTGTTGTCTGCGATCTATACATTTTCTTTCGAGCAAAGCATACTATTTTTAGTCACTGCCTATAAAATGAATATAATATGCTTCATTTTTCTATCTATAATATGCTTACTTTTATATTATGCACTGAAATCAAATAGAAAAGAAATAAGATGGAGTACGTCCCACAATTAGGAGAATCTCTCTACGATGTCGTTGATTTTTACTTTTATCAGCTCTCTAAAAAGGGACCTAATATTTACATCGCATTCAACCAAAACAAGATGACATATATAATTATTTGAATAAAAAATAAAGTTTTCGACATCAATAGAATTTAGCATTTACTTTCTATTTATTGTAATTGTTTCCTATTATTTTATCTGATGTTTGAAGATATATATATTTAATTTATTTTCATATTATATATTAATACTCTGTATATTTTATTTATATATTTAATAAATGTTTATTAATATAATATGATTCATTTCTGGATTTGATTATATATGTTATTTTTATCATCAATATTTGGGATCATACTCTTAAGTCATTATGAGGATGAAAGAATAGAAGTATAAAAAGGTAAAATATATTTATTTAGATATTATTAATAGCATATTATTAAAATATATTTAATAATAAAATTATATATATATATATATATATAATTTTGAGCAAATGGGATTTGTTATTTAATCACATTCACACCTCTTCAAACTAAAATTCAAATGATTATTTTGCTAAATTTTAAGCACTGATTTTATATTGAGGGCTAACACTTCAAAACATTAAGGAATTGTATAATTGGCTCTTCTTTTAATTCATTCGATTGATCTTATTTGATAATTTGGTTTGAAATCTCCATTCAAACCTCATTCACCTTTACACAATGAATGATTCAATTGCTACTATAAGTGAATACACATGTACTAGTTTATCATTGAAATATTTGCACAATTAAAATCTAGAGCCTTTGATATTTTCTCTTATAATTTTTTTAGATGAGCTAGAAAAACATGTCTTGTTTTCAGATTAAGATAATAGAACAATTTTTTTTTTTACACAACCAAAAAAATTGACAAAAATCTTTTAAGAAAAAGTAGATAAACTTACAAGAGCTATCTATACACATAAAGGAGAAGAGAATAAAATCACCAAATCGACATGAAAAGGTGTGAAAATGAGCATGGACATGGCCTATCATAGTGTAAATCAATAGTTTATATTCAAGTATAGTATAAAATAAATTGAATTATTTATTGTCCTCAAATGTGAATGGAAATTTCAAAAAAAATCATTTATGTGAATTAATAACATTTTCATTTTAGTTTTTGAGCTATCTTAATAATTCATCTGAATACCTGCTTTTCCTAATTGTATTTTTTTTTGAAATCAATATTTATTGTTCTTTTTTATTTCCTTTCCTAATCATAACTATTCAATTAGGTCATCTACATTAATTATATTTTTTTTATCAAGTTGATTATATTAGCATTGATTTCTACCTTATTATTATTCGCACTAAATTGGATCATTTTAATTTCATGTCACTTATAATTTTATATTTTATCTTTTGTCTTTATCTATTTTTTTTGCTTTTATTGTATACTACATCATGTCTTGGAGTTTAATCATCAATATTATTTATAAATACATTAATTTAGTAATCCTTTCGACACGACAATAAGGCCATATATCTAATTTTATGTAATACTAACAACTTGATGTAAAGTATATTTTTAATTGTTTGAATTTAATTTTTAAAAATAATTTTAATTCCTAACTAGGAACATTAAAATATTCCTATTTAGTTTCAATGCTTACTTATACTATCATGTCACCTTATTTCAAATATTTAGGTATAACCATTGATGAAATAACTTCCTTTCTATTGTAATATTAATGATCAAGTTGAAGAAACTTATGCTTTTGCAAGTCTATAAATCTTATTTCTAGATCTGATTAGTAAATGGACTATATTAGAAATAAATTATTTTTATTAAGGATCAATGAAAATATGATAATATGAATTGGGTGCTATATTATTCAACATACCTATAATGACAAATATTTTCTTACGAATCATGTACTACTCTAAATCAAAGAATTATTTTTGTGTGTGTGTGTCTATATATATATACCGTGGTAATGGTTCCTACTTTTTGGCCATGTTTGACACTAAAGTAGATATTTTTAACAAAAAAATGTTTTCAAATAAATATTATGAAAAAAATGTAAAGAATTTTGTGATGATGTAAACTTGTGATTATTAGCATTTTCTTTCTAGTTTCTAACATTTTTAATTTTTTTAAAAAATAATTTCATTTAAAGTCCTTCTTATTATCTCCTCTGAGAAGTGTTGTATACAAAAATTGATATTTTCAAAAAGTGATTGGAGTTTTGATCAACATCACTAAATTTTAAAAATAGGATAATTACAAAAATCTTGGTGGCCTAAAACAACAACATTAATAACTAGCAATTTTTTTTCTTTTATTCAATTTTGTCAAAAATTGCAGGTTTTATCTAGTGACAAAGAGACACTAATGATAATTTAGACATACATTGCTTTTGATCAATATATTTTTATTTGTATATATTGAAATGCAATTATTGTTGATTTGATAGAAAGGTAATACATGTAGCTTTGATGATCACATATTTTTAATAAAAAAAGATTCTTTACTTTTATGTTTTTCCCAAGGCCTCAAATGGAGGTTTCTAAAATGATAACAAAAATGTATGTTTAATAAAATTAAAAATAAACATTACAAAAAACACAATATTTGCTAAAAATATATTCATTCGAAAGCTTATTGAAAGGAGAAAATATTTCTATACTTAGTTTCAGAGTTGAAACTTATTTGGCCTTTTTTTTGAGCCATCAAAATAAGAAAAATTTGATAGAAATTAAGTATAATATGAGAAATTTCAATTTTTAAAGGCTCTGCGTGAAGATGATTTCATTCTAAGCCCATTTTTGGGTCTTCGAGTGAGGAACCCTCACATGAACCCACTTGGGTGGTCTACCAATTTTTAGTGGGGGCCTTCATTCAAAGCCCCCTAGGTCATTTTTTGATGACCAAGACTGGCTGCATGGGAAGTGCGAGCCGACTTCATTTGAAGCCCTTGGCAAGTGTTTGGATTGTCAAGGGGCTTCAAAGGAAGCCCTTTGGTAGACATTTCAGGTGCTAGAGGCTTCGCTCAAAGCCCCTTGTTAGCTCAAAATAAAAATTATAAAACTAATTTTTTTGGTTTAAAAAAAATTGTAGACTCATTTTTATTCAACACACAAAAAATCTTAAAAGGAATTCATTGTTTTGAAGAAAAAGGAAGAAGACTCAAGACAATTTGAAATATTTTATTGGTTTTTCAAAGACTAACTTGACAATTCAAAATATTTTGAAAATAAAAAATGGGATGACGAGAAGGAAGAAAAAGTAAATATTCAAGAAATAGATCAATTGATGCAGAATAAAGAAATTGTGAGAAAAACATACAAAATTACCACAATAGAAGAGAAGGTATGTACATGTGTAAATTCATATGGACATGTATATTTTTAGTTTTATAATTAATTTTGCAAATTTATTCATTTACATGCATGCAGGTCTTTAAAAAAATTACAAACTGAGAAAATACATGTTGAAGAAGATTTGAGTCAATGAAATCCATGACATAACAATCTGAGACATGACAATCCAAGACATGACAATTCAGGACATGAACAAATGGAACTCAGAGAAAGATCATGATTAGTTTCTCGAATTGGTATGGATGAATGCATATGACTAGCCAAAAGTTAAAAGAAAATTGTTAGCCATAGAAATTTAGATCATTTACTTACAATGGAATGTAGATAAATTGAAATCACTTGCTGATATTAAATCATTAAGTATTTAAAAAAAAAAGAGGTATGAATAAGATAGTAAAATAAATAGCAAATAAATTTCATGTTTCAGAAACAATTGAAAAAAAACAAGTACTTTCTTGTGTTATTTTACCAAAAAACTTGGAAGTCGTTAAAATTACTAGGTGTAGAAACAACATCAAAAAAGAGAAAATTTTCTAACATGCACAGTGATATTATTGAAAATGTTAAGAAAGGTTTCAGCTCTATTGGGTAGAAAAATCAAAATAAAGAAAAAGCGCTACAAGAAGAGTTATGTTGCAATCTATTCTTAGTAGTAGTATACCCCAAAATAGACAAATATCTTCAATTTCATCACATAATGGTTTTAGTAGAAAAACCATATCAAAATATATTAAGAGAAGAATGGTTTTGGATGATAGCACTTTGGAAGTAAACTAGGAAATTATGTGTATAGCTCCTCATAATGATATGATTGATGATATAATAAAAAATTTGGTAATATCTTTTTGGAATGACAATAGTCACCCATCATCAAATACTAGAGATGTTATTAGACATAGGATTATATATAACCTTTATGAACATCATACAAGAGATTGGATGGACATAACACAACATGAAATTATGTCTCATTATGTATTTCAAATACTGTTATAAAGATTGGGTAGACAATATTTAAAATATTCAAGCCATATTATGTTAGGAGAAACAAAGTGTTTGAAGCATGTTGTTATCATTATCACATTGAATTTGATCTGCACTATCAAGTTTATCAGAAATTTATAGAAGAAATTATTGGTTACAAAAATGCCCCTCCAAGTAGATGAAGTGAGTTCATCTCATCTATTTCATGTTAAAAAATAGATTATCCTATTGGTTAAATCAATTGCATTAGAGGAATATGTGACACATGTTCTAATTTGGCCCCTTTTCCTTCGAATAATAAAGACATTGATGTCACAAAAATGATAACTTGTAAGGGTTACAAGTATGTAATGAATCAAACTAAATTTGGGAAAGGATAAAAAATATTAGATTATGTCGAAGAGGACATGAATGTTGGAGCATTTATGGACAATTTTAAAAGTTTGATATAACCATATATTCACCATGCATATTTTACAAAGTGGCAAGCACAACAATTTCAAAAACTTAGAGATAACTTCCCACTTGGAACCTTTTCTTTCAGTTGTTGACTTTATGGAAAACTATTTATTTTTTCATCAAAAGGCTATTTAATTAGGCTACTATTTTTCAAATAAGGTTACTATTATGGTGAAAGTGTGATATCATCATGAATAATTAGATTTGGATGGTATTCAAAGAATAGTTAAAGCATGAGTTATCAAAAATGAATATCACTTCTACATAAGTGATGATAAAGAACATGATATTCATTATGTAGAACATTGTGTCAAGAAATATTTTGCATATATCAAAGAAAGAGGCATAAGTATCGATAAACATTATGTTTGGTTAGATGAGTGTGCTGCAAAATTCAAAATTTCTCAACCATTTCATGCACTTTGTTGATATCATTGTGATGAAAATATACCATGTGTGGAGTTTCATTTAAAGTGGACATGGAAAATGTGAATATGATGGTGCTAGAGCTTGTATCAAATGCATGCTATAAAAGTATCAAATGATTTATAAGGGAATTTGTATAAATAATGCACATGACATTGTTGAATGGTGCAAGAAACATTTTGTATCAAATGAGGTTGGTGCATTAGCAAGAGTGAGTCAAATAGTACCATGTAGAGTCTTTTGGGAGATATTAGTTAAATGTACGCATATGTGTATATATATATTCTCTTAAAACTAGTTTAACTTATAGACACATGACATGTGAGTATATATTTTTGTCTCTAATTTTTTTCTTTTATATATATATATTAAATATGTGTCTTCAGTCGTGGATAGAAAATCTATGTGTGGTTGCAAGAGGATAGAAAAGACACTATCCTTACATTCTGTTATGAGTATCAATCATTGCAATTGGACATTTTACACAAGAGAGTATTCATGTTTTTGTTGTTATTGTATTTCTAAGAAATACAATGAGTGCATCAATTAGGATCATGGATATGAAGATGTATGGACTTCGATGTCACTTGTTGTTACTACTATAGATAATCAAGATGAAGACTAAAACTTTGATCACACTCATTTGATTTCTACTGATTATAACCATATGACTTCAATGTGTGTGTGTGTGTGTGTGTGTGTGTGTACACTCACACACACACTCACAAATAAATTTTAGAGCTCACAATTTATATACATATGATATTTAAACTGTACATGTATAGGTAAAGTCTTTGCAGTTATTTCTAAGCTATGAAATATAGGAGTGAGTTACTATTTATTGCATTTCATTGCTGAAAGGATGAAGTTAATTGAACCTAAAGAAAGATCAAATTTTATTGCCTACAATTATGTGCACTAAATTAACTTAAATTATGTGTATTTATATTTTATGATGAATTTATTTATTACATAGATATGTGTACATTAAATTAAAATTCAAATCCATGGCCTACAGGTTCAATTGTTTTGAAGGCAAGATATCTCATATAGATATACACACACACACACACACACACACACACACACACACACTCACTCACAAATAAATTTTAGAGCTAACAATTTATATATCTATGATATTTAAAATGCACATGTACATGTGAAGTCTTTGCATTTTTTGTTGAGCCAAGAATTATAGGAGTGAGTTACTATTTATGAAGCCTTTAGTGAAGATGAAGATGGTTCTATATCTCTCTTTTGACATCAAAGTGTGGGACACACTTTTCTATCTACCAAGGGAGTTTGATGCAGGAGCATCTTGCATGGAAAAATTAAATTATTAGAAAAAAAAAAAAAAAAAAAAAAAAAGAGAAAAAAAAAGGGAAAAAAAAAAAAAAATTGTAGAGGAGAGAGAAAGTGACGAAAATGGAAGGAAAATAATTAAAAATAGAAAATAGGAAAAGTGGAGAAAAGAGGAATTTCTATTTTCAAGATGCATAGGTAGCGTAAATAGAAAAATAATAAAAATAGTTGTTATTCCATCGAGGTGTGTAGGTGGCATCTTAGAAGTTTGAGGAAATTTCCTTAAATCATGCATTTAATATTTGTTGTGATCCACAAAAGAAATGTAATTTTCTAATTGGGCCACGTAGTGGTGCTTTTGATGCAGGAGCATCTTGCATGGAAAAATTAAATTATTAGAAAAAAAAAAAAAAAAAGAGAAAAAAAAAGGGAAAAAAAAAAAAAAAAAAAAAAAATTTGTAGAGGAGAGAGAAAGTGACGAAAATGGAAGGAAAATAATTAAAAATAGAAAATAGGAAAAGTGGAGAAAAGAGGAATTTCTATTTTCAAGATGCATAGGTAGCGTAAATAGAAAAATAATAAAAATAGTTGTTATTCCATCGAGGTGTGTAGGTGGCATCTTAGAAGTTTGAGGAAATTTCCTTAAATCATGCATTTAATATTTGTTGTGATCCACAAAAGAAATGTAATTTTCTAATTGGGCCACGTAGTGGTGCTTAGTTGTATTTAGGTGGAAATTCTAGAAGGTTGTAGATATTGTAGAAGGTTGTGGAGATTCTAGAATGTTGTGGATAAATCATGCCTTGGGTGGTAAGTGCCTATTTAAGAAAGGCCTATTAGCATTTGTAATCAACTTCAAGAAATTGAAGCTCTTCTAATGGATGTTCAAGGAATGGAAGCTCTTCTAAAGGAAGTTGGAGAAATAGAAGCTCTTCAAGTGTAAGCTCTTGTAGTAAACCTCTTTGTATGTAATCTCTTGTAGTGAATTTCAAGTATTAATGGATGATGCTTTATGAAACATTTTTTTTGTGATCTCTCTTGTCTCCATATTATTGCATATTTGGTTGTGAGTTGGTACGGGTGGTGTGGCTCGTCATCAGTGGTATCAGAGCAGGAGTTCCTGAGCGTGCGGACAGATCGCCGAATGTGAGGTAGTTTGCACCACGACCTTGAGTTGGGTGAAGTTTGTGAAGAAGTTCTTGATTGTGTAGACAGAGCGCCGACTGTGAGGCAGTTTGCACGAGGTTCTTGTTTTAGACGAGATTTGTCTTCTAAAGACTTGATTATGGAGAAAAGAAAGAAGAAGATGACTTTTGTGATTGGATGGATTCTAAGGATTCCTCGACTTGAGAAATTTAGAGCAAGAAATCAACAATTATTGCTAGTTGATTTGCAGAAGCAAGTGAATGAATTAGCAGTTGAGTTGCAGAAGAGAAGAGCACATTACCAGCAAAGAGATGTTGATAATTCCTTGGATGTGGAAAAGAAATATGATCCAATGGAAGAGCAAGCGGATGAAGAGGAAATCATTTGCGAACCTAATGTTGAAGAAGATGAACGAGAAGAGGAAGAGCATAAAGATGACAAGACTTACGAACCTGAAGTAGATCAAGATGATTTGAAGATTGCAGCAATGGAGGAAAAGTATAGTGCCTTCGTTGGAGATCAAGCAAGCGGAGTAGTTACATGCATTGTTGACAACATGAAAGAGGCAAGTAAAGATGAAGATGTCAAACAGGTAAATTCTTATGAATCATGGGATGTTGTCTTTGATATGAGTTTAAAAGATATTGATGATGGTTTGCATGAGGATCTTGTTAGTCATGTGTGGTATGCAAAGGAAGATTGGTATGGTGTTACTGGGTTTATTACAGGTGTGATTAATTCAACAAAATTAGATGAGGATGAGAGTTATACTTGGTTAGAGTTCATTGTGAAGGAGTATTTTCAGCAGCAAACACTTGTTCCAGCCAGGTGTTGGAAAAGAAGAAAGAAGGAAATATATCGACATCGGATACTTGTTCTAGCTATGTGTTGGAGGAAGAGGAAAAAAAATCTGTCAATAGTGGCTACTTCATTTTGTGAATCCATATTCACAAAATTTTTCCTACCATGGGAGTCGGATGCAGGAGCATCATGCATCAGGAAAAAAATAAAAAAAAAACAAAAAAAAAATGTGGAAGCCTTTAGTGAAGATGAAGATGGTTCTATATCTCTCTTTTGACATCAAAGTGTGGGACACACTTTTCTATCTACCAAGGGAGTTTGATGCAGGAGCATCTTGCATGGAAAAATTAAATTATTAGGAAAAAAAAAAAAAAAGAGAAAAAAAAAGGGGAAAAAAAAAAAAAAAAAATTTGTAGAGGAGAGAGAAAGTGACGAAAATGGAAGGAAAATAATTAAAAATAGAAAATAGGAAAAGTGGAGAAAAGAGGAATTTCAATTTTCAAGATGCATAGGTAGCGTAAATAGAAAAATAATAAAAATAGTTGTTATTCCATCGAGGTGTGTAGGTGGCATCTTAGAAGTTTGAGGAAATTTCCTTAAATCATGAATTTAATATTTTTTGTGATCCACAAAAGAAATGTAATTTTCTAATTGGGCCACATAGTGGTGCTTAGTTGTATTTAGGTGGAAATTCTAGAAGGTTGTAGATATTGTAGAAGGTTGTGGAGATTCTAGAATGTTGTGGATAAATCATGCCTTGGGTGGTAAGTGCCTATTTAAGAAAGGCCTATTATCATTTGTAATCAACTTCAAGAAATTGAAGCTCTTCTAATGGAAGTTCAAGGAATGGAAGCTCTTCTAAAGGAAGTTGGAGAAATAGAAGCTCTTCAAGTGTAAGCTCTTGTAGTAAAGCTCTTTGTATGTAATCTCTTGTAGTGAATTTCAAGTATTAATGAATGATGCTTTATGAAGCATTTTTTTTGTGATCTCTCTTGTCTCCATATTATTGCATTTTTGGTTGTGAGTTGGTATGGGTGGTGTGGCCCGTCATCACTTCCGGAAGGATGAACTTAATTGAACCTAAAGAAAGTTATGGAATCTAATTCCCTATAAGTACATGCACTAAATTAACTTAAATTATGTGTGTTTATATTTAAGTGATTAATTTATTTATTACACACATATGTGTACATTAAATGAAATTTCAAATGCATGGTCTCTAGGTTCAGTTGTTTTGGAGGGAACATATATTAGACAACACAAATTAGTGAAGCATGGAATTCACTTTGTTGATTACCAATCCATGACATTAAAGTTCTTCAATATAGTCACCATGTTATTGCTACATTCATTTATCTACATCTAGTTAAACAAGGTTGATGTTGCAAGTGGAGATTAGATATTGAGGACCAAGAGAGAATTTTAAATGTTCTCCATGAATTTTTGGTATCATGTGGAACCACTTGACATTTATTTCATATATAACATGCTTAGATATTTCATATTTCATATTTAATTTAAACTATTTCACACATACATGTGTACATGTTCATTATGTTGGAATTCCTTAGAATAACAGAGAGGGGTGGGGTGGAGGTCAATTATTTATGCAAGGTCTAGATGTACAAATAAAATATTTTACAACTTAGTGAAGCCATATCCATAAAAAGAAAAAAATCATCATGCATCTATCCATTATATCATACAATCACTTAAATTTGTAGATTATTATGAAATCAACAATGCAAAAAATGTAAGCAAGAAACATAATAGATTCAATGACACATTTGACACAACGATTTAATGTGCAAACAAATTTTGGAAAAAACCTCCAGTAGCATGATACTCATTCTCACTCTTCTGAAGTGATGCCCTATGAAAGGACAACCCTACTAAAGGTTACAATGCAAACTGTTAAATGTGACCTAGTTAAAGGATTTGAATCACCCTATTATGAGTGAGCCACATGAGAGGACTTCCAATCATTCACTTGGAATATCACCTGGTTAAGGAATTTAGAAATTAATGTTAGGTCAACCTTAATCTAAATGATTTACCCTATATTGGTACAATAATTCAAAAGTAATAGTAAGGCTTGATCCAATAACAACTTACAACACACTTTATAGATTATAGATATGTGTTTTCAGTACTCCATTCTTGTTGGCTTTCATAAACTTCAACTCTTATAGCTTGTTCATCCTTCAAGAATCCATACCATTAAGACTTGCTTCTCTTGCCAATAGAAGTCTCTTCTCTTAGGTCCCTAAATGAAGCAATATCCTAAACTCCTTATCTTCCTGAAGCTCTCACACATGACAACATTTGGTTCTGACCAACCATATATATAAATAGAAAACTAGTATCATTTTCCATTCATCATTGATTGTCCATTTTAGGGTTAGGTTGGATTAGGTAGGATTTAATTATTCTACCAATCATTTCATTTTATTCCCTTCTAGGAACTTCTCCTTCATTCATCTTTGAATTCATCTCAAAATGGTTCATCTTGAATTCTATGCCACCAACTCATCAAGCTTATCTTCCACACAGTTCACACAATCCAAGAAATCAAACTCATTGGCTCAAATTCATCAAATTTATGATATTTCTCATAATGTTGACACTTGACATTCATTTTTTCCTAATGCCTAGCACATAATGTGTTGCTCAACATCCACTATGAAAACACTTAGCATGAACTAAAGCTTACTAGTTCTTAGCATCAAGTAAAATTTACTCGGCTTACACTGTATCACTTGGTGTACACTAAAATTTGGCTTTCCTTGGCTCTAACTGATATTCTACTTGGCTTCAACTAGCTTTGTTAGACACCTACTATGTAGATTGTTAAGCTTGGTAGACACAATTCATTTAACTTGTTCTTCTGAACTTAATCAATAAATCCATCCTTTGCAAACTATAGTAGATTATCAATGCACTATAATATCACTATCTTAACTAAACCATGCATGCTCCATTTTCATATCATTACTCAATGTTTCCTCTAGGTGTTACTGTTATCTCATTTGATCAAATCCCCTTCATTAATCAAACAAATGATAGTGCTCAAATCATCTAAGTAATTGTCTTACGAGTGAGTAGCGAGTTTGACATCAATGACAAAACAATGATTGAAACACATTGTCATACTTGTATCAATATGTTTTCAACACATTATATGTGTCTACAGTCTATGGAACCACTTGGCTATGCATTTCATATTTCCAAGACTTGGCATGTTTAATACTTCATATTTCTAGATTATTTTCTTAGATACTTCATATTTCATATTTTATTAATCCATTTCATACATAGATGAGTATGTTCATTATATTTTTCTGGAGTGCATCGAACTACTAGGAACCACTTGACTATGTATTTCATATTTGTAAAAATTGCCTAGATATTTCATATTTCCAGTACTTGCTACATTTAATACTTCATCTTTCTAGATCACTTGCTTAAAATATTTCATATTTCATATATATTTAGTTTAATCCATTTCATACATACATAAACACATGTTCATTATATGTGTCTAGACATGTGTGCATGTGTTCATTACATACAAATATATACATGCTAGGACTTATAATGAATACTTACATGGTCAATTTATATGAGGCTTAGGAGTTTCTTTGTGTACTTAAATATTCATTTTAAATATGAAGTTTAGGATTTTATTTGTGTAATTATTTTTTCATTATAAATATGAATTTTAAGAGCTTATTTGTGTACTTGAATATTCATGTTCACATGGGCCATAAACTAGAAAAATGAGTATCATGTATTTAGATAATCATAAATTGAACCAATCATATATACATGTCTAACCATTGAAACTAAATACATATATATCACATGGACTATAAACTATAAATGTGTACATATATCTATTTCTAATCATAAATTTAACCAATCATGTACACATGTCTAACAATAAATGACATACATATAGATCACATCCAAGTCATAAACTAGAAACATATGTGGCAATTGAATAAATTTCAAAGCAATCATGTGTTTAATAAAAAATTAATCATAAAAAAATATGTGTACCAAGATCAATGTACGTTTATTTGTGTGTGTGTTTATCTGTGTGTGTGTGTGTGTGTGTGTGTGTGTGTGTGTGTGTGTGTGTGTCTCAAATCATAAATGTATATGTCTTGATCATATCAATGATAAAGTAAACATGTGCTTGTGTACTAAACTAGATAGTCATCTAGATGCATAGAAAAAGAGCAACCCTATGATCAAGAATCATGAGGATCATGTGTCTATGCAGTATCAACTAAGTCATGCAAGTAAAAATATAGAAATGTGTTAGCACATGTATCTAGGAAATTTAAAATTAATATAAAATTCTATTAAAAATTTACCTAAGCACTAGTGAGTGTCACATCAATCATATTTGTATCGCCATGAGTAATAGGTATCAAATCAGCAACATCTCTCATTCCAGTATGATAAAAGCCCATATTGGAAGAAGCGTACTCTGCTACCTATGCCTACAAAAACATAATGCATTAGGAAATATGAGTACATAATTGTAAGTTTGTACATGGAAATCTATTTTTAAAAATTAAGCATAAAAGAGGTGTACCTAGGTTTGAGGAGAAAGAGGGTCATCAATGACACATACTAATGTTTCATCAACAAAAACTCCATCTCCAAATTTATCAATTCTTTGAAGTAGTGAGGAGTGAAAAGGAATAACAAGCTAGATTGGAAGTGGTGTAGGGTCAGTAGATTGAAATTGAAACGTGCCCATGTATGATCCTATGTCACTAGGAACATGAATTTGACTCAAATCTCATAACTATTGCTCAAGAATTGAAACTCCATTAGTATAAATATAAATATCTCAACTAACTCCTAACGTCCCATTAGGTGGAGCTACAATAGACTAATGAGTTGAGCATTGAGTTGAGTGCTAAATGCTAGACTATGGAGTTGAGTGTTGAGCACTAGAGTGCTCTTATGTAGAGTGTTGTGTGCTATGGTGTGCATGACCTAATGGAATTTTATGTTATGCTCAAAATATAGGCCTCTTTGAAATCATCTTTGCAACACTATCTAAAGGCATCCCATGCATATCTGCAATGTAAAAATATGTGTGTAAAAGATCATTTAGAAGATACAAGGCCATCTCCATATGTACTTTTTCTCTAGTGAGGCCACATATATCTCTTGGGGTAGGAATATGTGCAACTCTAAACATCTCATTAGTTGAAAGTGTAGTACTCGATGATGTCTCAGAAGATGATCTATGCTAACTAGATCTACTCAAAAGATATTTGGCCTGAGTGTCAGACGTAATCCTCGTAGTAACATATGCAATGTGTCCTATTTGATCAACTACTTCCCTTTGAGAAGTAATGACAAGTTTATCTACATGAGCCATGACTGGAGTCACAACTAGGGTCCAAGATCCTACTTGTGTGTGATGATGAGGAAAAACATGAGTCACCTCATGGTATGCATCACGATCACAAACTATACCACATCCCTAACCATAATATCCTAGAATATCTAAATAGATAACTTAGTGCCCTAAATACAATTCTATGTACAAGTACTAGGAAATTATAATCAAATTTGGTCATTATTAGGATAACAACGATGTGTTGCTAGGAATCAAGGGTATATCATACAAGAAATATATGAAACAACACATCTAGTAACCTCATATGCCCTGACCTTGGTCTTAGCCTCATAAAATGAAAATACCTCTCATTTGATAATCTCCTTAGAAATAGGCAATGAACCTAGTTTGAGGATATACCATCTAAGATCTCTTCCCCAACCTTAGCAAAAATCCTATCTATAGACTCTAGTGTAAATGTAGATTGTGCTCTAACTCTATCAGTCAACTCCTCAATAGTACACAAAATCTACTGACATATACCTCTATATACATGATCTTAAGATTTCTCAATAGTTGAACTCAATCTAGTAGTCTATGTAGTAAAAAACTAGAATATAGTCGACATATTAGGAATGTGACAATTGACAGATGATACATCAATATGTGGTCCTTGTCCCTGAGTTTGAGCCTGAGTCTAAGCCTAAGCTTGTACCTAAGTCTATCCATGTCCATATCCCTATCACTATCCCTATGTTTAATCCTATCCATGTCCCTAATCATGTCCCTAACACTCTCCATGTCCCTAATCCTAAGGTTGATTATCAAATTCCATCTATAGGTATGACATGCAAACTAAATGTTAGCTTAATATTACAAGAAAATAAGGGGGAGTTAATGTTAACTTAATATTATCAAAGTAATGAGAGAGAAAGTAGAAGAGTTAGAGAGTGTGAGGAGAGAGAGAAAGTGTGAGAAAAGAGAGAGAGATTAGAGAGAAAGTGAAGAGAGATAAAATTGGAGGAGAGCGAAAGTGATGAGGATATAGAAAGAATGAGGAGGGAGAAAGTGATCAGAGAGAGTTCAAGGAGAGGGAAAGTGATGAGAGAGAAAGAAAGGAGAGAGAAGTGATGAGAGATAAAGAAAGTATTGATAAACTAAAGAGAGATAGAGTTCAAGGAGAGAGAAAGTGTGAGGAGAGAGAAGGTGGGAAGATAGAGAGAAAGTGAGAAGGGAGAGAAAGTGTGAGGAGAGAAAATGTGAAGAGAGAGAGAAAGTGTGAGGAGACAAAATGTGAAGAGAGAGAAAGTGTGAGGAGAGAGAAAGTGTGAGGAGAGAAAAAATGAGAAGAGAGGGAAAGTAAGAAGAGAAAGTGTGAACAGAGAAATTTTGAGGAGAGAAAAATTATGAGGAGAGAGAAGGTGACAAGAGAGACAAAGTGTGAGGAGCGAGAAAGGACTAGGAGAGAGAAAGTGATGAGAGAGAGTTTTTTCTAGATATTGAACCTCTAAATTTTCATTAATTTTTATTCATCTAGAATTTTAAATCATTTTATTTTCTACATCTAATCCTGTTGTTGGTTTTCCACATCTTAGATCATATTTTTAGTTTTCTACATCGAATCCTATTTTTGGTTTTCTAAATCTAATCATATTTTTGGTTTTTATTGTTTATTTATCTAGAAATTTAAATAAACTAAACATATAATAGTTCTTCCATTAACTACAATTTTAACAATATTTCTAACATTTAAACTAAAATACAACATATAAACATAAAATTAATTATTGCATACTACAAATAACAAAACACCCATGAAAAAGCTAAATAAATTCATAAAACTAACTAAATATTTTTTTAAAAAAATCATAATAATTCATCAAAATAACTAAAAAATCATTCAAAATTTTAAAAAGTACATACCTGGTACATATAATGCTCGAAGGAGGTTGAAAATGCTAATTCAGAATGATGGTGTAGCTGCAAACATCATGAACTTCACTCCAATGACTATTGCAAAACCATTGTAGTGGCAATGACATTTGAAAATGATAAAACAATTTTAAAACTACCATTTTTAGTTTTTAAGTTAAAAACTAGCATTTTAAATAAACTAAGCATATAATAGTTCTTCCATTAACTACAATTTTAACAATATTTTCTAACATTTAAACTAAAATACAACATATTAACATTAAATTAATTATTGCATACTACAAATAGCAAAACACCCATGAAAAAGCTAAATAAATTCATAAAACTAACTAAATATTTTTTAAAAAAAATCATAATAATTCATCAAAATAACTAAAAAATCATTCAAAATTTAAAAAAGTACATACCTGGTACATATAATGCTCGAAGGAGGTTGAAAATGCTAATTCAGAATGATGGTGTAGCTGCAAACATCATGAACTTCACTCCAATGACTATTGCAAAACCATTGTAGTGGCAATGACATTTGAAAATGATAAAACAACTTTAAAACTACCATTTTTAGTTTTTAAGTTAAAAACTAGCATTTTAAATAAACTAAGCATATAATAGTTCTTCCATTAACTACAATTTTAACAATATTTTCTAACATTTAAACTAAAATACAACATATTAACATTAAATTAATTATTGCATACTACAAATAGCAAAACACCCATGAAAAAGCTAAATAAATTCATAAAACTAACTAAATATTTTTAAAAAAAAAATCATAATAATTCATCAAAATAACTAAAAAATCATTCAAAATAATTAAATATTCATTAAAAATATAAAATGTACATACCTGGTACATAGAATGCTCAAAGGAGGTTGAAAATGCTAATTTAGAATGATGGTGTAGCTGCAAATGTCATGAACTTCACTCCAATGACTATTGCAAAACCATTGCAGTGACAATGACATTTGAAAATGTTAAAAAAACTTTAAAACTACCATTTTTAGTTTTCATCAGGGTTTTAAAGGGCTTCACATGAATCCTTTGTGGCTTTATGGGAAGCCCTTGTGGATTCATAGGAAATCCAAAAAAATTCTCAAAGCCCAAGCAGGCCTGTGAGTGGCAAGGGCTTTGAGTTAACCTAATGAATTCCATCGAAGCCTATTCCACATGGCTTCGGACAAAGCATGTTCCATATGGCTTCGAAAGAAGCAATGTCTAGGCTTTGATAGAAGCATTGGCTCCAATCAAATCTGCAAAATAATGCTTTCCCAGTTTTTAGCCAATCCATTCGTGATGAAAAGTGGGAATAAATTGCATGGCCTTAGCCTAATAACTCTAAATTAATAAACCAAACACATAATTAAATATTTAAAGTTTCCTAATTCATATAAATAACTTGTACATAACATAAAACACCTTAGACACATATTGTTTTAGTAAACCATATTAATGAGTAACATGAACCTAGGTCTAGGCTATGAGCCCTTTAAATTTCGTGCTTATATGTAAAAACTAGAGACCATAACAAGTTTGTAATTTAGAAATTCATGTTATATATTTATATAGAAATTTTAATATTCTAGAAACTTATGCCATCATTTTAGGATCACTTAAACTATATTTTCATGTGTATGTAGAAACTTCAATACATTAGATTATAGATTTTCCAAGCTCTAGGCTTTATTTATGAACAAATCCTAAACTAGGACCCAAGTTTAAAAAATTTTAAATTAGGACCTCTTAATTTATTATTTGATCTAGTTCTATATTTAACCTAGCTATGTGTGAAATATTCCACCAATGTGATCTATACTCTCTGACTTAAAAAACAATTATGAAGTTGTCGTGTACGTAGATGATAAGGGTTTTGGGTCTACCTTAGGAGTATTATTCTAGATTTAGAGTTAACGTCATCGTTAGCAAGTACTTATGGTTAGATCTAGGATTAAAATAATTGTTACAGTTATATAGTGAGTGTTTAGGTTAGGATTATAATAAATTTGAACTAAAATTAAGCTTCTAAGGTTAGGGTTTTGATTAAACTATTCATGAAGTTCAAATTTGTCTTTTATTAGGGTTCATATTAGGGTTTTATTGTGTTAATCTTAGGATTTTATTAGGGTTAATAAATGCACATGTACAACATTCTAATTTGAAAATTAGGAAGTGAAACACACATTTGTGCATGTTATGTACATTTCATGTTTAGGGTCCATACGTGCATGCTCATTTTGAATGTTCAAAAATAAACTTCAAACATGTCTATGCTCATTTACACTTGAGGACTTATATATAATAAAATTAAATTTGATACACGTACATGTGGATTGATTTCAACATTTAAAAATATTTTTGATTCATGTACACATATTATGTGTTTAACTTAATGTTTATGATTTCTTGTTTCTTAAATTTTATTGTAATAAATTCTAAGTTTATTAAATGTTATATTTTAATTTAAATAGAAGGATTACACATTATACATGCATATTAATTACATAGGTCCACATGGAAGATCAGCAACCTCCTACCCCCTGGAGTAGTAGCCTATGCCCCCCCCGCCCCCCCTAGGAGCATCCTGTCTACCTACCTGAGAATCAACCTATTCCCCCAAATTAGAAGCCTATCCCACTTCACGAGCTCTATGATCCACATTCTTGATTAATGCAACCATCATGGTTTTAATCAATGCAATCAAGACAAAAATATGAGCATCTTCTTCTGTACAATGACAACACATTACTATTTGTACTCATAACTAAATGCAAGGATCATGTCTTCTCTACCCTCTTGCATGCATGCATTCATGTTCTATTAATGCTTAAATCTAAGGTCCATACATACATATAAAAAAATGAGTTTTTATAAATGTGTACATAATTTAGTTATCACCTAACATATTAAATATAAATTTTATTCAATTTAAATATTCAGATTAATTTATGCATGATACCACCCAAAACATTCTGTATGGTATGAATTGATCTGATTGTGATGACATGTTATCTATATTTTTTGGCACTATAAAATATGTTTTGCACCACTCAACCACATCATGGGAATTATTAATGTGATATATTTTATAGTGCATTTGATATTTTCTTAAACAATATTTGATACAAGCTCTTACACCATCATGCTCACCCTTTCCATGTCTACTCTTGACAAAACTCCAAATTTGTGGTATATTAAGGTACCGATCAATGGTACATAATCCATAAAATGGTCTACCTAATTTAAATTTTACTACACATCTATCTAACCATGCAAAAATATGTTTTCTCTTTTTTTATGCCTTTATTTTTCAAATATTCAAAAGATGTCTTAAACCAATGCTTCATAAAATGTGTGTCATGTTATTTTTCATCACTAATGTAAAATTGATACTCTTTTTTAATGGCTCATGCTTGATCTATAGTTTCTACACCATCCAAATCAGTTTGTGTATGTCAATAAAACACTTGAACCATAATAGTAGCCTACTCTGTGAACTAGTATTTTTCTTGAAGTTGTTTTTGACAAATGTAAGAGTAATTCTTTGCAAAGTCAATGATAGATAAAAAAATTTTAAGTGAGAAATTTTCTTTTACTATTTAAAAATGTTCTACTTTCCACTTACAAAAAAATAATGACACATATATGATTGAATCAATTTATGAAAACTTGACATAAATTCTCCAATAGATATATCATTCTCTAGATATTCCAACTTTTGTTTTTGACTTTATGTACTTATATCTCTTACATTTTACCATCTTCATCATACGAATATCTTCATCTCTGAAATGAAATTTTGTTAGGTTACCAAATAATTCACCAGTTTTTCTTATGAAATATATTTCACTTATTGCATGATTATTTGGCTTGTTACATAAGATTGATGTTATTAATTGGCTTGGCCATATACAAAAAGGATTTTGAGAACCACAACTTTCTTTTGTCATTATTTAGAACCCTTGATAGTACAAATCAAATTCAACATGATATCAATAATAACATGTTTCAAAAGATTTATTTATCTTCACAAAATAGGGTTTCGATCTTTCAAACATTGTTCGTCCAATCTTTATGTTAGGATTTAAATTAAAAACTAAAAGTAGCAATTCATGTTGCATGACATCCAACCTATGTTCTGCATGTTGAATATATTGTTTAGTCCCTATCCTCCACCTGATGATATCTCTTCTATCTGGTGAAGGACTAGTATTATTAATACAAAATTTAGTAACTAGGCTCTTAACTATTTCCATAATCCTATCAGATCAAGGAGCTCTACACATTAGCGCCCTATTTCTTTCTAATGTACTATCATCTAAATGTTTCTCCTTTTTAGACAATGTAATATCATCTTTCTTCTATATCTAATATGAGATGATGGTGAAGAGATCTATCATTTTTTTCCATAATTTCTTATTTAA
The DNA here is from genome assembly GCA_028749045.1 of Cupressus sempervirens. Lineage (NCBI taxonomy): Eukaryota > Viridiplantae > Streptophyta > Pinopsida > Cupressales > Cupressaceae > Cupressus > Cupressus sempervirens. Next base: position 321,659,020 of record CM053789.1, read on the forward strand.
AAGAGATGACAGTATCACTTACCGTGGAATGGATTTATCTATAGATAAAGTTTTTTTCCCCGATGGAATGTAACCCTTACTTAACACTTTCAATAATATATTTTTGTACTTTAGAATTATTCATCTTTTTTATGCATGTATCTATATCCAGTAATTGCAATGACACTTTTAATTCATCTTTAAGAAGTGAGTTTGATAATAGTTGAGTTATGTCCATCGTATTAAGATTCTCATATTGTGCAATTATTTCTTTATACCTTTTATTCAATTTCCTCTTTGTATTATGTGTAGGTTGACTACCATATTTTCTCAATTTTTCCACATCCATTTCAATTAAATGATCTATGTTTCTATAGTAAATTTTTCCCATCAATGTTTGAGCTAGATTAACATTCTCATTTTTTGTTTGAGCTTGGGCTTCAAGAAAAATTAACGACTTAAGATACAATCCATTTAGGGAACATATGTGTATATACATAACAAGAAAAATATTAAATATAATTTGATGTAACCTTCAGATGATCCTTCTTCAATATCCATTGCTTCATCTTCAATTTCCTTATGTCTAACATTTTCATCATCTACTACTACATGTTGATGTTATAAAAAATAAAATCAAGTAGGTTTGTAAGGGGAAATATATCTAAAATTAAAAAGCAAAGATATCAAGTTTCCCTAGAGCTAGAAATCTAAAGAGAGATTTTATTTGTGAGAGATGCACATGTACCTTTGTAGGTTGTGCTGGTTGACTACGTCCTACATAAATTCATAATTTAAATGAGCATAATTCAAATGAACCCTAATTCTAAATATTCATAATTTGAAAAACCTAATCTAATAAACCCTAATCCTAAATACTCACAATTTGAATATAATTATAATTTAATAAAACTTAATCCTAAATATTTATATTTCAATAAACCCTTAATATTAAGTTAATAGTAACCATAAGTTAATATTTACCATATTTCTATTTGGATAAACCCTAATACTAACTATTTACAAAAACTTTGAAATACTATTGTACACTATAAATTAAATATGCATTGGAAAAAGGATTACATATGTGTACATTGCCTCCTATACTATCCTGCTAAAGTTTTTTTGATGATTTTAATCTTCTTGTTCATGATTTTTTCTTCATGAATATTTACTTGCTCTTTTCTCTTTTTTTTCCATGTCTCAAATTCTTCTTCCAATATTTAAAAATAGACAAGCTGCAAAATATTGGCTTGCTCCCAATTGAAGTGTGAATTATATGATTTGATTTGAATGTTAAAATTGAAAAAATAAATTATTATTAAAATGAGAACTTTTATGATAATAAAAAAACCCTAAAGGCTGAAAAAAGATTTTATAGAAGCTACCTTGATAGTTTTGATCATAACTATCTAAGGGCAATTAACCGTATGTGTAAATTTCAATAGAAACTAAAGGATTTTGTTTCTATTGAAACTAAGGTTAAAAGTTTCGATAGAAACACAAATTTTATTGAAAATAAATAAATACAAGTCTTCTCCAAATGTTAGAATAAGTTTTAGTATTTTCATGGCTTCCAAACTCAATTACCAAGTTCAGATGGAGCACTAAATACATTCATTTTGCATGATAGAAGTACTCTCAATTATTGGACATATAAGAGTGACTAAGAGGGGAGGGGTGAATCAATTACTATAAAAATATTTCTTAGATCTCTTAGATTTCAGTACAAAATAATTTTGTCAAAACTTGATTCAGGTGATGCTTGACAAAAAAAAATGTAACTGAGTAAGCACTATAATTGCTCAATAATTACTTAGCATGCAAATCTTAAGATGTTATTTGTGATTATCATTACTTTAACTTAGTTGAAAACATATAAAAGAAATAGAATGAACACATTAGACACCAAGATTTAATGTAGTAACCTAATTGGGGAGAAACCACCAATTGCAATTAGTAACTATGTGTACTCTTCTAAAGTGATCCCTATTAGGAGCCAAAGTTGTTAAACTTTACATGAAACACTATTAGGTGTGTCCTTGTTAGAGGATTTATTCACCCTATTAGGAGTGGCCTTGTTAGAGGTCTTTACACAATTGAATAGAATTGGCACCTTGTTAGAGAATTTACAAATAATTGTTAAGCCAACTCTGTTAAGAGATTTGGATCAGTACTACAATGGTTAGAGAGTAACAATGACATGACCTGATTTAGATGCATTTGAATTGCTGATTATAAATCTTAATTTTGGCTTGTATGCATGATCCTAGCTAATCAAATATATTTCTTTTGCACTACAAAGATATTCTTCTTATCCTTTTGATTTTCTTCATCTTTTCATCATCAAATCTTTAATATATTTGCATATCCATCATCTTTCTTTTAATCCTCAACTTTACCATTTATTGATATCTTTCATATTTTCAAGTCACCTCAAATATAGCTTGCAATAACTAATATTCATCTTCTTAGTCAACTAGAACAAACAACCAAGCCAATTGAACTCAATATGTGAAAACAAAAAAAGTCCTTCGTTAGCAAACCCTTCTCCATAGACACTAACTTAGAAATTGTTTTCTTGTGTTAAGCAAGTGAACTTAGTTAACACTGCATACTTGCATAGATCATTTGGTAATCGAGTGAGCTCAGTTAGAAATGATTCCATCCAAAAATTTCTTCATTAACTAAGTGAGCTTGGTTAAAACTCATCTTCCATAGACTTTCCTTACACAACCAAGTCAACATGGTAGACACTTCCTTCTGAACTAGAAACACTCTAGAATCAATGAAATTTTTGGAGCAACAATAAAGTAAGGAACATATCCTTATTTCTATTCTAATTCTCATGAGAACTCCCTCTATCTATGTGAAATCTTTCTACCTTTAGATTCTTCCTCTTTTAGAAAACTTTTGTCTGCATAGAACTTCTGCAATGTTAATTCTCCCTTTTTGATAATTCATTTCTTCCAATCTCCCTCTATGACATCTCGTTACTATGACAACAGACTTCTCGATCTATTCAACAAAATTTATATGGGATTGACATTATGCTTCTCCTTTTTTGACAACACACGCCAAAGACTATACTTAGTAAAAATCAATGTACCTTATGTACTAATTCATTTGCAATATGTCCTTGCTAATACTACACCAACTGATTGTTTTTCAATATCCTCTAGTTGATGCATCACTAAACTTCATTTAGTGAGTTTTAGATAGGGGGATGACCCCTATCTTACCTCTTGGATATAGAAACACATCCTTAGGTAATGGCTTGGTGAATATATCTACTATTTATTCTTTTGTGTTTACATATTCTAATCCAACTTCTTTATCTTGCACCAATTCTCTTAAAAAGTGATATTTTATAGCAATGTGCTTGGTTTTGTACAAATTACTTGATTTTTTTATATATTGACTGCACTAGTGTTATCACAGTATATGACTACTAGATCCTTGATCTCTACCTTTATACCTATCATTAGTTGTTTGAACCAAATAATGTTAGAACAATTAACTAATATTGCCACATATTCTTCTTTTACTATGGATTGAGAGATATAATTTTTGTTTCTTGCTTGTCCAAGACACTAGTCTTTTACCAAGAATGAATGCTCCTCCACTAGTGCTTTTTTTTCATCAACACTTCATACTCAATCATTATTAGTGAATACCTTTAAATCCAACCTACCTCCTATTTTGTACCACAATCCATAGTCTTCAGTACCTTTTAGATATCTCATGATTCTTTTGACTGCCATCAAATAATTTTCTTTGGGATTTTCTTAAAATATTGCCACCCTACTGACTGCTAATGCAATATTAGGCCTTGTATGCACTACATACTACAATTTTCCAATCATTGATCTATAAGCAATCTGATCTACCTCTTTGGAATCATCATTTTTAGAAAGCTTATGTCTAGTAGGGGTTCCAACTATTCTTCAATCTTCCATTCCAAATTTCTTTAGTATTTTGATATATTTAGATTGACTAATATAGATACCACCTTTCTTCTTTTGAATCTATAATCCAAGAAAGAATTTTATTTATTCAAAAATGGACATCTCAAATTCTTTACTTATTTCTTCTAAAAATGCTTTAGACAAGTCATAATTTCCTTTGAATAAGGTATCATCGAAAAATATTTTTATTAACACAATCCTTTTATCTGGTCGTTTTTCTTTGAAAGCCAATCTATATCAAGTAGTTATGAAGCCTTTCATATGAAGTTCTAGGATCTTCCTTGAGTCCATATAATGTGTTGTGTAATTTGAAGACCATGTCCATTTTGATAGAATCTACAAATCCTTTTGGTTATTCAATGTAAACTACTTCATCAAGAATTCCAGTCAAAAATGTAAATTTTACATCCATTTGATATACTTTACATCCTTTATGAGTTGCATATGCTAGTAGAGTATTAACACCTTCTAATCTTGCAACAAGAATAAGATTTTGACCATAATCAACACCTTCTTCCTAAGAATAGCCTTTGCACACCGACCTTGCTTTATTTTTAGATACTTTTCTATCCTCATTCAAGTTGTTTCTTAAAACCCACTTTGTGCCCATTACATTTTTATCTTTGGTCTAGGAACAAGAGTCTAGGTTTTGTTATTTTCTATTTGTTCTATTTCTTCATTCATTTCTTCAATCCAACTTTCATTTTTTGAAGCATCTTTACCACTTCTAGGTTCAAATTCAACAAGAAAACTTGTACCTTTCAATTTAATTCTTATCAGTGTTCCATCAGATTGGTCAACGATTATCTAATCAAGTGCATGAAGCCTTTGTACATATCTTGCTAACACAAGTTTTTTGGATTTGGAGTGAGTTTCACTGATCTCATCATGAAATTCACTACCAAGCTTGGATCCAACTGTCTATGACTTAGGTCCTTTAGACTCATTTTTCTCTAACTTAGGTTGCACTATCTATAACTTAGTCACTATTGGAGATTCTGGGGACTTAGGAGGTTTGACAGGGTATCAAGTTCATAGTAAACAAATCTCCTATAATCTTTTGGCATTCTATTGCTTTCTTCTTCACTCTTTTCGACAAACTCATCAATTCTCACATGTGCACTTTCTATGATTGAATTAGTAGAAAAATTCAAACATTTTTATGCTTTACTTCTATATGAGTATCCTAGAAATAGTCCTTCATCACCTTTGTCATCAAATTTTCCTTTTCTAGATTCTTTCAAGTTATAACATTTTCTACCAAATAATTTCAAGTAACTTACATTGGGTTTGTAGCCATCCCATAGTTCATAATGAGTTTGATTTGAGCCTTGGTTTAGCTATACTCTATTCAAGGTATGAACTGTAGTGTTGATAGCTTCATTCTGGTATTTGATTGCAACATTATTTTCTATCATCAATGTTCTTGCACAATCCTTGATACATCTATTTCTTTTCTCAGCCATGCCATTCTATTGAGGTGTACTAGGGGTTGATACTTGTCTTTAAATTCATTTTTCAATGCCAAATTCATTGGAGATGAATTCACCACTTCCATCTAACCTCAAACATTTTAATTTCTTTCCATTTTCCTTCTCTACTCTTGCCAAGTACCACTTGAATTTTTGAAAAGCTTCATATTTCTCTTGTAGATACATTATAGTCATCATTCTAGCATAATCATCAAAAAATAGAATGACTTCAGTATAACTTTCTATTCCAATAGGTCCACATAAGTTTGTGTGCACAAGCTTTAAGACTTCTTTTGAATGATAGTTCTTGCTTTTGAAATGAGTCTTTCTAATCTTACCAATTTGGCAATTGTTGCATAGGCCCATACTAGGTTTCTTCAAACTAGGAATACCTCTTAATCTTTCATGTTTTCTTATCTTAATCAAATTATCAAAGTTTACATGACATAATCTTTTGTGCCATAGGCAACTTTCTTCTACTTGATGAATAAAACATGAACTTTCATTGAGATTAAGATAAAATAGATTCCCTTTTGTTTTCTTGCCAAATCCAATGATATTTCCTTTTTCATTGAGTAGTTTGGCCTTTCCATCCATGAATTCTACCTTAAATCCAATGTTATTCAACTATGCCACACTCAATATATTATGCTTCAATACTTCAACCCAATAAGCATTATCACATACAAGTTCTTTAGTCAAAGAAATATATCTTTTTCCTTTTATGTTACAAGGTTCACTATTTTTAAATCTCACACTACCACCATCACAATATTCTATGTGCTCAACATTTGTTTTTATCTCCAGTCATATGATGTGAATAGCCACTATCAATAATCCATGTATCATTTTTGCTAACATGAGAGGGGCATGTGTATGATTATGGTCAACCAAACTATGGCCTTAAGTGGCAATGAAAAACTAGGAAATCAAGGTTATGTCAACTTGATACATAATTTTAAAGTGGTTTTGGATTTTATAATGAAAAGAACTTGTAAGAAAATAATCTGTAGGAAATTGAATGTAGTTCCAAATTACCAGGATTTATTTGGAGAAAAAAATATTTCATTGGTAAAAAGTTTGGATTTTATTTAGTACTACAAAAATTTTACGATGAAAATAAAAAGTAGGTGTATGCCTAACCACCTTAATCAAAATCAAATGATAATATCTTTTAATATAATTATAGATATGAAAACTAGACTCATACTTGAATGTGAAGCATATTTTTGGGTATTTTTATTCTAAATAATTAATTAAATATGGATTTTCTACTATACTATTTTCAAAATTTAAAGACTCTTATGTCTGACCACATTAACTAGTTCAAACAAATTCAAAAAAAAAAAATTTAAATTTTTTTTTCTTATACTAGTCAAAGCATAGAATGTGACACATCTTTTGGATTTGAAAAATATTATACGTTTGAAAGTTATAGCCATTTTTCAATCAATATGTCAATCAACACTTTGTAGCTAACTCCATTAGAAAATAAGTAATAATTAATTACTTAACTCATAATTTGAAAGGCATTATTTTGATGGAAAGATGAGAACATTCTAAAGAAATCATTTTTCTTTCATCAAATTTGGATGAGAAAAAGTTTTCAGCTACATGGTTGAAGTTAGAAACACAATACAACAAGCCAAAAACATGTTTTTTGTGTTCACCATGGAGGGCTGGCATCCAAAACAGAATCATGCCTAATCAGGTACCAGATAGTATTGGGTATCCATTCCCAAATTGGGTACCCATTCCCAAATAGGATATTTGTACTCAAATCAAATACCCATTTTTTTATTATAAATTATAAATTAATTGATTTTTTTTTACAAATTCTTATATAATAGCATGACTCCGTTTTAGGATACTTAATATGTCTTTTAAAGGCTTTAGGAACCTTAACCATACATATTGTTAGTAAATAGTTTTTCCCAATGTTTAAAACACTTTGAGTAGGAAAATGCTTGTGAACTAACAACTTGAATTCCTAATTGCAAATAAGGAATTCTCTGCTTCAGAATTTCTTTGTGTTACACAAGGTCCAACTAACCTTTTATGAAAAGATAATTGTTGAGTCCTCTATTGAGGGAAAATCTTCCCAAAGAGTATTTTAATAAAAATACTGAAAAAATTTAGGCTATCTAATGAATATAAGATAAATTTGAATACCAAAAACCCACTTGATTTTAACAATTACTATCATCCACATGATTTGAACGTTAAAATAAGAATACAATATGAAATGATGTAAGTTCAACCTCCCACACTCTACAAGATTTAAAGAAAATGCCTCTGAAATAGGAAACACATAAAACTTAACTTTCACATATAACATACATCCTCAAGAATGTAGATTATCATATAGTAGATGATGGTATATACCTCAGAAAGCTTTAGTACATAAAATTATAAAAATTTACTTGAATTACTGCTAATCCAAGAAATATTGTACTTAAATTTCAAAGAGTATAAATTTAAAATAAAAGTATTTTTGTCTTAGTTTTTGGATAGATTAACCCTATTAGATGCCAACTATTTCATATTTAAAAGGCATAGAGTTAGATTGCTATCCAAAACTACCCTTCCAAGAGTAAATTTTCCTTTTAGTTAACACATTTCTATTAACTGCAAGTTAACACATTCATGTTAATTGAAATGCATAAAGTAAATAAACATGAGAAAACAAAAAGCACCTTTCAAATGATTGCATCCCATGTTAGGAAGAATCATCCACACTAGACATGATTTTTATGGCTTTCCATGTCTCATCAGCATTGGTGAATGCATAAATAACTGACTGATGGGGTTGCCTGATGTAGGTGATTCTTTGCTTCTAGAACTCTCTTTCCCTCTTTAGCTCTATTAGATTTTCCTCATGCATTTCCAAATGTTTCTAGTTTATTATCAACATAGCTTTAATGTGGGTGACATTCAAAAAGTCTTGCCTCAATGACATTTTCTTCTCTTGGGTTTCCTAAAACTTCTTCTATACTTCAGTTATTATTTCTTCCACTTGGGCTACAGAGTGATTTTCCCTACCTACGCAATGCCTACTAAACCATTTTAGGCCTCCCTAACTTATCTCATCCACAAGCTTAAGCCCATCCAGAATTTCCTTGGTCTTAGATATTCCCTAAACTAGTGCTTCATTCCACCACTCAATGTAATCTTTAATCACATATAGAGTCTTATCATCAAGGCTAACCATAGGAATTTTATCTTGAAATCATTGCAACCTGAACCTCTAAATTTATTCTATCCAAAGTACTACTTTTACCCAATTATTCCTTTCTTTTCTATAGCCCTCATTATTACACTCTACTTTTTCAATAATGGTAGTGGCATCCTTTGAATATTTAATTAAAAGGTTTATTTGCTTCACAGTTTCATTTAGGACATATTATAACCATTCTTTAGATGTCTTTGAAACAACTTTACATTTTTGCAAACTATTAAGGATTTTCTAATTTGTTGAAGATATTACATCCACAATTGTAGCCATCTTTCTCAAAGGTTTAGCTTCTGGGTTTAGGATAGCATTGATGTATTGTGTCATGTTCCTCATTGCTTCTTTCATATCTTGCTTATCTTGAGCATCCTTCCAAACCCTGTCTATAATTTTTAATTCTAGGCTTCAAAGATTTTCATATCTACTGCCTGAATTCCCTTTCCCAAGTCAATTCTTGACACTTGATAATCCTAAGGAATGAGATGCTCATGTAGGCTACCTTCAGGTGGCTTGGAAATCTCTGCTAACCAATGCCCTAAAATTTTGTCAAATTTTATTTTAGATTCAATTCTTTCCTTTCTAGTTTATAGAGACTTTCCTAGGCATCTGTTAGCCAAGTCATCAATAGGAATGGACAGGGACACCATACTTCTTTTCTCTTCAATAGAATTTTTTAGCCATTTAGGTGTAACAGGATCCTTGCAAGTTGTGGGAGAATCATTGGTTAAAATAAGGGTACCTGATTGAGTATCAACTTTCTTAGCCAAGTTTTAAGGATTTGACATATTGTCTACCATTTTAGGCCTGGAATGTTGCTCTAGAATTGGCTTTGTCTCCACAAGATCCAGATCAACAACCCCTCAATTTTTTCATTTTCTTGGTGTTTCCTTTTTAGTGCTCAAGTGGGTTACCCTTTTAGACCTTGTTGCCTCTTCATGAACTTAAAGTTGAAGTGGCTGTTGAATTACTTCAACTTCTAATTTTTACAAACCTACAATAGGATCATCAATACTAGGGTTAGTGGCATTCGTTGGCTTTGAGCATGTCTTTTTATGTTTTTCTCATGAGTATTTTTCTAGGGCACTAGGGATAGTTGTTTTAACAGTTCTAGATTTCACCAAATTTTTAGTTCGTTTTAAGACTTCAGAGATATAGGAAAGGCAATCATCTTCCTCTCCTCTAGTCCAATCAATTTCAAGAATTGGCATACATCCAATTTGATTGACATAAACTGGGTTGATCACTTCCTCATTTCTATGTTCTTTTATCCCATTAGTCTAGAGGTCAACTTCAAACATATTGATTTGGTTTACTAATAGCCTCGACCATAGCCTCTTTCTAACTTTAAATTCATCTAGGCAATTGGCCCAATAATCCTCTATATGTGGAAAATGGATGAGTGAAGATGCATGTTTAAAACTATCTCTAGAAAAGCTAGTATAATCAAAATCTTCTTTGGGAGGGTATGATTTGAGGCATAAGTGGGACAATTTTGGTTTTACTAGTACAACTTGTTTGAGATTTGAGCATTTTTAATGGCCAATCTATATGGTAAATATGAAAGAAGATGACCTTTTAGAATTTTTAGAAAATTCTATTATAGAAACAAGTTGTCTATATATCCCAAATAGGATGGTGTTGTCCAAATAGTAACATGGTAACGTAAGAGGTTCACCAAGAAAATCTCCAACCCTAAGATACATGAACTTGGGAAACTAAATGTAGAAACAACCATAAATTTTGATGGCTTCAATTGATTCTTTAGGAAACCTTTGATTTTCATTTCCTTGGAGTTCAAAGACCAACCTTCCAAGGAATACATCATTTACCCTCCTAAACTCTTTGTAAAATTGCCTATAGTTCATTGTAGTACTGATAAATGGTCATTTCATCAATGCGGGACAAGTGTGGAAGACCTTCCCAATTCTTTGATGTAGCTAAAATGTATATTAAGAAAGAAGATGAAAAGAATGAGCTAAAACTAGTGATAGCTACCAAATCCTTATGTAAATTTTTGTCAATCAAATCGGTCCAATCAATGAACTTTTCACCCTCAATAATCTTCTAGATAAAGAAGTACATCTAACTTTCCCAATGCAAAGCATGGTCATTACCTTTAATTTTATTTAGAAGTAGCACAATGTTGAAAATTTCTTTAATAAAATGCTTTATAGTTAAGGTTGTTGGTAGTCCTGAGCCTCCTTTGGCTGGTTTCAAAAACTAGGTATGAGAAACTATAGAGTCATAATCTTTATTTCTCACTCCATATATATTTTCTACTTCCTCAAATGTCTAGGGTTGATAAGGATCTTTGTGAGGAATTCTTAGAGCCAAACTAATACTAGCCCTCTTTATCCTGACTAACAATTCTCTAGAGATTTTCCTAATCCACCTAGTGTTAGGGTCATAATTATTTGCACATTCAACAACTAGCTTTGGACACCCAATGGCTGATAGAAAGTTGGTAGCTTCAGGCAACCCACTAATAGCCAAGTTTTGGTATATGGGACCAAACTGAGCATTTTTTGCTTGCTCTACTACATCGGCTAGATTTTTATTCATCATAAAGGTGTCATGAATTTTTGGGAGGGATCTTAATAGAGTAAGCTTTTCTAATTGAGGCATTTTGGGGAAAAAAATAGTCCTGGTTTAGGTTAAAGGAAGATTTGCAGGGATAAACTAAAAGACTTAGAACCAAAACCAAACACAAAAATATTGAGAGAGGTATAATGCACTTGTAGTTCTTAATAGAACTTAACCCTACAGCTAAATTGCTTATTTGTTGATGCAGAAAACCTAGAATGAACAAATGAGCAATTAGACTAGCTAGAAGGGTAATTTAAGAAATGATTTCTTGAAAATCTTAGGATAGATATGAGTGGGTGAAAGAATTTATAAAAAGCATGAAACTTGTTATTGACATGAATTGTGGAGTTATTTTTAGTTAATGCCCATCAAATCCACATGTGGGACTATATCTCATGATGTTAGAAAATCTTGACTCCACCTTTTCCAATAAAACTAACTATACTTTGACACCAGTTTCCTTAGCTTTCATACCTATTACTTTTCATGTCTTTAATATTTTCACTAGGTGGGACCCATTTTCTACCATGGAAATGGTATTTATCATTTTAATACCTCACCTGCAAGAAAAAAAGGAAATGTTAAAAAATCACGAAGTTGAGGTTGAAGTAGAAATATGTTTGGAACAAATCCGACTTCAACTTCAACTTCAAGTGACTCAACTCAAGTTGACAGGTAAAGTGCTTGATGAGTGAAGGAAAGCAGGTGGACATGAACTTGAAGTTGAAGTGTGTTTAGAGGTTCAAGTTCAACTTCAAGTTTTGAAAATAAAAATAACTTGGCATATAATTCTACATACTGTGGGAAAAGTGGGGTAACACATATAATGGTTCCAAAGGATCAAAAGGTGTCATAGGGTACCCTTTAAAACTATTTAACCCATTTAATCATAATATGTGATTTTATGGATCCTAGGAACCTTAACCGCATAAATGATTTGATGTAATGACTCAAAATGGGCCTAAGAATACCTATGACCCCTTTTTACCTATTTGATGACATTAAGTGTACTTATGGGTCATAAGATACTCTATTATCCCTTTTAACTCAATTGAACCGATAATATATATTCTTAGGACCCCTAGGAATATATTTTCTTATTAAATGAGTCTGAAGGGGTCATAGGGAACTTTATGGTCCAATTCAACACAATTAAACACATAATGTATGTCCCTAGAGGTCTTAGGACCCATAGGAATCTATGACCCCTTTCAACACATTTTATGGCAACATATGTCTCTAGGTGTCTTATGATCCCTAGGGACATATCAATATCATTTATAAGTGATTATAATACATCACTAGGGGTCTAAGACCCCTAGAGACATGTTATAATGAAATATGTCAAAAGGGGTCATAGGTTATCCTATGGCCCCTTTCAATCCATATAAATGATTATAATATGTCCGTAGGGGTCCTAGAACTCGTATAGACATATGTTGTAATCAAATGTGTCAAAAGAGGTCATAGGTTATTCTATGACCCCTTTCGATCCATATAAATTATTATAATATGTCCCTAGGGGTCTTGGAACCCCTAGAGACATATGTTTTAATGAAATGTGTCAAAAAGGTTCATAGGTTATCCTATGACCCCTTCAATTCATACAAATGATGATAATATGTACCTAGGGATCCTTGGACCCCTAGAGACATATGTTATAATGAAATGTGTTGAAGAGGGTCATCGGTTATCCTATAACCCCTTTCAACCCATATAAACAATTATAATATGTCGCTAGGAGTCCTAGAACCCATACAAACATATGTTGTCATGAAAATCTATTGAAAGGGGTGATGGGTTACCCTATGACCCCTTTTGACGCATATAAATGATTATAATATGTTTTTTGATCATATATTTTTCTATAATCGACATATTACATAAGAAAATTTTGATGTACAAATCAACAATCTAATAGATTATTCTATAATATTCTTGATTATTCTTCACTGCCAAATATTAAAAGTAAATAATTCTTTTTTCAATAGACAATCAATGTTTAGTTACAAGAAATATAAATAACATTATAGATATCAAACATCTTAAACCACAATAATAGGCTCCAATTCTTGAGACCACACTATTTGAGTTCTAGGTGACTCTATAACACCCTTGAGATCAAATGAAAGACCAAGATAACTTCCACAAGAGAATCAAAAGAAAATTGCATGAAGATGCAAGAACACTATTAGTGCTAATGGACTTTATTGACATGTAATGAATTGATTTAAAATGTACATTATAGCCTCCTTATATAGGAGAGGCAATAAAAGACAATGATAAGGAGAAGATAAACTATCATGCATACATGGTGGAATCACATGTCCACTAAAGGTGGATCAGATGAGGATGATAATGTGATAAGTACACAAAAGGTGGAATGAGATAATGACTATGACCACCTAGAGTGGAATTCTCCTACACCATGTGTTTAATTGAGGTACAAACTTCCAAGTGTCTCATTCATAAACTACTATGAAATGAATTATCCTATGTAAGCTTAAGTAAGTATAATTACTAAATATTTAATTTCATGAACAACACTCCTAATTGCAACTTAAGAGAATGCACTTAAACTCACAATGCAGGATGGGTCTCGTCTACCAGACCATTTTAGGTATCCATGTACAATTTGCAATACAATACATGAAATGTAATCTCTCATAAAGTGGAGAAAGAGATAAAATCTCATGGGAAAAACCTTACCCCAAAAAGAGAGATTAAAACAAGATGCATGGATGGATGGAGTACTCAAGACCCCCCAAAAATTTCATACATCATGTATATACAAAGAATGATCCTCCCATTGGAAGGAAATTAGGAGACATGATATCACCCCTATAATGAAGAAGCTCCAATTTAGATGAAGAGTACCTTCAAGAAAAATATAATCCAATGTTTACAAGAAACATGTCTCCCCTTAGGAAGAGATAAATACATCAAATGATGAAGAAGCCACTCCATGTAGAAAGTGAGGAAGGAGGAAGAAGGTCTCCATGTATGCATCTTTAAATACTGAATAGGTGTCTCCAAGCTTAAAGATTCTATCACACCATCAAGATAACCTATGAGATGTGAAAAATTGTGAGAACATGAATAGTTGGGAAATACATTCTCCAAGAAAGGTGAAGAAGTATCTCAAAGAGAAACCTCATCAAATTTATTAACCAAATCTACATTATGAGAAACATCTGGAAGAGAATCTAGGAATTCATCCCACACTACAAGATCTAAAGCGTAATGATCATCATATTGAATAGTAGAACTCATGCTTGAAGAAGAAGGAGGTGGAGGAGTAGAAAGTTCAACACTTGTCTCAAGAACAAAATTATTCAAGCATCCAATGTTCTCCTCACATGAATTATTCACTATTGATAAAGGGTTAGGTATATCATGAATATCATTATCATTATCAACAAAATGTACAAAAGAATACAAGTATGATGTATGATCAACAACTCCCATAGCTATGAAATCTCTAGTCTCCATGTCCCTAATATAGACATAATTAGGAGTGAACTCAACAATTTTACCTTATGTCATAGGAGTAATTTTGTAAATAGAATGGATATTAGTGGTCAAGGATGGTACATAAAGAACATCATTAAATGTACCCTCTCCCATAGGACTAGAACCTTTCCCACAAACCTTCATGTATGTATTATTACCCATCAATACAGGTGGAGAAGTACAAGGCTCAATAGAAGAAAACATATCCATAGAAGATGCCATATGATGTGATGCACCTAAATCAAGAAGCCATTTACCTTACTCAGGACGTGTGGAAGTAATGATTATTTTTCCTTTGTCTCTAGATGATGATGTAGATGTAGAAACTTCCTGATATTGAGAAGTAGAAGAAATTGATGAGGGCAACTATGTATTGCTCTTTTGAAGAATGTGAGTGAACTCATAAATCTTCTTATGGAAACATTTATGATCATCGTGTCTAAGGTTTTTGCAATAAGCACATTTATCTCTATTTCTTCTAGATGATTGCTCTCTTGAAGAGGAATTGGTATTATGTTGTGAAGGAGAGTCATCACCTTTATCATGTTTCTTACAATCCTTGTGTTTTCTATTTCCCTTTCCTTTGGGAGCCTTTGGAGTGGAGTCATTTGCAACCATTTCTTAATTCTTTGAAAGCTTCAATTGACCCAACTGTGCTAACTTTTCTTTTTCCCTTGTGAGCTAAGTTACAAATTCATAAAGAGAAGGCATTTTTTATATACTATCAAGAGCATCCATAGTATTATAGAATGTGGAAACAAAGATTGAATATTTAGGACCTAGCTTCGAAAGAATAGATAATATCAATTAATCATTATCTTTAGTAATGCCACAATTAGAAAGCTCCAATCTAATGGAATTGAACTTAGAGAAAAATTCTTAAATATTTTCAAAATCACATAGACTTAGACCTAAAAGCTCATCCTCCAATTTGAATTTTCTTATTCTATCAAGTTTACCAAAGATTCCTACTAATGTAGTCTAGGCATCATGAGGATGTGTGTAGGATGAAATATGATATAAAAAAGCATTGGAGATGGTAGAGCTAAGAGAGCCAAGTTATTTATCCCTTCTATCAAACCATTTCCTTCATTCTCCAATAGCTATGGTTGGTTCTAGATCTCGTCCAAGAATCATTCTAAGCAATCTAATACTAATCAATAGATTAAAAACTACTTGTTTCCATTCATGATAGTTATATGGAGTGACTAATGGAACTTTTAAAAAATCCATACTCAAATGATGACTAAAATCAATTGGTAGCTCCTTCAAATTACTCATTCACTTAAGAAAATTGAAATCCAAGTATTCACCAAGTGCAAATATAGTAAAAAAAGACCTATTTTTGAACGTGATATCTTTACTCCAAATCACTAAAATCTAATTATAGATCTAGAAAGAAGAGGAAAAATAATGCACTTCAAAAAAAAATTACCCTTCAAATATTACAGAATTTTCCCAAATAAAGTTTGGAAGGTTGCAAAAAATGGGATTTGTAATTGTTAGAAAATTCAAAGACAAAGATCCTGTTGGAAATGATTGAAATAATTATAAGAAAAGTTGAGGGAGATTGTTGGAATAAAATATGGAACTAGTAAAGAATGTCCTCAATCATTGTTTTGTCATTGATGTCAAACTTGCTATTTGCAGGAATGATAATTGCTTTAATGATTCAAATACTATCAATTAGTTGATTGTCAAGGTGGAGGCAATCAATAAGATGTAACTAGAAGACCTAGATAAAGGTTGAAGTTATGATATTATAATGAAGTACAAGGATCAGTTAAGTCATTGATGAAAAGAGTGTATTTGATGACATAATACAAAGAATGGGCACACTAAAATATATAAAAGATTTAAGGTTTTAGCTAAGTCTTTTGTAAAGCTCAAACTAAGTTCATTAGAGAGAAGAAGCTGAGCAAGCTAGTAAGAGCCGAAAAAATTCCTAGTTAATGTCGAGTAAACTTCAGATGCCAAGTGGTGCTGAGTAGAATCAAGTGCCGAGCAAGTTCAAGTGCCGAGCAAAGTTCAAGTGTCGAATAATGTCAAGTGCCGAGCCGGTATAGGTGCCGAGTAACACAGAGGTGCCGAGCACCAGTAACTCAATAATGTCGAGTTGCTTCATTATTTTGGAAATCGAAGATTCGCCAGATCTAAGCCAACAAGGTTGTTATCTAGAAATCTGTGAATTAAAAGGAAGATAAGAATGATGAGTTGGTGGCATAGAACACCATGTAGAACATTTTAAAGATACAACTGGTGAAGTTTCAATAAGAGAACAAGATATGGGGTAGATACATTGTATCCTACCTAATCCATTTTAAAATCCTAAAATTGGAGAGGGAAAATTGAGCGGCAAAGGAAAATTAAACTTCTATATAAGAAGACATAAGTTAATGAGAAAAGAGAGAGCAAGAGGGGATAGAAGAAAAGATAGATGGTAGCTAAGCATAAAGCATGAAGTGCTGAAGATTGTGCTAAGGAGAGGATAGCACAGGAACTCTATTTAGACTAGACGACCACAAGGATGATTGCATTGGCAAGATGAGTAGGAAGACTCAAGGAGACAAAGCTTGAGAGGTAGTCAAGTAGTCAAAGCTGAAGTGATTGAAGCCAAGCATAAGGATTGAACTGAATGTGTTATCTAAAATCTGCAAAGTATGTTGTAAGTTATATCAGATCAAAAGACCATTATTGTTACTTTGTAGAAATTGTAACTATAAGTCTAAATCCTATGGACTTAGGTTGGTTTAACAGCCATTAGATAAATCCTTTAACAAGGTGACATTCCAAGTGAATGTTCTAAAGACCTTTAAGCAGACCCATTCCTAATAGTTTGGTGAAATCCTTTAACAGGGTCACATTTAATAGTGTGTTGTAAGCCTTTAACAGGGCGGGCTTTTAACAAGGCATCACTTCAGAAGAGTAAGAATCAAGTAGCATGTTACTAGTGGTTTTTCCCAAATTGGTTTTCCACGTAAATCATTGTGTCTTGTGTTGATCTTGAATGTTTTATCTTTGCATGTCGATTTACAGTAATTTGCTTATATGATTGATTTAAGTTTGAATAGATGAAAAGGGAATTTGGACCTTGAATAACTTATTCGCCCCCCCTCTTAGTTATTCTAAATAATTCTAACAATTGGTATCAGAGCCTGACTACTGATTTAGTTTAAAGGGACTACTAGCAGAAAAGATCAAAATGCCAAAAAGAGAAGTTCCCAAGCTCAACAAAGACAACTTTGTTGCATGGAAAAGTTTGATGAAGCTGCATCTTGGATCCATATGAGATTATTCCCAAAATTAAATTGTCACTGAACATGTAGATCCAATAGGTGCTCCTACTGTAGAAGACATGAAAAACAAACAAGAACAAAATCAGACAATGCTAGAAATTGCATCTGCACTCAACTATGTTGAATTTGATGACATCAAAGGATGTGACACTGCATTCAAAATGTGGAAGGCCCAATCAGACATCTATGGAGGAGATCAGAATGTACAAAGAGCAAAAAGAGAAAGTCTCAGAGGAAAGTTTGACGACATGAAAATGGAGGAAAATGAGAATGCTACTCAGTATGATGCAAGAATAAAGGAAGTGGTAAGTGCAATAAGATGCTTGAATGGTCAACTGGATGAGGATACTGTTAATCGTAAGTTCTTAAGAACCTTGCTCCCTATCTATGCTATTAGAGTATCAGCAATACAAGAACTAAGATGTATACTAGGAAATAACCTAAGCTTTGAAGGTATAATAGGTAGACTCACTACATTTGAGTTGTCTAACTTTGACAATTACAAACCTGAAAATGTTGAATTTTCTTTTAAGGCAAAGTTATCACTAAAAGATGTCGAACAAGTGAAATCAAAGAAAGGAAGAAAAATGAAGTATGTATCTAGTGACAGTAGCACTGATGAGGAAGATGTGGAACAATTGGAAGCATTGCTCGCTCAAAGATCTTACAGAGGCAAAGGAAAATTCAAAGGTAAGATGCCTATCATTTGTTTTAATTGCAATGAAGTAGATCATATTGCTACAAGGTGTCTACAGAAAAAAGATTCCAAGGAAGGCAACAAATACAAAAATAGAAGAGATGATGACAAGCGAGATTACAGAGAAAAAGGTAAGAAGTGTTATATTGTTGAAGAAAATTCTGATGACAATGATGATGAAGTTGTTTATGTAGCCATGAAGGACCAATCTGATGAAGAAGAAGCCACAGCACTGGTGGCATGTATAAACAAGAATGACAGATGGATCATAGATAGTGGATGCTCACATCACATGACAGGAGACAAAAGTAAGTTTGTTAACTTTACTTAGTATGATGGAAATAGTGTTAGATTTGGAAATGATGCTCCATGTGAAATCAAAGGAAAAGGTTCCATTAAGCTCACAAAAAAGATTTCATGTGACAATGCATACTATGTTGAAGGATTAAACTACAATTTATTGAGTGTCTCACAATTAGGAAATATAGGTTGCAAAGTGGAGTTTGGAAACAAAACTACAAAAATCTATGATACTGATGGTAAACTAATAGGAAAAGGAGATCAAATAAGGAGTAATTTGTTTCACCTTGATATGGATGATGTTTCTTTCCTATTTACAAAATTTGATGATGAATGGTTATGGCATAGAAGATTATGTCATGTCAATTTTGATAATCTAGTCAACATTAGTAAAATGAATAAAGTCAGAAGTCTACCAAAATTGAAAAAGCCTGATAATATCATGTGGAAACAATGTCAGCTAGGAAAGATGACAAAGTCAAGTTTCAAAAGCAAAAACTATACATCAAAAGAGATACTTGAGTTAGTTCACACTGACTTATGTGGTCCAATGGAAATACAAAGCTATAGAGGAGATAAATACATAATGTTATTTGTTGATGACTATTCTAGGATGATGATTGTTATGTTCTTAAAAAAAAAATCTGATGCATTTCAAATGTTTAAGTGGTATGTGGCTAGAGTTGAAAAGGAAACAGGAAAAAGCCTAAAATGCCTAAGATCAGATAGAGGTGGTGAATTTACATCAAATGAATTCGAGATATTCTGTAATGACAATGGAATCAAAAGATAGACATCAGCTCCTAGAACTCCCCCACAAAATGGAATTAATGAGAGAAGAAACAGATCTGTGATTGACTGTGCCAGAAGATTAATGATGGAAAATAATTTTGCTCTAAAATACTGGAGAGAAGCTATAAGTGTAGCTGTTCATACACTGAACCAAGTACAAGTCAAGAAAGGTACAAATACAACACCTTTTGAATTATGGTATGGTTACTCACCCAATGTAAAACATTTCAAAGTGTTTGGTTGCAAATTTTTTATCATAATATATACTAGAAATAGAAAATTTGATGCAAAAAGTGATGAAGGTATATTTCTTGGTTACTCCACAAGAAGTAAGGCATATAAGTGTTTGAATGTTAACACTAACAAAATTGTGGAAAGTACAAATGTAAATTTTGATGAGCACATAGAAGTCCAAGCTGAAGAACCAAAGATAATGGAAGAATACATAACCTTTGTATATTCTTATGAAGGAATGACTGCTGATGAGGATAATGACAATCAAATTGAAAATCAACAAAAAGTGTCAGTTTTAGACGATTCACAACCAGTGAATGCCAAGTTGCATTTAGAAGCCGAGTTACAAAATGAAGAAAATGCACAATTTGATTCTAAAGACGGTACACATAATGAAGAACAATCTGACAATGAAGTGCATAGTGATCTTGAATCTGAAAGATCAAACATGGAAACAAGGAAAGAGCCAAGATTATCCAAATATGTAAAAAGACATATCCCTGTTGAATAGATAATTGGTGACAAAGATGAAAGACCAATGACAAGGAGTAGACTAAGACATGAATCATGGTTGATCAGAAAATCTGAACCCAAGACAGTATATGGTGCATTACAGGATGATGACTAGTATAAAGCTATGGAAGAAGAAATTAATCAAATAAGGAAAAACAAAACCTGGAGTTTGGTTCCCAGACCAAATGACAAGAATGTAATTGGCACAAAATGGGTATTCAGAAACAAACTAGATGAGAATGGTGAGATTACCATAAATAAAGCCAGACTAGTATGCAAGGGTTATGCTCAAAAGGAAGGAATAGATTATGGAGAAACATTCTTTCCTATTGCTAGAATGGAAGGAGTAAGAACTTTACTCACATATGCTGCCTACAAAGATTTCAAAGTTTATCAGATGGATGTGAAATCTGCCTTCTTAAATGGTATACTAGAAGAAGAAGTCTACATTGAACAACCAGAAGGATTTCTTGATGAAAACAATAAGGGTATGGTATGTAAGTTACATAAAGCACTCTATGGTTTGAAACAAGCACCTAGAGCATGGTATGAGAGACTTCATAAGTATCTAGTGCAAATTGGATTTGAAAGAACTTATGATAACAGCAACATGTACATCAAAGCTAAAGAAGTTAAAGACATTATTGTATCTAAAATTTTTGTGGATGACATAGTATTTGGTGGTAAGGAAGTACTTTGCAAAGGCTTTGCTGACAAAATGAAACATGAATTTGAAATGTCTATGTTTGGTGAAATCAAATTTTTTGTTGGATTGCAAGTTCGTCAACTCAAACATGGAATATTTATTACACAATCAAAATACATCAAAGAAATTCTTAAAATATTTGGATTGGAGGAATCCAAACTAGTCAGTACACCAATGGCCACAAGAAACAAGCTATCCAAAAATGATGTGTCATTTGAAGTCAATCAAACAATGTACAGATCCATGATTGGAAAACTACAATATGTTATACATAGTAGACCAGACATAGCATTAGCAGTTGGAATAGTGGCTAGGTTTTCTGCTAATCGTCAAGAAAATCATCTCATAGAAGTAAAAAGAATAATGAGATATCTCAAAGGGACTGATGATTTTGGTCTATACTACAAAAAGAATGGAAAATTTGAACCCAATGCATATACAGATGTAGACTAGGGAGGAAACATTGATGACAGAAAAAGCACAAGTGTAGGTGCATTATTTCTAGGCAAAAGGCTGGTTACCTAGACTAGCAAGAAACAAACATGTATATCCCACTCCACTGCAAAGTTAGAATATGTGGCAGTTGTAGTCAATTGTACAAACATTGTATGGCTCACACATCTATTGAATGGAATGAAAGAAGAAGTAACAAAACCAGTGATATTGTATTGTGATAATACAAGTGCTATAAACATATCAAAAAATCTAGTGATGCATGCAAAAACCAAGCATATTGCAATAAAGTATCATTATGTCAGAGAATTGGTAGAAGACAAACGAGTGAAGTTGGAATACATTCAAACAAAGGAACAAATAGCAAATATCTTCACCAAACCATTGCCCAAGGATGCCTATGAATATCTTAGAGGCAAGTTGGGGGTTATACCCCTAATCCAAGCAGTTTAAGGCAAAAACGAAGCCGCCTTGCATCAATAGGAATAAACCTTTGAAATATTAACAGGTTGATGCAAAGGATGACAGCAGGAACTGAAGCTCCAAATCAGTCACAAGCATGGTGATAGAGGGAGAAAGACAACAAGAAGCAAAAGCTTATATTTTGTATGATAAAGATGCTACATCTTTGGCATTTATGTCAAAGAGGGAGAAATAGCAGAAAACTGATCAATGTAAAGAAAGAGGGAGATATATATGAAAGAGGGAGATATATGTGATTAGTAGTGAAATACAACAAGACAATGTATACAATCTTGGTGGTAACTGAATTGATTATTTGATCAGTTTGGTTTGCCATCAATGCCAAAGAGGGAGATTGTTGGAAATGATTGAAATAATTATAAGAAAAGTTCAGGGAGATTGTTGGAATAAAATATGGAACTAGTAAAGAATGTCTTCAATCATTGTTTTGTCATTGATGTCAAACTTGCTACTTGCAGGAATGACAATTTCTTTAATGATCCAAATACTATCAATTAGTTGATTGTCAAGGTGGAGGCAATCAATAAAATGTAACTAGAAGACCTAGAGAAAGGTTGAAGTTATGATATTATAATGAAGTACAAGGATCAGTTAAGCCATTGATGAAAAGAGTGTATTTGATGACATAATACAAAGAATGGGCACACTGAAATATATAAAAGATTTAAGCTTTTAGCTAAGTCTTTTGTAAAGCTCAAACTAAGTTCATTAGAGAGAAGGAGCCGAGCAAGCTAGTAAGAGATGAGAAAATTCCTAGTTAATGCCGAGTAAACTTCAGATGTTGAGTGGTGCTGAGTAGAATCAAGTGCCAAGCAAGTTCAAGTGCCGAGCAAAGTTCAAGTGTTGAATAAGTTCAAGTACTGAGCTGGTATAGGTGTCGAGTAACACAGAGGTGACGAGCACCAGTAACTCAATAATGCCGAGTTTCTGCATTATTTTGGAAATCGAAGATTCGCCAGATCTAAGCCGACAAGGTTGTTATCTAGAAATCTATGAATTAAAAAGAAGATAAGAATGATGAGTTGGTGGCACAAAACACCATGTAGAATGTTTTAAAGATACAACTAGCGAAGTTTCAATAAGAGAACAAGATATGGGGTAGATACATTGTATCCTACCTAATCCATTATAAAATCCTAAAATTGGTGAGGGAAAATTGAGCGGCAAAGGCAAATCAAACTTCTATATAAGAAGACATAAGTTAATGAGAAAAGAGAGAGCAAGAGGGGATAGAAGAAAAGAGAGATGGTAGCTAAGCATAAAGCATGAAGTGCTGAAGATTTTTCTAAGGAGAAGATAGCACAGGAACTTTGTTTAGACTAGATGACCACAAGGATGATTGCATTGGCAAGATGAGTAGGAAGACTCAAGGAGACAAAGCTTGAGAGGTATTCAAGCAGTCAGAGCTGAAGTTATTGAAGCCAAGCATAAGGATTGAAATGAAAGTGTTATTTGAAATTTGCAAAGTATCTTGTAAGTTATATAAGATCAAAAGACCATTATTGTTACTTTGTAGCAATTGTAACTGTAAGTCTAAATCCTATGGACTTAGGTTGGTTTAACAGCCATTACATAAATCCTTTAACAAGGCGACATTCCAAGTGAATGTTCTAAAGACCTTTAACCAGGCCCATTCCTAACAGTTTGGTGAAATCCTTTAACAGGGTCACATTTAACAGTGTGTTGTAAGCCTTTAACAGGGCAGGCTTTTAACAGGGCATCACTTTAGAAGAGTGAGAATCAAGTAGCATGTTACTAGTGGTTTGGTTTTTCCCAAATTGGGTTTCCACATAAATCATTGTGTCATGTGTTGATCTTGAATGTTTTATCTTTGCATGTCAATTTACAGTAATTTGCTTATATGATTGATTTAAGTTTGAATAGATGAAAAGGGTATGGATTCATTATATATATATATATATATATATATATATATATATATATATATATATATATATATATATATATATATAAATAGGGCATTTGGACCTTGAATAACTGATTCACCCGCCCTCTCAGTTATTCTAAAGAATTCTAACAGATCTAACATCACCTACACTCCTATGTAGATTGTGTAATTCTACCCCAAAACAAAACAAAAAATACCTCGAAAAAAGGAGTTTGTATGTTGGAGATATTGTTGCTTGAAAAATGCCTCTGAAATTTTTTTTTTTGAATCACCACTGTTGCACCTTAAAAAATCAAATAGCACTAGATTTTTCCTTAGATGTTTGATTTGGATGAAGAAACATTCAATTTAAGGGTTTTTGAACCTCTTGTATATGATGCCGACCTCTGATTTACACCAACAAACTCCATTTTTTTATTGCAATAGAAGGTCACAAAATATGACTCTTGAAATCTACTCCAAATTTTGATATTCAAATTACTAGTGCTGCACCAAGAATAAGTCAAGCCAATATTGCACTTCTTGAGAAGAGGTCTTCACACCATAAGAGCTGTGATACCATGTTAGAAGAGTTTTACATGATTGTACAACACCCCCAGGATCAAATGAAAGACCAAGACAATTTCCACGAGAGAATGAAAAGACAATTACATAAAGATGCAAGAATTCTATTGTTATTGCTAATGGACTTGATTGACATCCAATGAATTGATTTAAAATTTACATAATAAGCCTCCTTATAAGGATAGGAATTAAGAGACAATGATATGGAGAAGATAAGCTATCACCCACACAAGGTGGAATCACATGTCAACCGAAGGCGGATCATCCTCCATTATGTAATTAAATGTGTGTAACGATGAGGATGATATTGTGATAATTACACTAAAGGTGGAATGAGATAACAACTATGACCACCTAGAGTGGAAATCTCCTACACCATGTGTTTAATTGAGGTGCAAACTCCCAAGTTTCTCGGTCAAAACCTTTATGCTTTGAATTATCCTATGTAAGCTTAAGTAAGTTTAATTAGTGAATATATACTTACACCAACACACACAAATGAAATTATCTTATCAATTCCTACATTGCTAACTTGTTTCTTATCAATCACTAATTAGGCTATAACTTGTACTAATTTTTTTATGAACATTTATAATTGTATATATATAACAAGGAACATTACAACAAACTACACACACAACTACACACCATAATTTGTTGAGGTTGATGAACAACGAACTCCACAGTTACTAAGAATCACCTACATGATAAGAAATGTTATACAAAAGAGAAGCAAAAAGCTATGGAGGTTTGAATAGATAGATCCATAGATGAGACATTCTTAATGAGAAAAAAAGTGGATTTCTATAAAAAAAAATGAATTATCTCAAGTCTTGTTTACAATGAGAGATCATCCTTGTAAATGAGATCAAAACCCCAAAAGGTAACATAAAACTCTATAGGGTATTTAATATTTAAAAGATAATTATTAAATATAGGAAAAGTATTTAATGTAGGTATTTAAAAATTACAAGATAATTATTAAATATAAGAAGTTAAATTAATCTAGGTTGTATCATAATAATTAATAAAAAAATAAATTATTAAATACCTAAAGTTTAGCTTAAATAGACTAGAGTTAATTAGAAAATATCTAATTACTCTAACACCCCCCGCCCCCCTTAAGATAAAATTAGGGAGTAGCCAAAAACCTAGAAACTACTACTCAAAGTAGATTTGGGTCCCAACAAACAAGGCCTGATGAGCTACCTAAGCTTATCAAAATCTCTAAAAGGAGGAGAAATAGAGAAAACTACATGGGAGAAACCTTACTCCACAAAGAGATAGTTGAAAAGCTAGTGAAGGACTACAGAAGCCTCGAACTAGAGGAATGTTCCAGAAAAATGAACAAAAAGTGACCATGAAGAAAACCATAGAAGCATGAAGAAGCCATAAACTCTATGAAAAGAAAGCTATTTATCTATAGAACCTCCTTTGAAATAGAAGGTTGTGACCAAAGTAGGAATGAAAAGAAGAGTGTCTATATATGGTAGATGATCCATCACACCAAAATACATAGGTATCTAGCCACTGCAATAGTGTAGTACATAGGATCAAATACTAAATACATAGCTCACTCTAATTAACCAAGGAAGCATTATAAACAATAGAAGAACCCCCCTAGTGTAGACAAGGTGAGGTGATAGGCAACTGAGAAAGTGGGCTAAAATTCTCCTGTAGAAAAAACCAGGATCATGGAGAGTGAGGAAGAGGTACAAACACCTATAAAGGAAAAAGCTATTGACACGTTATGGGGCTAATGTTGTGGAATTTACACTCACTTGACAAATGAAGAGGGTACTAAAAGGAAAACAACTATCCCCCCATGACACTCTATAATGTAGTGTGAGTACAATAAGTCACATTGATGAAAAATATTTTGAAAAGCAAGGAGTGATAGTTTATCTCTGTGTGTTTGCCTAAAAATGATTACAAATGATATAAAAAATGATTAGAAAGGGAAAAGAGCTAATATAATAGATACTACAACCTAAAAGAAAAGATCCCATGCCATGAAACTGATCCCTAGACCTGTAACACCCAAGATGTCCAGCATAGTGGAAAAAAAGAAAAAAATATGATAGAAAGATCATGGAGTAGAATTTGAAGGAAATTATAGTATTTTTGAAAAGGGGACTAAAGGAAATGGCAGCAAAAAGGTGAAGGTAGGTCAAAATAGAGGTTGAGGAGGTAAGAGGAGGTAGTGATGCATTGCTAAGAAGGTGCTAATGTTAGCAAATGACAAGCCAAAATTTTATAGTCAAATGACCATCAAGGAAAAAAAAACAATGCCATAATGTCTGGCTGTCGAAAACATAATGTTTGAAAAAGGGTCAGTGCCAGAACAAAATCTAAAAACTTTCAAACCTCAGATCTAAAAACCAATGTTAGATCTGATGCCAAATCTCTCATGAACAGGACATGGGCATGAAGATCTAAAGCTTTGATAGCTTGTTGAAGTTGATGAATGATAAACCCCATAGTTTCCAAGAATCACCTACATGTAAACACTTATTATAAAAAAGAGAAGAAAAATCTATGAAGGTTTGAATAGCTAGATCTATAGACAAGACGTTCTTAAAGAGAGAAAAAAATGAATTTCTGTAAAAAATGAATTATCTCAAGTTCTTGTTTACAATGAGAGATCATCCTTATAAAGGAGATCAAAACCCCAAAAGGTAACATAAAACTCTTTAGGGTATTTAATAATTAAAAGATAATTATTAAATACATGAATAATATTTAATCTAGGTATTTAATAATTACAAGATAATTATTTAATATAGGAAGAGAAATTAATCTAGGTTGTATCATAATAGTTAATAAAAGAAATTAATTATTGGATACCTAAAGTTTAGCTTAACTAGACTAGAGTTAATTAGGAAATATCTAATTACTCTAACATAATTCACTATCAAGACTTCACTTCATTAAATATATCAAGACTAAGTACATCAAGAACATAGACAACTCAGCACATGTCAAGTCGCCATATTCACAAGGTTTGATTAAATGTAAGCTAATAATAAAATTTATTAATATATATTATAAAGTAAGAAGATTAGTAACATGTAATATATAGATTGATAAATATAATCATATCATCTATATTATATGATTATTAAGTAATTAATATGATTATAAAATGTAATGTTACTAAATAATATAAATAAAGATAGATTAACTAATGAATAATAAGAATATATAAACATAGTTTCATATGATTCAATGAAGACCACCATTGTTCAATTTATAGTTAGTCTTGAATATTCATAAACTAAGTTTATATCTCCCAATAAAAAATATAATTAGTATTAAAATAAAGATGACTAGATATGTCCTTGCCTTCTTATGGTAGGGAACTAAAGTTTTTGATTCACTTGCTTCATGTTCTTTTTCCTATTACCTATTAGAAATGTTTAGAATGTTGCAATTCTTTAGAATAACTAAAATGGGGCATGAATCAATTATCCAAGATTTAAATGTACAAATAATACTTTTCAATTCTTATTAGACTCATATGCATAAAAAATTATTATGCAAACATTGATTATATCATACAATTCTTAAACTTTGTAGGTTACTATCCAAGGTCAAAACAACTTTGCAGAAATGTAAATATGAAACATAACTAATTCAATAGTACATTTGATAGATGGATTTTATGTGAAAACCCAATTTGGGGAAAAACCACTAGTAACATGCTACTAATTCTCACTCTTTGAAAGTGACGTCTTGTGAAAAGCCAACCCTATTAAAGGTTACAATACACACTATTAAATGTGACCTACTTAGAGTATTTCAATCACCCTATTAGGAGTGAGCATTGTTAGAGGAATTTAGATGATTCACTTCGAATGTGACCTAGTTAAAGGACCTACAAATGACTCGTAGGTCAATTGTAATACAAGGGATTTACGCTATACTAATATAATGATAAGAAATTAACAATGGCACTTGGTCTGAAAAAAATTTTATAGCTCACTTACAAATTATAGATCTTTGTTTGAATCCTCCATTCTACTTTTGTTTCACACACTTAAGCTCTGATAGCTTGTTCACCATTCAATAATTCATATTCTTAATACTTCTTGCTTTTCTTTCCAATAGTAGTCTCTTCTATTTGGCCACTAAATAAAGCAATACCCTAGAATCCTTGTCTTCCTTAAGTTTTTTGAGATAATGGGTGGTGCACACATTGCATAATATTGTTATATTCTATTATTTTATTTTAACATGTAATGTTCCACCTAGATGAATGTGCAACATGTAAAGATTCTCATGAGATATACTTGATAAGCTTTATTGTAATTATTTAATATTAGAGAACATAATTAAATTTTCAATATTAAATGTGGGGTCAATGGGTTAGGTAGCACATGGTTTATGTAATACCACTTGGTAGTTTTGTGGTACTTACTACTATATATGTAGCCACAAGGGTAGTTGTTGGTGTGACGAGAGAAGAAGAAGGGAAAAAAGGAAAGAGTTGAGTAGGACAAGGCTCGATAGGATAGCCAAGGGAGCATTTGTGAAGGTTGGAAGCATGACATGGAATGTGTGGATTCATGCTTGTTTATATGGATTGTTTGGTTTGTGGCTATGGATTTGAAGGCTTCCATGGGATTATTGCAATAAATTTTCTATTGAATAATACATAGTGATGGATACTTTTGGAGGCTAGGATTTTTCCTCAATGAGGGTTTCCCAGGGTATATCTTGTGTCACATTTTTGTGGGTATGTTCTTTATTCTCTTGCATGTCGATTTTAATTACATATTTATTTTAGATCTATTATGGGTTATGTGGAAATGATTATATTTTTTATTGCAAGTTTCCTTACAAATGGTATTAGAGCTATGGTTTTATTGTTGTAACCCTCGATTAAATCCATGGGAATGCATGGGAGGATAAAAGAAAGGGCAAGATATATGAGTGTTTATTATTAATATAAGGGTTATGATATGATATTGATAGATTTTGCACATGTGAAATTGTTGGACAAAAGGATTTCTTTTGTATGTTTCATTTAAATGAAGGTTTTTAGGGGAAGCTTGGGGAAATGATCACCTAGGTAAAAATAGACCTCACCATTGGATTTGGGTCGACATTTCCACAAATTTTATATACAATATGCCCTAGTTTGGCCATATTTAGTGGAAATGCAAGAGTTTTTAGTTTTAGCCTATGAAGGGCATCAAATTTAATCCCATTGGAATTTTAATCACAAAAATAAATAAATATTGCAGTGGAAATGGTAAAAGGATTGTCTCAGTAAAATGACATTAACTTTCTCTCAAGATATTGGATTTCAAACTTCTTATAGGCATTGGAAAGCTAATTCAGAGCACTACAACTTAGTGTAAGTTTGGTTCTATTATTTTCATTTTTTTTAGGTTTTAAAGAGCCCAAATGTCAGATGTTTTTTATTTTGAGCATAGATTAGGGCATAACTTGGGCATATAGAGTTGGATTTTCAACTTTGTGTAGTCAATGGAAAGCTCTTGGAGAGCTCTACACATTGGTTTAGATTTGGTGCAAGTTTGACATCATTTATTTGGTGATATATTGATTTAAAAATTTTATGATATATATTGACTATGGTAAAATTGTGAGTTTATGACATTGTATGTAAAGATTTAAGATTTGATATCATTATATGTACTCAGTTCATATTCTAGATTCATCTCATGATGATATTTTTATCAATACTTAGTTTGGATATGCATGATGACTTGTTGGGTCTACAAGTTGTGCAATGTTGTAAGCAGTCTATACTTGCAAGTTGCATTTATGACTTGGTTATGGGTTGTATTTTCCCATTGATCTTTCATTATTGATTCATATATAGATTGGTAGCTTGGATTATGCCCTAAGTCACATGATTTTCTAATTTTTTATTCATGTAGAAGGGATGAGATGTTGTTACCAGGTATAGTCATGGTGGAGGATTGTAGTTGACTATTTTATGCTGATAGGTTGGACATTTTGAGAGTCAGATGCTTAGTTCATGGATGTGATCATGGTGCCATGGAATGTGGCATGACACAATTGGATATAAAGGTACATCCTTGATGTTCATTGGCTTGGATTCCTTATTTGGTTTTATGGTGGTATATCTTCTTGGTTGAGGATCATGGTTATTTTTGTTTCTTTTAAGGAGCTCATGATGTGCACTTTGATTTCTTTGATGGTTTGATGCCTTGGTTGATTCTCATGGTTAGAGGATGGTTTTTTCATCATAATTTTATGGATAGCCTGGATAAACAATTTATTGGGAGCTTGTGATAGTAATTGGGTGATATTGCAGGATTAGTTCCTTGGTTTGGTTTGTATCTTCTTTGTTCAAAGACCATGGTTTCACTTGGTACCAACACTTTGGTTGTATGAGTGTAGACCTAGAGAATTTTCATGTAGGAGATGGATTTTATGATGCCATAGGTGTCTTGGTACAATGGTTGAGTTTGATTTGTTGGGATTGATATATTTATTGAGTGTTTTCTAATGTTGGAGGTTTGTCTTAGATCTTGTTGTTATAAAAAAATCTTTGACAATTGCATGGTGCATTGGTCATCTTCATGGTGTGTGAAGATGGTTAGATCTTGAGGACCCATGGAGTTCTTTTTTATCTTCATGGTGTGCAGAGATGATTCTTCATGGTATGTGAAGATGGTTTTCTTCATGGTGTTTGGAGATGGTTACATCTTGAGGACTCATAGGGTTCTTGGTAAATATGTGGTTTATACTTTCATTTGGCATGTTATGCTTGGTGTGAGGATGGTTTCATTGTTATGTCATGATATACTCTTCATACACATTTAGAGTTTTGAAATGTTATAGTATGTTCATATGGAGTATGTTATCTCTTTGGTTGAGATGGTTAGATCATATTGCCATGTTTACATTCTTGATGCCATGGTTGGAACATTGACATTGACCTTGGTTTAGTTTCTTGGTATTGAGTATATTGATCATAAGTTGGATACTTCATGATATTGCTATGTTACCTTTGGATTTGGCATGGATTGATTGCTTATAGGTACTCATGAATACTTAGAGATAGTGGTGATGCTGATTTCTCTTATATTAGAGAAGTATTTGTTGGGATGGTTGATGGCTTTAGTAGGAAGTCTGAGGGGTAGTCACCTGATATGGACTTGAGAGGAGATTATTCTAATATGATTCTTGGCATAAGACTTGGGTTTTTTGATGATAATTCTCATTCCGCTCTTTTGGTCTACTAGGCAGTTTGCTACTTGAGAGGTATAGCCCATTATTTCTCTCAGGTGCATTATGTTTATGCTTGTCTTTCATTAATATAGATCTTGAGCTATGATACTATTGCCCCACTTTTAATCCCATAGTAATTTTGCAAAAGTGGAGATCGGAGTTCCATCGTATTTTGTCCTGTCAAGTCAATAGTTCTTCCCTCTTTAGGTGATGAATTTCTCCATCGGGTTTCCATTCTTCCCCCTTCTCGCACATTGTATAGCCAGGTGGGTTTTCCTCATGGTCATGGTTCATTTGGGTAGTCTAGATCCTTACTTGATGGAGATTCTTAAAGGATACTACCTCAGATGAATTTACAAACAGATCATTCAGACTGAATATGAAGAAAGATGAAGGGGCAAAAATTTTAGTTTTGCCTTCTCCTTTTGCAGACTTTTGCACCTTGAAGGTAAAATTCCGCAATGAGTTTTAAACACGATTTGCAGATTTCAAAATTGAAAGGTGAGTGAAATTATGGACAAGTCAATTGATTATCATCATATTCTAGAATGGGAATCATTTAGAAATTGTCAAAGTGATCAGAAAAGGCATTGGTAGAAAACTCAGAACTGACTTCTCCTCCTGCAAACTTTCATAGTCAAAAGGTGAAACTCTGCCAAAAATGTAAATGCATTCTACAAGATGGATTCAGAAAGAAGAGTTATGTTTTGCATAAGATTATCTAAATTTCAAGATTTTTCAATGATGTGAATGATTTAAAACCTATTGAGATGAGTAAAAGGAATATTTGTGAAAAACTAAAAAATAGCCTCTCCTTTTACAAGCTTTCACACTGAGAAGTCAATTTTCCAAATAGGCATAACTAAAGAAAGTAAAGGAAGTCAGTGGACCCCACTTCCATTAGTGAAGTATTTTTTCTATTTTTTGAAGGCTTAAAGAAAAATAGTTAAAATAGAAAAGATAAAATGGAGGCTTCGCGAAAAATTTAAAATTGCCTTCTCCTTTGCGGAGTTTCTACCTTCAGAGGTGATTTTCTGTAGTATCCAAAAAATTAATCTTGCAGGCTTGGTTATGTAACAAATTAATCACAAGAAGCCTAAAAGATACAAGGAAAGGGAATAGTCACATCTGGAGAAGAGTCTAAATGCATAATCAAGCTGAGCAGATTTCCACCAATGGAGTACTCCATTTTGGTTTTTCCAAAATAGGTTTAAAATGGGAAAGTAAGTTAGAAATAAAGAAAGTTACTGTTAAGCCAATGAAAAAGTGAAAAGACATGGAGGAATCTGTTATAATCATTAGTCTAATGGATTGATCATTTATTTCACTTGTGTGGCACAGATTTTGAAAACCTAATGGGTAAATTGAGGTTTCTATATAAAGAACAGTATAACTGATTTTCAAATTACCATTTTCTTGCTTTGAATCATTATGTTGTAAAATTGAACATTGCTAATACACTACTTGCAAAGCTATTTCTCACAATCATTTACATTTTCAAGTTTCATATTCTACATCTGTTTGAGTAAATGGCTTGATTCTCTGGATTTGATGGTTTGGGTGGAGTCCGATCAACATGGTAGAACATCATAGATACTTCACTCTGCTTCTATGATATTCTAGCTAGATTTTCAGAGAAGGATAAGGACTAAACCAATTCATCCTATTACTGAGAAGCTTCGCGGGAGTGGACTAGTGGAGGCAGCTAGACTTCCTATGGCAGTTCAAGCTCAGGAGTTGATTGTAGAATGTATCAATCATTACAATCCAGACACTAAGCAGATTTTGTTGCCTGATCAGAGTGTATTAATTTTAGTTGATAGGCAAGCAGTGGTGAACTGTCTACGAATCCTAGAACATGAGGAGTTCTCCACATTAATAGTTGGAGGAGCTATGTCAGAGTTCTCCCTGAAAAAGATGATATGGAGGAAAGAAATCATGAAGTCTTGGTTCCAAAAACCAAGGGGAGCCAAGAGTAAGGTCCCTAAAACCCTATTTGGCATTGATCTCAAGCTAGAGATTGTGGATATTATGGTTCTTTTGCATCGACTCAAAGGTGAGATAGATGCCTTTAATTTTGTAGAGCAATACTTTTTCTTGGTGCAAATTATTTGCTTGGATTCGCAGTATATTGACTGGGCATTTGAGGTCAGTGAGCAATTATGTAGGGCTCTCAGTGTAGCCAAGTTTTATAATTCATTTTATATGTCTTCCTTCCTTATATATATTCTGGCTTCCTTACAATTATGGCTAGGCCTTCCTAGAATTGAGGATGCACCTAAAAATGTTAAAAGTTATGAATTTTATCCGTGCTTGCAACTACAAAACAGTTATGCAGATTTTATCTAAGTTAATGATGCATTCACTATGAGACTTTGCAGGGAACTCCAAGGGTGTCCAAAGTGGAGATTTAGCCCAAAAGCAATGGTAGTAATTAGTCAGCTTAATTTCTTCTTTATACAATTCTCATCCTTCTCCTATTTGTGTCTTGTAGAATTCGATGGGTTTCCTTCGAAGATGCCTAGATACCCACATGACATGATCGTGTTGATGGAGATCATGAGATAGGCTCTCCAGGTGAACACATTGAGTGTCAAACTATGAAAGAAGGGATATGAATTCCCTATAAAGGTTGGAGCTTATAGCTGCGAATCCAGATCAGATGATAAGAATATGGTAAAAGCATTTGAAGGAAGGTTCAAATTGCAAGAGTATGAAGTTTTGAGACCCATGTTTGACCTGAATGGGTATGCTCGAGATGTGCTTCAGATTGGAAGCATGATAAAAAATATCACCACCATAGAGGACTACTGGGAAAATTGTAAAGATGAGCTGGAGAGTACAGATCATGCCTTTGCTAGATTCACGGTGGATCAAGTAAAGACTTATGGTATCAATTTGGATGTAGAAGGGCTAGAGGATGATGGCAAGAATATGTATAGCAATACATATTTAACAAAGTTGAGAAATACCCCAGTCAATTCAGAGCCCTAAATTAATATAGATGAAGATCTCGATGTTATGTTGGCTAGGATCATCAAAAGAATAGAAAAATGGGTAGAGTGGACAGCCAAGAAGAGCCGAAGTAAGGGCAAAGCTTCTCAACAGTCTCCAGCTGCTACTACTCCCACTTCTTCTCATAGTGCCACACCCAATGTATCAACATCAGCCACTCAAGGACTAGCTATGCCTGCAGGAGGAGGAGATCAACCACCTGAGAAGAACATTCCCATATCTCTGACATGTCAAGGTGGCTCTCTACTAGTTATTGGGACACAGTCTACTGCTGAAGAAAAAGAGACTGATAAGGAAAAAAATAGTGGCACTCCTCCAATTTTCATTCCTCACATTTCCCCATCCCCATCTCCACAGAATACACATGTCCCTTCTCCTCATACTACACCACTTCCATCTCCTCATCATAGCCCTATTCTATCTAAGAAGGCTCCTATTTTGCAGCCACCTAGTTCTCCAATTCAGGTAGTAGAGATTGGAGATGGAGACTCTAGTAGCAGTGAATCCACTGAATTGGACAAGGCTGAAGGAGGAACACAAGAGGAGAAAAAAGATCCAAGCTCATCTAGACTTCTTTCTAAAGATTCAAAGAATCCTTTCTCCACGGAAATAATGGTGAAGACTCGAGTGAAGAAGAAGATGTTCAGCATTGAATCATTAGGAACAGCTTCTAAGGTAATTGGAATAGAGTCCTGGCTTGAAGACTCACTGGAAAGAAAAAGGAAAAGAAAGGATGAAAATGTTCCTGCAAAGGACATTGTGTCTCAAGCAGTTCATTCTAGTTCTGCCATGGTGAAGGCCAAGAAGCAGAAAAATTTGTCAATTCTGGGACAAGATCCAGAAATAGGACATTTGACCATGGATATTGCCAAACCTAGTAAGGCAGGGCGAATTGAAGACCTAACTCCTAGAGATTTTACTTTGCATTCTATTGATCTTGGAGAAGCTAGGCATGATACCAAGGTGGGCCTATGGAGATCGGGTAATGAGATCATAGAAAATCAATTAGAGGATCTTAAGTTGTCAAAGATCATAATGAAGTCTAAGATAGAAGAGCTTAAGAGGTTCATTAGGCAGTTAGTTGTTCCATTGGAAACTATTACTAGTATACCTACTGCTGAAAATGCCATGGTAGAGGAAGTACAAGCCTTCATCTCCCAGCTACAAAAGGATTGACATTTCAGTCAGATCAGGAAGAAATGGATTGACAAGCTCAATTCAGATGGAGTTATGTTGATTGATCAGATCAAAAATCTAATCATTCAGCTAGAGACTGAGAAAGATAACCTCACATCTAATCAACATACTCTGGCCACAGAGAGAGGAAGATGTGAAGAGTGTGTTTCCCTTTTGAAGATGATTATTCAAATGAAGGCAAAAGAAGTAGTTGAAGAAAAGATTCTAAAGAAAGGTAATGAGCCCCTATTTGAATGGCTTCAAGGCATGCAATTCAAATAGGAGATGATTCAAGAAGCAAAAGAATGGCTTAAGGAAACAAAAGATAAAGTAAAAAAGACTCAAGACAGAGCTTTTGAGTTTATGAAAGGACTGCATTCTGAACCGCAGACTAGTGGTCAAGGAAAGGCTTTGATTGGAATAGAAGTGATGAAAAACAACTTCTCTGTATATTTGAGTAACTTGTCAAGCATCGCTTCTAATAGTCAAAACAGAATAACAGATTTATAGACATTGAGCGGATGCATACATGTAGTAGCTGAAGAATTAAAAAGTCGGATGAATTATGTAAAGGAATTAGCTCGAGAACATTCAAAATGGCTCTTAAGATTGACAAATGTACACGTGTCTAGAAATGATGAGCTAATTCCTATTATAATTGCTGCCAGGGCATATAGAGCGAAAATGGAAAAGGGGAAGAAGTTAAAATAATGTCTCCTTTTCATTTTCTTTTGTTTTATTTTGTAAATTTTGTAAATGGAAAATTGACATCTTGCCATTTGTCTTTTGAGAAGATGAACCAATTGGTATTCCTATTGTAACGGTCATCTCTAATCTCTATATGTATGAAGTTAAATGATTAATGAAGGGTCGGAAAATTTTTGGTGTGAATCTTGTTGCAGAGACAACTGAGTTTTTTGCCATTTCTTTACTGTCCACTTTGTTCTTCTATATGATATGTTTCCTTAAATGTTGAGTTGAAGTAATTAAGTGAAGAAAGTTTCATTTTGTTATTTCATTTTAATTGAACTAGTAAATCAATTAGAGAGTTGAAACTAGTTGTTGGAGATATTTCCATTGAGTGTTTCGTTTATATGCATTCCATCCTGTTTCTTCTTCATCATTGTGATATTCTGTTGTGCATCAGAAGTCATAAGATTGTGAGGGTTCGAACACAACAAGTATCTATTTTTTATTTCATCTACATAAGTAAACTTGTATTTCATTTCATATTTGCATCTTTCATAATTGCTTTGTTGAGAAATTCATAAGAGTGTGAAGATCACAACATAGCATTTTGCATCTAAATCCTGCCTGAGATTTCACTTGTCTGGGTGGAACTCAGTTTTCCTCTACTATTCTCTAGTTAAGAACTTATTTGTAGTAGGGATTAGATTTGAAACATAATTCACTGAAGATTTTCTATACAGGGAGTTGTACCTTAATTCAGAGGGAAATTAGATATTCTTAAGAAACAGTTTCCCAACTGTTAGGTACAATTGTTCTTTATAACAAATTGGGAAAATTCAGAGAAAATTTATAAGAAGAACAATCTGTTTACCAACAGATACATGAGTTAGTTCTAGAGGGTTCATTTGAAAGTTGGTTTAGAATTGGTTATCTCCATTTGTATATGTTGTTATGTTAGTTGAGTTTGGGAAATGGTTTTATATTGGGCATATTTCTTGGATTAGGAATGGTTTATGAGTTTTATCTTCTTGTGAGAGGCTTACATCCATTATTAGTTATATGGTATGGTTTAGGTGTTGTTGATGCTTCTTGGTTGGGGTTTTATGGAGGAGACCATACTTACACAATTAACATCTAGAGGTGTGTGTAGAAGGACATGATATAGGTTATGATTTGCATGGTTTCTATTTGTTCTTGGTTATCTTCATGGATGCTTGGTTTTTCTTACATTGGATTTGAGTTTGGTTAGAGATTGTGATCACTAATTTGTGATCATGTATGTCATGTGAGAGATGACATGGTTATTGCTTGATCTCTTCCCTTTATTGGTTGTGGAGAACTTGAGAGAATGTTGGAGACTTATTATGGGATTTTTTCTTGTAGTTTATTGGTATATGTGTTGTGGATGTCCTTGAGACTACATGGATTCACTTCTTTGAGATGTTGTGAGTGGATTGGTTATAGATTTGACATTATATTTTGTAGTGTGAGCTTCTCGGTATATGTGTGGCAGGTATTGCTCTTGAGGCTTGTCATTTCAAGGTATAGATTGGATATGTTAATGATGTGAGATCCACTTGGTATACCTTTGGAGGTATGGATAGTTGGATGGGTTTGGCTATTCCTATCAGTGCTATTTTAGCTATGGATATTTTGATAACTATAGATATTTATAATTACTTTTGGATCAAGTTTTTGTGCTTGGAATTTTAGTTGGTATATGATATTAATATCTTCTAATGCGATAGGTTGGGTGGCTTTCTCTTTGGATGACTTCTATGTATATCTAGTGGTAGTGGCATAATAGAAGGTGAGATCATTCATGTTTGAGATGCTGGATACTTTTATTTTATTGTGGGTACTAGGTTGGAGCACATGATTACTTTGATCCATGATGGTGGATGTGTTAAGAAGGATTGTTCTCTTGTTCATTTATGTGGCTATAGATTGACCCTATGCAATGTATACAACAAGTGGGATATTGCTGAGATAATAGGTGTTGTACACATTGCATAATATTTTTATATTATATTATTTTATTTTATTATGTAATGTTCCACCTAGATGGATGTGCAACATGCAAAGATTCCCATGAGATATACTTGATGAGTTGTATTGTAATTATTTAAAATTAAGGAAATGAATTAAATTTCCAATATTAAATGTGAGATCAATGTGTTAGGTAGCAGATAGTTTTAGCACATGGTTTATGTAATACCACTTGGTGGTTTTGTGAGACTTACTACTATATAAGTAGCCACAAGTGTAGTTTTTGGTGTGAAGAGAGAAGAAGAAGAGAAAAAATAAAAGAATCAAGTAGGATAGGGCTTGATAGATTAGCCAAGAGAAAAATTGTGAAAGTTTGAAGCATGGTAGGGGCTGTGTGGATTCATGCTTGTTCACATGGATTGCTTGGTTTGTGGCTATGGCTTTGAAGGCTTCTATGGTTTTTTTTCAATGTTTTTATTTTTCTAAATAATACATAGTGATGGATGCTTTTGGAGGCTAGGTTTTTACCCCAATGAGGTATTCCTATGGTATATCTTGTGTCACATTTTTGGGGGTATGTTTTCTATTCTCTTGCATGTGGATTTTAATTGCATATTTATTTCATCTCTATTATGGACTATGTGGAAATGGTTATATTCTTTATTGCAAGTTTCCTTACAAAGTTCTTGCACATGACAAATTTTTCTTCTAACCAACTCTCTCTATAAATAGAGATTTAAGATCTCTTTCTGCTTCACCATAATTGTCTATTTTTGGGTTAGTTAGGATTAGGTAGGATACAATGAATCTACCCACTTTCCATTTGGTTCCTGTAGAAACTTCTTCCTTGAATTTATCCCAAAACTATTTACTTTCAAGTCTATCCCACCAAGTCATTATAGTTATCTCCACATGGTTCAAACAATTTAAGAAAATGAAATATTCAGCCCAAATTAGCTAAATGTATGATTCAATATGATTATAGGAACTTGACATCGATATCATGTTACTCAACTACCATATTGTTCTTCCCCTTGGCTTCCACTAGATTACTCCGCAAGCATGTAAAGTTTTTTGATGCTTGACATAAAGTACAAACTTTACCCAACTTATACTATGATCACTTTACATACATTGAATCTTCACT
The DNA here is from genome assembly GCA_028749045.1 of Cupressus sempervirens. Taxonomy (NCBI): domain Eukaryota; kingdom Viridiplantae; phylum Streptophyta; class Pinopsida; order Cupressales; family Cupressaceae; genus Cupressus; species Cupressus sempervirens. Next base: position 321,698,964 of record CM053789.1, read on the forward strand.
TTGTTTAGCTCCAGTTAATTTTTCTTAATGGCTTGCACTAAATCTTCTTAGCACCTATTGTGCAATCAATCAAGTTTGGTAGAGTCATTTTTTCTTACTTGTTCTTTGAGACTTAATCCATGCATCCAACCTTTGTAGACTTAAGTAAATAATCATTATACTATGTCATCACTATATTAACCAATCTTTGTACTCCTTTTTCATACCATAACTCAACATTTCCTCTAGGTTCTTTTATTAACATATTTGATCAAGTCCTCTTCATCAATCAAACAAATGACAGTACTCAAATTAACTAAGTGGTTTTCTTACAAGTAAGTAGCAAGTTTGACATCAGTGACAAAATAATGATTGAAATACATTCTTATACTTGTATCGATCTTTTCTCAAAAATCTTCCTCTATCAAGAACTTTCATCTTCTATATAGGAAACAAAATTTTTTGTTCATCTATCCCTATATGCTCTATTCTTATATCTCCCTTAGTACTTTCTTCCTCTTACTAGTTAGATTTATTTATTTTAGTCATTTATCCCTCTTTTATAAACATTAGATATTCTATCTCCCTCTAAGTAAATATTTCACATTACTTTCTCCTAATATATTTATCCCTTTATGAAATTATTTCTCTTACTATTGTATTTCTCCCACTTTGACAATAATGCCAAAGACTTGTCATCTCAACATGTAGATGTTAATAATTTTAGTTTCTCCTTTTTTCACCTATCTTGTGACTGTAAATCTTTCATTCTAGATCTTTTATTACTTTAGGCACCTCCTAAAGTAAGATCCAATGCATCAATGTGTAAAATATAACATTCATCTTGGTTTATGATTGCAAGGCACTACTCATGCTACTTATGTAGCATTGGATACAGGTATCACCCCTATTTTACCTATTATATACTCATGAGCACCCATACGTAAATCTTTTGTGAAGATTTCAGCTATCTACTCTTTTGTATTCACATGTTCCATCCTCACTTCTTTGTCTTAAAGTAACTCTCTTAGGTAATGATACTTGATTGAAATGTGCTTAGTCTTTGTGTGCATCATAGGGTTCTTTGATATATTTATAGTTTTAGTGATTTCTTCCTTCATACCTTTGAGTAGTTGTTTGATCCATACAATGTTTGTAAAATTTACTAGAGTTACCACATATTCAACTTCAGTAGTAGATTGAGATAAAAAAAAAAATCTTGTAGGTCTAGGTAACCAACCTCTTTCCTAAGATAAATTCTCCTCAATGAGTGCTCTTTCTTTCATTAATATTTCTAACCCAATCAACATCAGTGTAGGCTCTCGGCTCAAATTTTTCATTTTTCTTGTACTATAGACTAGAGTCTTTTATTTCTTCCAAATATCTCATAATTCTTTTAACAACTATCAAATGATTCTCCTTAGATTAGTAGAGAATCTTGTAACTATCCCAATAAATAATGCAATATTAGATCTTCTATGAACTACATATCAAGTAATTTGCCAATCATAGACCTATAAAATGTCTAATTCACATTACTTGAATCATCAGTCTTCGGCAACTTGTGTCCTATCACCATAGGTGTGCTAACTGGGTTTGACACTTCTAGTCCAAAAAATTTCAACATTTCCTTTAAATACATAGACTAAGTGATGTATATACCACAATTTGATCTAATATACTTGCAAACCAACAGAGAACTTGATCTCTCCAAACATAGACATCTTATATTGTTTCTTTATTTTATTTGAAAATGCTTTACATAATCCATCTTGACATCCAAATATGACATCATCAACACAAAATTTGTTAGTAAAATACAGTTACCACCTTCTATCTTTAAGTATAGATTGTTTTTATCATTAGTCATGTAAAATCCAATCTTCACAAGATAATTGTGAAACATTTCATACAATTCTCTTGGTGCTTTCCTTAAACCATATAAAGCTTTGGGTAATCTACATACCATATTTTTGTTTTTAGCATCACAAAATCCTTGTAGTTATTCTATGTAGACCTCTTCTTCTACATGTCATTCAAAAATGCAGATTTCACATCCATTTGTTTAACTTTGAAACCTTTGTGTACAAAGTAAGCAAGTAAAGTTCTTACTGCTTTCACTCTTGAAAAAGGGGAAAATGTTTGTCCATTGTCTATACATTCTTCTTGTGCATACCCCTTGCAAACTAATCTTTCCTTATTCATTCCAACTTCACCATTATCACCTAACTTTTTTTGGTACACCCACTTGGTTTCAATTCGATTCTTAACCTCTGGTCTAGAAACTAGAGTCCATGTTTTGTTCTTTTCATTCTTCTCAATCTCTTCTCTTATGGATTTAATCCATTCCACATTTTCTAAGGCATATTTCATTGTCTCAGGTTCATGCATTCTTAGAAACCATGTATTACTTCTCATCTTGTTTCTTGTTATTGGTCTAGCATCTCAATCTACAATAAGTTTTTTCAACAGGGTGATGTCTCTTGATGTACTTTGACAATCTTGGTTCTGCTCTTTTTTCTTCATTAGGTCTATCAATTTTTGAATTAGCATGTACTTCTCTATCAAGTACTTCAACATTTCTTTCATGTACACTAATCTCAGATTTCGAGTGTGCCTTAGCTTCATTCTGCCACTCAACTCTTTATTGTGTCTTGTTTCTTCAATGCAACTCAACATTCATTATATGTGACTCAGCAGTCACTAAAACATTGCAACTTTATTTACAACATCTTTATTAGTAGACACACCTTCGTAATAGTATAGAAACTATTTATATTCCTCTAGTTCCCTCATAGGTTCAACCTCATGTCCCTTTGTATATTCATCAAACTTTACATTTGAACTTTCTACAAGTCTGTTAGTGTTATTATTTAAATGTTTAAAATATTTGTACTTCTTGTGGAATAACCAAGGAATATACCTTTTCCACTTTTAGCATCTAATTTACCATTTCTAAAATCTTTCAAAATATGGCACTTTCTTTTTGAATACCTTAACATATTTTACATGGGATGAGTATCTATACCATAATTTAAAAGGTGTTGAATGAGTACCTTTCTTGACTTGTAAATAGTTCAAGTAAAAATAATTGTACTTGCAATGTCTCTCTAGTATTTCAAAGAAACATTATTCTCCATCATGAGTGTCATAGTGCAGTCCATTATAGATCTCTTCCTCCTTTCAGCAATTCCATTTTGCCAAGGGGTCCTATGTGTAGATGTTTTTCTTTTGATTCCTCTATCATTATATAAGATCTTAAACTCATTTGATGTAAATTCTCCACCTCTATCAAAACTTAGAGATTTTGGTATTTTAGCTGTCTACTTCTCAACTCTTGCTAAGTACCACTTAAAAATATTAAAAGCAATAGATTTCTATTTCATAAACATAATAGTCACCATCCTAGAATAATCATCAAGAAATAGGACAGTGTACTTGTCATCCTTGTAGCTTTGCACATTAATTTGTCCATACAAGTTAGTGTGAAAAATATCAAGAATTTCTTAAGAGGTGTGAGACTTACTCTAAAAAATAGATTTTATCATTTTTCATAAATGACATTGTTTGCAAATTATATTGTCAGGTTTCTTCAATTCAGGTAAACCTCTAACTCTTTTTATGTTATTGATACTTGTTAATTTATCAAAGTTCACATGACATAACATCTTGTTCCATAACCACACATCATCAAATTCTATAATAAGACAAGTAGTATCATTCATATCAAGACAAAATAGATTATTTCTAGTTTGATCACCTTTCCCAATTAGTTTCCCATTACTGTCATATATCATAGCAACCTTGTTCTCAAAATCAACCATACAACCTACACTATTCAATTATGACACACATAAAAAAATGTAGTTAAGTTTTGCAATATAATAAGCATATTCACACAAATAATTTTCTATGAATTTGATAGATCCTTTTCCTTTTATCAGACATCGTGCATCATTACCAAAACTTATATTATTTACATCATAATAATTCAAGATAATGAAATTACTACTATCACTAGTCATGTGATGTCAACACCCACTATTAGTGATCCATTTTTCATTTATTTTCACACAAGACACCATTGTAGTTGCATTATCCTCATCAGAATTATCCTTTATTGTAGCATACACCACTTCATCATCATGATCATCAAATCCATCTTTGGCTTCCTCTTCTATAATGTAATAGGATTTATTGCCTTTGCCTTTGCCAAATATTTTATCCTCATCTCTTTTACTCTTGTATTTGTCTCCACTTCTATGGTTCTTCTTTGGACATCTAGCAACAATATGACCAAGCTCATTGCAATTAAAATACATGATAGGTAACTTAGCTTTAAATTTTTCATTGTCTCTATGAAATCTCATTTCTAAAAGTGCTTCAAGCTATTCTACATCCTCCTCATTTGTGTCACTATCACTAGAAACATATTTGACATTTTTCTTCTTCTTCTTAGGCTCCTTTACATTTGATAGTTTACCTTTGAAAGTATATTGAACAATTTTCAGGTTTAGAGTTACCAAAATTAGAGAGCTCAAAGAAAGTGAGCCCACCTACCAAATCTTCTAAAGATAGATTTGAACCTAGCATACAATCTCCATTCTTGTATGGAAGAAACTCTAATAGCATAGATGGGTAATAGTGTTCTCAGTACTTTACTCAATATAGTACCATTATTAATAATACCATTAGCTCTTCTTATAGAATTCACAACATCTTTTATTCTAGAGAAATATTGAGAAACATTCTGACCTTCTTGCATCCTCATGTCATCGAACATACCTCTAAGACTTTCACATTTAGCTCTCGAAACATTTGTGTCTCCTCCATAAATAGTGCTCAAAGTATTCCATATCTTCTTTGTAGAATCACAACCCTTGATATCATCAAACTCAGCATAACTTAAGGTAGAGGAAATCTCTAAGATTGAATGATTGCATTCTTGCTTCTTTTTTAGATCATCGATAGTTAGGGTTCTATAGCATAAACATAGTTACTGATGATGGTAGATTGTATATGGTCTCCAAGACCTCATAGGTATATCTCCATTAGTCTTTTTCATGCAAAGAAATTATCCTTGTTAAGCTTGGGTACCTCTCTTTTTGATATTTTGATCTTTTTCTTCTAGTACCTTCAAAGTAGTCCTCTTAAGAAGATGGATCAAATACCAATTGTTGGCGTTCTTTAGAATAACTATATGGGAGGAGGGATGAATCAATTATCCAAGGTCTAGATGTATAATTAAAAATTTTCAATGCTTACTATACCCATATCCATAAAACATTATTATCCATGCATCCGTTAGACCATACAACTCTTCAACTTTGTAGGTTACATTCCTACATCACTACAACTTTGGTGAAATGTAAACATGAAACATAACTAATTCAATAACACCTTTGACATGTGAATTTTATGTTGAAAAGCAATTTGGAAAAAAAAAAAACCAGTAACATGCTACTAATTGTCACTCTTTAGAAGTGATGTCCTATGAAAGCCCAACCTAATGAATGGTTAGATTATGCACTATTAAATGTGACCTGGTTATGAGATTTTAATCACCTTGTTAGGAGTGAGACTTGTTAGAAGAATTTAGATCAATCATTTGGAATTTCACCCAATTAAAGGATTTACTAATGACTGTTGGGTCAACCTTAATCCAAAGGATTTACCCTAGATTGATATAATGATTATAAAGTACCAGTAAGGCTTGATCTAATAAAAAATACAACTCACGTGCAAATTACAGATCTCTATTTCAATCCTCCATTACAGATTTTACATGCTTCAATTCTAATAGCTTGTTCACCCTCCATGCATTCATACTCTTAAGCCTTTTTCCTTTTCTTTCCAGTAGTAGTCTCTTATGTTTGGCTATTGAATGAAGCAATACCCTTATTAGAGAAGTGAAAATATTACTACTAGGCATAATTTCATCAAAAGAACTACTCAACAATAAATAAATCTACTTAAATTTGTGTAGATAGAATGACCAATTGGTATTAAATAAGAATGGTTTTGGAATTAACTTTTATTTTATCCCAATGGTTATTGAATAAGTGTCATCATATTTTTACAAGAGATGATTATATTTGATAATTCTATAAACTTGTATGAATTTGACTCTCTATCTTCCATAGGTTCTCTGACATGACAAAATTTTCTTCTAACTAGCTTTCTCTATAAATAGAGATTTAAGATCTTTTTCCACTTGACCATAATTGTCCGTTTTAGGGTTAGGTAGGATTAGGTAGGATATAATGAATATACCCGCTTTTCCATTTTGTTCCTCTAGAAACTTCTTCCCTGAATTTGCCCCAAAATGGTTTACCTTGAATTTTGTGCCACCAGTTCATCATAGTTATCTTCCATAAGATTGAAATAATTCATAAGAATAAAATATTCAGCTCAGATTTGTCAAATCTATAATTTAACATTAAGACTAGAACTCGACATCAATATGTTGTTACTTGGATTCCTTACTATTCTTTCACTTGGCTTCCACTAGTTTACTCGCTAAGTACTTAATGTTTCCTTATGCTTGGCATAAACTAAACGTTCTTTAGCTTACACTATGTTCACTTGACAAACACTAAATGTTCACTTTGCTTAGCTCCAATTAATTTTCTGCATGGCTTGCACTAACTTTTCATGGCACCTATTGTGCACTTGCTCAAGCTTTGCAGACTCAATTCTTCTTACTTGTTCTTCTAGACTGAATGACTGTATCCAACCTTTACATCCTTAAGTAGATAATAAATACACTATGTCATCATTGTCTTAATTGATCTTTATACTCTCTTTTCATACCATAACTCAACCTTTCCTCTAGTTGCTCTTGTTAACATATTTGATCAAATCCTCTTCATCAATCAAACAAAAGATAGTACTCAAATCAACTAAGTAGTTGTCTTACTAGAAAGTAGAAGGTTTTACATCAATGAAAAAACAATGATTGAAACACATTCTCATACTTGTATCAATCTTCTCTCAACATAGAATAACTAGGGGGTTATTGAATGGGTTAGGCAAGGTCTATATGTACCACTTGAATAATTAAGCATTAAACACATCAATGTTTTTTTTATCATTCTTAACCTATTCTTTCTTGGTATCTATCATAAAATTTTCATAAACCTAATTTGAATTTCATAATTAAAAAAATCATCACATGTAAAGCATTCATAAGACACTTATCACATTTTGACACTGGGATTTTATGTGGAAACCCAATTTGGTAAAAAAAACACTAGCAACATGTCACTTTTTATCACTTTTTAAAAGTGAGTTCTATTAGGCACCAACCATGTTATAGTTTTACAATACACACTATTAAATGTGACTCGATTAAAATATTTAAACACCTTGTTAGGAGTAGCCTTGTAAGAGGGCTTTGATCATTCCATTTAGAATGTCACCTAGTTAAAGAATTTACATAAACTATTAATTCTTCCAATGATTTTTAGGTCAACCTATGTGAAAAGGATTTTAATACAAACTCTTTACAATGTGTTACGACTCAAAATTGAAGCATTGATTTTGAGTACCATCTTAAAAAATGAAGCCCTATAAGCGCTTTTAATGCATGTGTACTCAGCTCTCCTTTTGATGCCCAAGAGGTATTTAATGCTTCTAACACCTTTCATTCAATACATCTATGTATTCCATGAAGATAATTTTCCATTTTGAGTCTTTTTGTGAGGTTTCATTTTGAGCAATGTTTAAAATCTGCATTTATGGCTAAATGTTAAACAATGACAAGAAGCCTAGTTTGCATATGAATATCTTGTACCTAGTAATTTTTCATGACTCGCCACTTTGGGAGTGTTTAATATCCATACTAGGGAATCTATGTTTCATATTTTGAGTCATTTTGATATGTTTTGGCTAGCTTTTGGATCCCTCAAAGTTGGTTGTTTATTGTTGTTGTACTGATGCAAATTGTTCATAATTCTAGGAGGCCATGTTTGACTTGTTATAACTTTTACACAATTTATGAAAATGGGATAATTCCTTTTGCATTTCATTCTAGAGATTAAAGACTTTTTATGTTTCAATTTGGAGATTATGATGAATCTATTTGATAAGTTTTTGAATGTGATTCCAAATGCAATTTGTAAAGTTTTACTTGTGTCATAAATTGCAAATTGATCGGTACCCTTATTTCTCTTGTCATAAAATTGAATATTTGATAGGTGAGATTGAATGGATCATACCACCAGGTTCTACTCTGAAAATTATTTAAGTGTGCTAGCTTGCAAATCTTAATGAATCCATTTGCACACTTTCTTAGGTTCATTCCATTTGCAAAAATCACTTTTTTGTCTTTGTTCTGAGCTCTACAATTTGAAGTAGCCAACTTTGACCACTCACCAAGTGTTTCTTATTATTCTTCATGAGCCCTAATCATAGATTTATATTTTCCTCATGACTATGAACCAAAACCCTAATTTTTGTGTGTCCAAGTATTCGTTTGCACCCAAGTATTCATTTTCCCTATTTTCAAAGTTGAATTTGAATGCATTTTATGCTTTCCTAACATTTTTTCTTGCAGATAGTTTTGAGAAGGAAAATTTGATGGTCAATATCTTTTGAACGAGAATTCACCATGAGACAACATTCAATAGGGTGCAAGAATATACAATAAATAATCAACATGTTTGATTTCAGAGTCAAGTTAGGTGTTTCTTGTTAATTTTTAAAGACAGTCAAAGAACGACTTAGTAAGAAATTGATAGTTGGAAAGAAATAGAATAAACAAGTTCAAAGTGATGTTTTAGTGATTGAGTTCAATTTTGATCTGTACCAATTTTCTGTTGGATAGTTTGATATTGTAGTTTTTTTAAAACAAAATATTTTTAAGCCAAACCTAGTTTTGGGGCTCGACTAATTCAATCAAGCTAATAGATATGGAGTGGATTGATTCTTTTGAGAGGACAAAGTGATTTTAATATCTTGTTGGAATATTTTAGAGTAACTAAGGTCGGGGGGGGGGGCTGAATTAGTTATCTAAGGTCCAGATGTATAAAAAAACTTTCCACAACTTAGTGAACCCATAAAAAATTTATATTCATCATGCATGCATCCATAAGATTATGCAATCACTTGAAACTTGTAGGTTATTGTTACATCAACTTGCAATAATGTAAGAATAAAACATAACAAATTCATCAACACACTTGACACAATGATCTACGTGGAAACCCAATTTGAGAAAAACCACCATCAACATGCTTCTCTTTTTCACTCTTCTAAAGTGATGCCCCATGAAAGGCGAACCCTGTTAAAGGTTACAATACAGACTATTAAATGTGACCTTGTTAAAGGATTTCAATTACCCTACTGGGAGTGAGCCTTGTTAGAGGACTTTAGACTATTCACTTGAAATATCACCCAATTAAAGGATTAAAAAATGACTGTTAAGTCAAACTTAATCTAAAAGATTTTCCCTGGACGGATACAACTATTAGAGAGTATGAGTAAGGATTGATCTGATAACAACTTACAACTTCATTTGTAGATTATAGATCACTACTTTATTCCTCCATTCTACTTGGCCTTCATACATTAGAGCTCTGATAGCTTGTTCACCCTTCAAGCATTCATATTCTTAAGCCATTTTTCTTAACATGCCAATACAATCTCTTCTATCAGGTCACTTGATGAAAAAAAATCCTTGAGTCCTTGTCTTCTTTCAATTCTTGCACATTATACCTTTTGCTTCTAACAAACCATTCCTATAAATAGGAAATTAAGATCTTTTCCTACTCATTCTCCATCGTCTAAATTAGGGTTAGGAAAGATTAGGTATGATACAATGAATCTATCCCATATTTCATCTCTCTTCTAAAAACTTCTCCTAGAATCCTCTTTGAATTTTCCTAAAAATATTTTACCTTGAATTATGTGCCACCAGCTCATCAATCTTATCTTCCACCTGGTTCACAAATTCTAGGAAAACATACTTGTCATCTTAGATCCATCAAATTCATGATCTTTTAAATAATGTAATCACTCGACATTACCTAGATTCTAATGCTCAGAACACACTACGTTTCTCAACATCCTTTATGAATTTGCTCAACACAAACTAAAGTTTACTAGTGGTCAGCATCAACTAAACTTTACAGGGCATCCACAGTTTTGCTCGGCATACACTAGAATGAACTTTTACTTAGCTCGAACTGATTTTCTACTCGGCTTGTACTAACTTTTTGAAGCACCTAATCTCTAACCGGTCAAGCTTGGTGGACCATCTTTGTGTAACTTTTTCTTCTAAATTTTCTTAGTGTAACTAGCCTTTGTAACCTTAAGCAAATTATCAATACATCATGTTATCACCATCTCAACTAATTCTTGTACTTCTTTACATAATCATAACTCAAGCTTTCCTATAGGTGTTGTTGCTACATATTTTGATCAAATCCTCTTCATCAATAAACTAAGTTATAGTACTTAAATCATATAAGAAATTGTCTTACCAACAAATAGTGGGTTTGACATCAATGACAAAGCAATGGTTGAAGCTTGCAATCTTGTTCAATAATCTCCTTCTTGTAATCTAATCACAACAATCTCCTTCAATAATGATCTTTTTCAATCTGATCTCAACAATATCCCTCTTTGGCATTGATGGAAAACCAAACTAATCAACCAGGTTGCAAAACACCTTGCTCAACTAAACTGACTAGGTTATAACAATAAGAAAATACCAAAAAGAAAAAAAGATCCCTTGTATTGAAAAATCTCCCTCTATCAACAACTTCCATCTCCTGAGTAGGTTACAAAACCCTTTCTTATAACTCCCTCTTAGTTTCTTCTTAGATCTCCCTTTTACTAGGTAGATTATAAATTTTCCCTCTTTAATAACTCTTCACCCTTTTGTATAGCTCCTAATCAGCAATTTTCTCTCTTGATCAGTGATCTCTCCAATTATCATTCCTTTTTTTAGCAATTATCTCCCTCTAAGATCCTTTTTGTATTTCTCCACTACATCAATAAATCTCTTGATATCTTCCTCTTGATCAGTAAGTATCTCTCTCCTTGACAACAATGCAAAAGACTTGTCATCTTAACATGATGATTTAAGCCTTTTGTTTCTTCAGTTTCTCCCTCTATCACCTTCCTTGTTACTAATTTAAGGCTTTAGCTATTTGATTACTTTAGGTAGCTTCTAAAGTAAGATCCTCTACATAAATTTGCACAACATGAAAATCAACTTATTTTATGTAAGGCACTCCTATTTGTTACTTAGCTTTTGATAGGGGTATCACCCATAGTTTAACTCTTACATACTCATGAGCATCCTTAGGTAATTCTTTTGTGAAGATGCCAACAATTTTCCCTTTTGTGTTAACATATTCTAGCTTCACCTCTTTAGCTTGAACTAATTCTATCATGTTAGGATACTTGATTGCAATGTGTTTAATCTTTGTGTGCATCCCAAGATTCTTTGATATATTGGTAGCACTTGTATTAATACAATAAAGTATCACTAGTTCTATGATTTCTTCCTTCAAACCTTTGAGTAGCTATTTGACCTATACTATGTTTGTACAAATTACAATAGCAGAAACATATTCAGCTTCAATAGTAGATTGTGAGGTGCAATTGTGTTTCTTGCTAGTCCATGTAACTAGTCTCTTACTTAAGAAAAATGCTCCTCCACTAGTGTTTTTCTTGTTATCCATGTTTCCAGCCCAATCAACATCTATGTAGGATCTTAATTCAAAATTTTCATTTTTCTTATAATATAGACCATACTCCTTTGTTCTTTTTATATATCTCATTATTCTCTTTAGAGCCGTCAAATGATTCTCCCTAGAATTTGTATAGAATCTTGCAACTATACCAACAGATAATGCAATGCTAGGTCTACTATGTACCACATATTATAATTTTCCAATCATAGACCTATATAGTATTAGATTAACTCTAGTTGAATCATCATTCATTGATAACTTGAGTACTATCACCAAAGGTGTACTTACTAGTTTTGAATCCTCCAATCCAAAAGTTTTCAATATTTTTTTGACATATTTTGGCTTAATGATGTATATAACATATTTCATTTGACATACTTGCAAACCCATAAAGAATTTTATCTCTCCAAACATAGACATTTCAAATTCTTGCTTCATTTAATTTGCCAAAGTTTTACATAAAGCATCTTGTCCTCCAAATACGATATCATCAACAAAAATTTTAAATAACAAAATACCTTTTCCTTTCTCTATCTTTATGTACAATTTATAGTTATCATCAGTCCTTTCAAATCCAATCTTCACATGATACTTATGAAATCTCTCATACCATGCTCTTGGTGCTTTTTTCAAACCATGTAATTTGTATACCATGCTCTTATTGTTAACATTAAAAAAAATCTTTTGGCTATTCTATGTAAACCTCTTCCTCTAATATGCCATTCAGAAATGCAGATTTAACATCCATTTGATAAACTTTGGAACCTTTGTATGTAGAATAAGCATATAATGTTCTTACTCCTTCCAATCTAGCAATAGGGAAAAATGTCTCTCCATAGTCTATTCCTTCTTCTTGTGCATATCGTTTGTAGACTAATCTTTCCTTATTCCTTGTTACTGCACCACTTTCATCTAGCTTGTTTCTCAATACCCACTTGGTGCCAATCACATTCTTGTCTTCTAGTCTAGGAACTAAAGTACATATCTTGTTTTTCTCAATTTTATCTATCACTTTTTTCATGTCCTTACTCTAGTCTTCATCTTCTAAAGTATGTTTTACTAATTTGGGTTCCTCCATTCTTAGCAAACATGTATTCCTTTTCAATGTGTTTCTTGTCATTGGTCTAGCATCTTTATATCTAATAATTTGTGTAGTAGGATGATGTCATTTGACATATTTAGACTATCTTAGTTTAGCTCTTGTTTCTTCATTTGATCTTTCAATTTTGGAATCATTTTGTACATCTCTATCAGGTAACTCAACATGTTTACTAATCTCAAAATTAGAAAGAACTTCTTCTTTATTATGTAGCTTGACTTCTAAATGTAGCTTTGTTCTTGAATGGGACTTGATATTCATGCTCTATGACTCATTAGTTATTGACACTTATGGTTGGTTTGTAGCTTGATTAGCAACATCTTCTTCAACAACCATATCTTCATAAGAATATACAAATCATTTGTCTTCTTCTAGTTCTCTCATAGGTTCAACCTCATATACTTCTATATATTCATCAAAATTCACATTTGCACTTTCAACAACTTTGTTAGCATTCAAACACTTATAAGATTTAGTTCTTCTAGAATAGCCGAAGAATATGCCTTCTTCACTTTTTGCATTAAGTTTACCATTCTTGAAATCTTTAAAAATGTAACATTTTCTTCCAAATACCTTAAAGTATTTTACATTGTGTTAGTATCCATACCATAGTTCAAAAGGTGTTTAATAAGTACCTTTCTTGACTTGTACATAGTTCAAGGTATAGTCAATTGCACTTATAGCTTCTCTCTAGTATTTCAAATGAAGATTCTTTTCCATCATGAGTGTTCTACCATAGTCCATTATGGACCTATTCCTTCTTTTAGAAATTTTATTTTGTGGAGGCATTCTAGGGGTAGATGTTTGTCTTCTAATCCCTCTAGTATTAAAGAACTTCTCAAATTAATTTGATGTGAATTATCCTCCTAATATTTTTACTTTTTTCCTTCTCAACTCTTTCAAGGTACCACTTAAACATTTGGAAGGCATCAGATTTCTTTTTCATAAACATGATTGTTATCATTCTAGAATTATCATCGACAAACATCGTAATATACTTCTCTCCTTTGTAGCATTGCACTTCCATTGGTACACATAAGTTAGTATGAACAATCTATAATATTCCTTTAGAGGTATAAGTTTTACTCTTAAATCTTGAATTTTTCATTTTGCTAAGTAACATCATTTACACATTAGATTATTAGGCTTCTTCAACTTAGGCAATCCTCTAACTTTTCTCATATTATTGATATTGATCATGTTATCAAAATTGACATGACATAACCTTTTGTACCATAGCCATACATCATTAGATTTTACAATTATACAAGTAGCATCATCTATGTCAAGATAGAATAGATTAATTCTAGTCTAATTATCTTTTCTAACTGTGGGTGATCCCACAATAATGGGTTCCACTTTTTGACCAATTTTGACACTGAAATCAATATTTTTGCAACAAACGTCATGTTCAAGTGACAATATGTCCAAAAATATAAATAATTTCAAGATGACATAAAATAGTGATTTTGAGTACTTTGTTCCTACTTTGTAACCATATTTTTTAATCTAAAAAAAAAACTATTTATGTCAATTTTTTTTATCTCTTCCAAAAAGTGGTACATAATAAAATTCAATATTTTAAAAAGTGACAGTCCGTTTGACACACATAACTTTTTTTCTAGAAATGATAATGAAGTAATTCTTTCGGCGTTGGATTTTTAACATCAATATCCAGTGTTTGCATTTGGTTTGATTTATTTTTGTTGAATATTGTATAGTTTATGAAGTTTTGAAGTGACATGAACCATAATTCATACATACATTCTGTTTGACACAGATAATTTGAAGTCAATTTATCATAAACCTTTTTTTTTTTTTTTTGAATAGAAAGGTATCTCAATAAGCCAGTGCCTCCATATTTTTCAAAAAAAATGTAACCTAATTTACTAATTTTCCCAAGGTGTCAAAGTCGGTTGATGTTCAATCGGTAATGAACATATAATGAGTTAAACTCATATTTAAAAGTCTTAATGATTAAATTATGTAATAAAATTATAGTCATTGGAAAGCTTGCTCCGAGAAGCACATTTTGACATTTTTTATTTTATAGTAGGAGATCATTCTCCTGCAATTATGGCAATCAAAAGAGCAAAAAAAAAGAAAAAAGAAAAAAACTTTAAATTTTTTGTGATTTTGCATGTTCGTACGAACATGGCGTTCGCACAAACACGTTTACCATGTTCACGTGAACGTATGTTTGTGCGAACATGAAAATCATGTTTGCACGAACATATATATCACATATGTTCATGCGAACATACGAAATGTGTTCATGCGAACATATGGTAAACTCAATTTCTCATTTTGCAATTTTTTTCATTTTTGTTCGTCCCACTAAAGTGGAACCCATTATTGTGGGTTCACCCTAGTCAGTCTTCCATTTGTGTCATATATTTTAGTAACCTTGTTTTTAAATTCAAGCTTACATCCAAAATTATTTAATTGTGACACACTCAAGATATTATAGTTAAGTCCTTCAACATAGTAAGCATTGTCACATAAAATCTTATCTGTGAGCTTGATAAAACATTTTCCTTTTATCAAACATGGTGCATCATTTCCAAATCTTACACTATTTCCATCATAACAATTCAAGGAAATGAACTTACTTTTGTCTCCAATCATGTGATGTGAAGACCCATTGTCAATGATCCACCTATCATTCTTGTTTACACAAGACACAAATGCAGTAGCCTCATCTTCATCAGATTCATCCTTCATTGCAACATGTACTACTTATCCATCATGTTCATCAGATGTTTCCTCTTCAGTAATCTATCATGATGTTTTCCTTGCCTTTGTAGTCCTTGTTGTCTTCATCTCTTCTGCTCTTGTATTTCTCACCACCTCTACAATTTTTCTTTTTCTCTATACATCTAATAGCAATATGAAAAACTTCATTACAATTAAAACAAATGATAGGTAATTTACCTTTGAACTTACCTTTTCATTTGTGGAATCTTCTTACTAGTAGTGCTTCAAGTTTTTCAACATCCTCCTCATCTATATCACTATCATTGGATACATATATTATATTTTTCTTATTCATCTTCTCATTAGGTTCCCTCAATGACTCTTTAGCTTTAAAAGTAGATTGAATACTCTCAGGTTTGTAATTATCAAAGTTAGATAGCTCAAAAGTAGTAATTCATTCCTTGGTATGCATCTTAGTTCCTAAATTGTAGAGACTTTAATAGCATATACAAGCAAGAGTGTTCTTAAAACTTTGCTTAACACAATATTGCATTAACTATTCTTTTATCCTTGCAACATATTCAACAATATTTTCACTTCTTCCATTCTCATTTCATCAAACTTACCTTTGAGACTTTCATCTTTGGCTCTAAGAATATTGGTGTGTCCTCCATAGATGGAGGCAAGGGAATCCCACTTTTCTTTTCTTCTTTCTCATATCCTCAATAGTTGAGGCTCCAACAAGATCAACATGTTCAATGGTAATGGTAGATTATGCATGGTCTCCATATCCTCCAAGGTGTGGCTTCATCAAACCTTGCCATGCAGGAAAGTTATCTCTTTTGAGCTTTGGTACTTCTCTTTTTGACTTCTTGATCTTTGTGCTTCAAGTACCTTCAAATAGATGGCTTTGATACCAATTGTTGGAATACATTAGAATAATTAAGAGGGGGGCTGAATCAATTACCCAATGTCCAGATGTATAAACAAAACTTTCCACATCATAGTGAACCCATAAAACATTTATCTTCATCATGCATGCATCCATAAGATTATTCAATCACTTAAAACTTGTAGGTTACTATTAAATCAACTTGTAATAATGTAAACATTAAACATAAAAGATTCATCAACACACTTGACACAATGATTTATGTGGAAGCCTAGTTTGGGAAAAAAAACTAGTAACATGCTACTCTTTTTCAATCTTATGAAGTGATGCCCTATTAAAGTTTACAATACACACTTTTAAATGTGACCTTGTTCAAGGATTTCAATTACCCTGTTAGGGGTGAGCCTTGTTAGAGGACTTTAGACCATTTACTTGGAATGTCACCTAGTTAAAGGATTTACAAATGACTATTATGTCAACCTTAATCCAAAGGATTTTTCCTAGACTGATACAATTGTTAGAGAGTAACAGTAAGGCTTGGTCTGATAACAACTTACAACTTCATTGAATATTACAAGTCACTATTTCAGTCCTCCATTCTACTTGGCCTTCATACTTTGCAGCTCGAATAGCTTTTTCAGCCTTGAAGAAGTCATATCCTTAAGCCTTTTTGCTTAACATACCAATGAATTTTCTTCTATTAGGTCACTTAATGAAGCAAAACCCTTGACTCCTTTTCTTCCTTAAATTCATGTACATTACACCTATTGTTTCTAACTACCCATTCCTATAAATAGGAAATTAAGATCTCTTCTTGCCTATTCTCCATCATCCAAATTAGGTTTAGGATGGATTAGGTAGGATACAATGAATCTATCCCGTATTCCATCACTCTTCTAGAAAATTCTACTAGAATCCTCTTTTAATTCACCTAAAAATGGTTTACCTTGAATTTTGTGCCACAAGCTCATCAATCTTATATTGCACCTAGTATACAAATTCCAATAAAATAAACTTTTCAGCTTAGATCCATCAAATTAATGATCTTTTAAATAATTCAACCACTCAGCATTATTTGGCTTCTTATGCTTTGCAAACACTATGTTGCTCGACATCCTCTATGAATTTTATCACATGGAGTAAAGTTTACTAGTGCTTGGCATCAACTAAACTTTACTCGGCATCCACTATTCTACTTAGCATACACTAGAATCAACTTTTACTTGGCTCCAATTGATGTTCTTCTTGGCTTGTACTAACTTTTCTTGGCACCAACTCTCCAGTTGGTCAAGCTTGGTAGAAAACCTTTGTGTAACTTGTTCTTCTAAACTTTCTTAGTGTAACCAGCATTGGTAACCTTAAGTAGATTATCAATACATCATGTTATCACTATCCTAACTGATTCTTGTACTTTTTTATATAATCATAACTCAACATTTCCTCAAGGTGTTGTTGTTACATCTTTTGATCAAGTCCTCTTCATCAATCAACTAATTGATAGCACTTAAGTCATATAAGTAGTTGTCTTACTAGAAAACATGAGGTTTGACATTAGTAACAAAACAATGATTGAAACATGAAATTTTCTTAAATAATCTCCTTCTTGTAATCTAATCATAATAATCTCCTTCAATAATATCTTTTTTGAATTTGATCTCAACATATCTTCGATTATGAAATATAAAGTTATGATGTTTCAATGTTCCTATTCCTAACATAAATGTTTTTAAGATCTTTTGTTATCTAATGTCTGGCCATTTCAAGAGTTCATTGCAACACATTAAAGCTAATTTTGTTTGAGGAAGGATATGTTGTGGAGTTCTAGATCATTGGACAAACTATGCATCATTCCTACTGTAACTACAACCTATGTTGAAGATGGATTATTTTGGCAATTCAATCAATTGAAAATTATAAGAATAAGCTCTAAATATATAGGAATTTGGGTTTTCAACCATGATTCCATGATTAATGAGAATTGATGCTATGTTTAAAGAATTCTTTGTTGATGAAAAATAAGAAAAACATGAGAAAAAATTGGAGCTCACATAGGATGTCGAATCTCAATCAATGCAAGGCCATCCCATAGTTGGGTATATATTGAGGGATATGGATGTTGTATACATGTTTTTAGTTCTTAGCATTGGAGAGAAAAGGTCATCATATGACTTCTTCAAAAGCATTTAAATAAGAATTAGTTATTCCTTATGGCATTTTAGCAGAAAGTAGAGGTGAGAAAAGTCCACCTACATTCCATAGCAGGATTAGTCAGAAGTTCACCTATTTGGACAATATGAAAGTAGGCCTAAGAACACATTTTTCAAGGTTAAACCCTAGGAAAAGGAACTAGTCATAGTCATCTTGAAGTGAAGACCAAAAAAAAAATGCCCTCTTGCTGCCAATGGTGAAGCAACTATAAAGAGGCACTCATGACATATCTAGAATTGATTCACAAAAGCCAAACAAAGTTGACTATAAATTATTCAAAGTTGTTTCCATCTATATTGAATGAGTGAACTAGAATAGGAGTAGCATAAATTTTGAAATAGGAAAATATATTTAAGAGGCTACAGTGATGGATGAGTGAATGTGTGAATTTTCAATGAACTGTTGGGAGTGACCTCATGCTACATGAAATAGATCATTTGCATTGGAGAATGACAATAATATACTAGCACCTTTCCTAGGTTGTTCCATTTTGGTAACAAAATGTTTTCATTTTTCTTTAGTTTATTTTTGAAAAGTTTTTTCACTACAAGGGATGCATTGGAGAGGGCCTTGTAGGAGGAAGTGAAAGTTTTAGATAGAATGAGAATTTTTTTCAAAGACTTCTCTACAATGGCCTTTTGCCCAAATAAATACTTGCATAGTCAAACACAAGGAGATGCCTTTCCCCATTCATTCATCTCAACTAATTCTATGCACAATAGGGATCAATGGAAACCATCAATGGGGAGCCCATTTGAAGAGCGAAAGTGTAGAGGAAAAAAATGGGGAGATGGAAAGATCTTTAATGTTTAATCCCACATTGGGAAACCATAAGTATTTTCAATATTTTAAATATAGAAATGCTCATCTTACAAGTTTTCTTTAAGACACGTCCTTTTAATCCATATACAACTTGCACATGGGGCCCACATGGCTAGCCAAATGGTGATAGGAGGTTAAATTTTTTAAGTGTGCAATGATCTCAACACAATGTGGAAATCTGGATGAACCACAAATTAACAAGTGTTAGAGGATCTTCGAGCTTAGCATGAAAACCAAGGTACCACATGGCACAATGGGACATATTTTTGAAGGGTGCATGATTGGATACACTACCAGCAACTACTAACAATTAATGTAGGGATGTGCCTAGCTGACACATGGCAGTGGGCCCTAGTTGGCAGTGATGTGGCAGGCATTAGGTAGAGGATAATGTGGTGCTGACTAGGTAGTTCAAAGCCAATAAGATATTGACACATGATGTTGACATGTGGACCAATTAGAGGGTTCCACATGGTTTTTGGGTGGAAGGTGATGTGGCAAACATTTACCAATGGTGTGATGCGATGTGGCATAGGTGGTCAAACCTAGGTTTGACTTGGATCATTGGGTAACAGAGAAAATAAAAAATAATGAAATAGTGATATTTTATTATTTTCCTCAAAGATTCACATACAAGAATTTTAAACTTTAAAAGAGGATATAACCTAAAGGGTGAACTATAGATTATATTTAATTTTTTTTGCATAAAATTTACAAGGCAAGTGGAGACCATAGAGCCATGACAGGGTTAGTATTTTCAAAATAGTATTCTAGGTGTTTCCTGTAAGAAAATATAGTGATATTATATATCATTGAAATTGGGAAAGAATGAAATTTCCATTTTTGGACTTTTATTCACACAAGAAGTCATCTTCTTAGGTTAAACAAGGTTTTGTCCCAAATACTTAGTTTGCAACTACATTTGGGTATTGAAGTTCATATTTGATTTCTAGTAAGGGGACGAAGTAAATGTGTCTAAAAGGCAATAAAATTGCAGCTAGGGTGAAGATTTGTCACCTCCAAGTTAGTTGAATCAAGATATTATCGGTATTTCATGATGCATTTTAGATATTTGAGTAACACTAGGGTTTTCATCAGCCAAAAGAGATATTTCCAAGTTTGTTACAGAATAATGATGAAAATCATCTAAGTTTTCATGGGTAAAAAGATGAGAAATGTTTTACAACTATAGAGAATGAAGATTCAAGTGGACACATGTCACTTCTAGAGCAGATCTTGGGTTTCATTCTTCTCCTATATCTCTCTCTTTCTAATTCATTGTAAAGGTTCTAGTTTTATAGAACATTTCTCATTGCTACGATACTATGTTGGCAGCTTTCATTGTGAGACAATGGGTTCCAATTTTGATGTATTTTCATCACTATGATACCATTTAATTTGGCATATTTCACTTCTATGAACAACATACTTTAATCGAATATAGCTAGTTCTGATCTATTTAGTGGTATTATGAATTTTTTGCATGCATATGAGTGTATAGTTTCAAAGAAATGAATTCAATTAAGAAGTAATCTCTTAGTTTTATTTTGATTCTCTTCTCCTATCTCTATAATCTATAAATATTTTTTGGTTTAGGGGCAAAGAACTTATATCCATTTGCATCCCTATAAGGTTGTATATCTGATATGTTTTTCTTTTGGAAGAAAGGGAAAACTAAATGCTTGATGAGTTTGATAGGATTTTTGGTTATTTGAGAAGGATACTTCATGAGAATGAGGTCTTTATGGACACTCATGTCTAATTCACAAAGTGATAAGATAGATTTTTTATCTTGATGTATGGAATATGTTAGTGGTATCATATATGTCTATGTGTGATTTGTGGAATTTCCCAACAGATAAGGCACTAATCAACTATAAGATAAACTTTTTTTTACTACTACATATTTGGGGATTTGTTGAAATCAACATCATTAATCAAATATCTTTTCCTTTAATGTTGAATGAACTAAAAAGTATGCGCTCACTTAGTTTATCAATTTCTTTGGCCATTCTATTAGCTATTCCATTTCTAAATTTTTTACATAAGTATTTGAAGACTAATGGTTTTATCTACTTTGTTAGATTCAAGTGCATATTCTAGCATTGGTACCATATAAGTGAATCTGAAGTCCACCTACCTAGGTTTCATGGAACTTAAAGTAGAAGAAGGGTCTAGCTTTATAGTTGGCCTAGTGTCTGAAAGGGTATGTTGAAAATGGGAAAAATTTTCCCTTGGATGTATCTTTTTCTCATTGGGGTGATTTAAAATTGGTATGTATCAAAACACGAACACAATGATAAGAAATAAAACTATAGGTTTTGATCTATGTGATTACAAGTAACTTTTGCTAGTTCAGATTTGTGCTTAGTTCTTATGTTGGTTTACTAATAAGCCTTTCATTATCATCTCTAATCTTGATCTACTTGGAAACCCTTCAAGAAATTGATCCACTCTTCTCATCAACACTTAAGGCTTCCACTATTAAAAATTTATCAATAACAACATTGCATCTAAAAGCTTTCTCCTTTAGCTTCACATTCTCAGTCTTCTATTTTTCTAGTCAACTTTGCTCTGTATATGAACTCACTCATGCATACTAGCTAAGATTGGCTAGGATTGATTGGACATGGAAACAAAAAATCAGTTAAGCATCCCTTTAACTAGGTGATTTTTCCTTTCCCATTCCCTACATCCACCATAGATCTTAGGGTTTATGTTTAGCTTCAACTCAATTTGGTGTACCTTTACAACTTCTTGATCAAACTCTAAAAAAATTTCTAGAATTCTTTTGTTAGGTATTTACCTAATCACCACCTTGAATTTAATGATCCAACTCATGAATCTAATCTTCAACACATTTTACATCTCCCAAGAAATCAATTGAGTCTTCTTGATCTTGAGATTCCTTTGAATTTGATCTTTTATTGTCACTTGACAATCATTCAATTCTGACACTCAATCAACTTTGAAATACTTGGTCATTACTTAATCTTTCTAGCTTAACATCAACTAACTTTCTCATTTTCTCATTTGATGCTAATACTCAATGAGCACTAGATTTTCTCAGTACTAACTATGGCTTAGTTGACACTAGAATTATTCGGCACTCCTGAGTAGTTTACTCTTTTTCTCATCTTATCTTAGCTTCTTGATATAAATAATATTTTTGCTTGTTCAAAGTCCATCTAACCAAATATCTACTGTAACTTCATTTTCATAACTTCAACATTTCCCTAGGTGCTATAGTTATGGTTAATTCTCAAATCATCTTCATCGATCATATCAATATGAAATTTATATTAGGTAGAAATATGCCTCATTCATAGATTTGACATGAATGACAAAACAAAAATAATTCCAATTGTCAATTTCCAAAAAATCCTAATTGGCATTGTTAGCAACATCTTGAATACCTAAAGTACTAATCAACAACTTAGTTTTCATACAATCCAAAAGATTTAAGTTTTATGAGTGACCACTATCCTTAGTTTGATTTTGATTCTCATCCATTCAAAATATCATTATCCCTCTATCAATTTGATCTCTTTCATGATTCCCTATCTCTCTCACTGAGGTTTATCTTTCTATTCTCAATAGCCTTGAGAATTCTTAGTAATATCCTTTTAGTAATCTCTCCCTCTTTTCCAATAATTCCAAAGATGTGTATTTTTCTTAGCATTAAAATTCATTATACATCTAAATTATGTATATTTTTCATGTGTACCTGATAATTGTCATTTGTCTATGACTAATATTTTATGTTGCATTGAAGTATTCTACCTTAGGCATGTCCCAAAGTAGAGTTTTATAGATTATGTGTAGCATATGTGATGAAATGCACATTTCCTTCTTAAGTATCCTTATTTATGGAAATGACCCCTAATTTACTTTTAATATATGCATGAGCATATTTGGGTAATGGTTTTGTGAATATGTCAAAAATTTGTTCATATTTATTCACATATTCTAGCTTCATTTCTTTTCTTGAACTAATTCTCTATAGTAGTGATACTTCATAGCAACATGATTTGTCTCAGTGTGCATCACTAGATTCTTTGAAATGTGAATAACACTTATTTTTATCACAATAATGTAATCTCTTCTTGCATACCTTTCAACGATTGCTTAATCCACATTATATTTCAATAGTTCACTAAAACTGCCACATAATTGGCTTAATCTATTGATTGGGAAATAAAATTATGTTTCTTTCTTATTCATGAAACCAATATCTTTCCTAGAAATAATGCACCTCCGCTACTACTTTTCCTATCATCAATATTTCCTACCTAATTCGAGTCATTGAAAACCTTTAGTTCAAATCTATCTCGTGTAGGAGCACCTAGGTAGGCTACATCACTACTAGTTTAATAATACCTATTAGGTCCTTAGGTAAGGTTAACTTAGTTGCTAAGTGGGTTTTTGCTCCTAAGTTGTTGTTATGCCTATAAGTTGCTCAATAGGGGTTAGCTTGACCAAAGTGTTAGAAATGTTGACCAAGGATCAAAACCCATCTTTGAATTTCTAAATCAACCTAATACGACCCCTTACCAAGTTTGGTGAACTTGTCTAATTAATAATTTTAAGTTATAGCAAAAATTGCTCAAAATTGCAAAAGTTAAAATTGCAATTTTGCAACTTTTGCAACTTTTTCTTGCAAAGCTGAAAATGAGTGAAAAGAGTTAGTTAAGGGTTTTAGAACAACAAAAAATGGTTTGAAACACCTATATAAGTCCATTCTTGATTAGTTTCAACGGTTGGAAGTTTTTTGGTCATACATTGAATGGATTGGACATTGAAATACATATCAGTCACAATGTAAATGAAAGTGTTTGGTGTTGTTTTGGATTGAGAATATGGATCCTTTTCTTGGACTAGTTATTTTTATGTCTCTTCTTGTTTTCTAAGCCTTCTATTTGTCTAGGTTTTATAAATAAATTTCTTGTAAAAAAATTTACAGCATTTTGGTTTCTTGGAGTTTTCCTCGTATTTCCACCAGAGAAATGGCTTGAAAACATGAGAAATGGGAGGTTACTCATTGCATATTATTGTTCAAAAAGTAGTGCTGAAGAAAATGAAAGCAACCATTTTTATGGTGATACCCTAGACAAGAAAAGTGTCTTGGCTAGTGCAAATATGGTTGTAACCAGCAATATATCATGTGCTGGGTGATTGAAAATATGAAACCAAGTATGGGAAGTAGTAGGGAATGTTCCTAGAGTACTCTTGGTGCAATTGAAGGTGATGGTGTTCCCTAGAAAGAATGTGATGCAAAATTTTGCAAAACTAGATCCCAAACCCCCTTCTAGCTTTGAAGTTTAGCCTTCTTGTGTTTTGGGTGTTTGGTATATGGTGGAGGCCTAAAAGTGATTGAATCATCTCCTTTTTCAAATGGGTATTCATTTCCTTAATTTTTTTTAGGCTTTTTTTGTTGTTTTTGTGAGCAACACATATTTCCAAGTGTTAAAATCCTCTTTTCTTGGTTTGTAGCAGTAGCACTTTACTATATTAGTGCATTTGGTTCCAAGAAACTCTTGTGGTGGATTTTTTCAAGTTGAATCATGAAATTTTGAATATTTTTAGATAGTTGAAAGATTAACTATGCTTTTTAAAGAGTTGTTGCATGGTAAATTCCTTGTTTTGGTATTCTTGAAATGCACTTGTAGCAGCACTAATGGAAAAGGTTGGGAAAAACTAGAAAGAACTTGATTTGGAACTTGTTCTTGAATTGAAAAATGCCAAAGGAAATATGCTCAAGGTGTTTGAATCCTCTCACACCATGATAATAGTGTGAGGTATGGAACGACCTTGCATTGGCTCTTTCTTGCAACAACAACAACTAGTATAAATTTGTTTGAAATATTGATTTTTAATTAGTGTAGAGTTTTTGGTTGATCTCCAAAATCATACATATAAATTTCATGATTCTAATGGAAACCTTGAATCTTTCTTGCGTTTCCAAAATGTCATGTGGGCTTGATAAGCCAAATGTGTGGTAATATCTCATACTAGCACTTGTTTTCATTTTTCTTTGTAAAGTTGATGTGTCAGGGTGAAGGAGGTGGATCTTAGTTGGATCCAAAGTGGAAGAAGCAAGAAAAGAAAATAGCAAGGTCTTTACTTTGACCTTTAGAAGTCCTAAGAAGGACTAGTCAGCGTGAGCAAGCCTTGTAGTATATCAGAGTGGTATAAGAGCAAGTTAAAGATTTCTGAAAAGGTAGTAGATGTCTCAAGCTACAGAATTAGTAGGTGAATCAATGATGGTGACTAATGTTCAATTATCAAAAGAGGTTAATGAATAAAGGGAAAGAAATTGGCTTCTTCAAGAAGCATTGGAAGTGATGAAACAAAAATTGAATGCAGTTGTAGAGGAAGCCAAGAAAAGAGATGAAGAAGAAGATGGGAAGGGTAAAAAGGTAGTAGAGGAAGACATTGTACTTTAACGTTATCTTATCTTGTAAGAAGAGCCCTTATTAAAAGCCATCAAAGTACTAGGTGACAAATCTTTGGAAGGAATACCTTTGTTTATAGCCAAGATGGACTTAGATGCTATCTTGGATTGGATCAATGGCATGGAGAACCATTTTGAGTTTGAAGGGGTAATAGATGCTTAGAATGTCAAGGTCACAACCTATAGACTTAGAGGATCAACACTCACTTGGTATAAATATGTCCAAGGTGAGAGAGTTATGCAAGATAAAGCACCCATAGCCAACTAGAAAGATATGCTAATAAACATTCAAGAAAACTTTCTACTAAAGGAATTTGAAATCCAACTCCACCAAAGAAGGAAATGACTGAAACAAAAAGACATGAATGTGGCTTCCTACACAAAATAATTTAAAAGATTGTGTTTGAGATCCAAGAAATAGGAGAAGGATCCTATCAAAGTTTCAAGGTACCTAAATGGCCTAAAATGGAGTATTCAAGAAGAGCTTAGTTTGTGGACACCTACAATAGTCCAAAGTAACTGTCAACTTGATATAAAGGTGGAGGAGAAGCACAAAAATAATATGGCTCAAGTTTTAGAGGAAAAGGAAGGAGCCAAAGAGGAAAAAGAGGAGGATACCAAGGTAGAGGTGGTGAACCAAGAAATTAGAATGAGAATAAAACTAACGAGCAACCAAGTTACACTTCAAAAAGATGATGTCATAAAAGAGGAAGAGGCAA
Organism: Cupressus sempervirens; assembly: GCA_028749045.1. Taxonomy (NCBI): domain Eukaryota; kingdom Viridiplantae; phylum Streptophyta; class Pinopsida; order Cupressales; family Cupressaceae; genus Cupressus; species Cupressus sempervirens. The sequence continues at coordinate 321,725,539 of CM053789.1, forward strand.
TCCTAGAAGCTCTCAAAGAGGAAGAGGAATAGGGAGAACAAACTCATACTTTATAAGCATGAAATGCTATAGTTGTGGTCAGCTTGGACACCCTTCTTATAGGTTCCTTGAAAATCCTTCTTCTTCCAACCAAAGCAAGAGAGAAGCATATGTGCAAGAGGATTGTACTACCTGCAATGAGATTGATATAAATCATCTTGAGTCTAAAAAAGGAGAGAACTTGATGTATAGTAGGTTTTTAATCAAACAACCCACTTCTAATGAACCAAGGCAAAGAAGGAAATTATTTAGAATCAAGTGCAAGATTATAGATAATAAAGTAAGCAAAGTGGTGGTGGATTGAGGATCCATGGATAATGTCATCTCTAAAGAGGTTGTTACTCAGTTAAGTTTGAAGAGGATACCTCATGTAGATCCTTATAGGGTCACTTGGTTGAACAAAGGACAAAGTATATTAGTGAATGAGCAAGCTTGGGTGGAGTTCTCCATAGCTAGCTATGAGGAAAAGTTGTTGTGCGATATATTTCCCATGGATGCATGTCATATTTTTCTTGCTAGACCATGACAATTTGATGGAGAGATGAAGCGTGATGGTAGAGAAGAATCTATTTCATTCAAGAAAGGAGATAATACTTTCAAATTTTAGTTTTTAAAAGAAGAAGAGGGAACACACGAAAAGGTTTCTAAAGTTTTTTTGTGTGGTGAGAAAGAATTCTTAAGGGAACTTTAAAAAAGTGGAAAATTAGGGTTTTACAATCATACTAAAGTGTAAAAATGAAAAGAAATCAGTCAAAGAATGTTTTCCTTTCGAACTGCAAACTTTGCTTGATAAGTACAAGGAAATTGTGAGTGATGGTACACCATCTACTTTACCTCCAAGGAGAGTCATTAGATATCAAATTGAATTTTTTCCTAGTGCCTCTCTACCTAATAAAGTGGCCTACAAACTCACTCTGGATCAGAATTTGGAAGTTGGAAGACAAGTTCAAGAATTGTTTGATTAGGGCCTAATCAAGAAGAGAACAAGCCCATGTGTTGTTATCATTGTGTTAGCAGCCATAAAGAGTGGAAAATGGAGGCTTTTTACTTATTCAAGGTCCATAAATTGGATCACAATCAGGTATAGGTTTGTCATACCCTAGATTGAATACTTGATGGATTGTCTAGATGGTGACATGTTCTTCACTAATCTAGATTTGAAGAGTGGTTATCACCAAATTAGAATCAAGGAAAGGGATGAATGGAAGAAAAAATTTAAGAAAAATGGTGGTCTTTATGAGTAGCTTGTAATGTCATTTGGTTTTTCTAGTGCTCCTAGCACATTCATTAGACTCATGAATGAAGTGCTCAAAGATTTTATAGGTAGATTCATGGTGGTGTACTTAGATGATATTCTCATCTATAGTAAGACACAATAGGATCATTTAAAGCATGTAGAGGCAGTCCTAAAGAAGCTTCATGAAGAAAAAATGTCCATTAACCTTGAGAAGTGTGAGTTCTTCAAGAAAGAGCTAGTGTATTTGGGCTTTGAGGTTTCCAAAGGCTCTTTGAAGATGGACAAGGAGAAAGTTGTTTCTATTATGAGTTGTACAACACCTACTATAGCCACTAAGGTAAGGATTTTTTATGGTTTCACACAATTCTATAGGAATTTCATTAGAAACTTTAGTGGAATTTTTGCACCTTTGTTGGATACTATCAAAGGAGGGGTCAAAACCAAGTTTAAGTGGACCTTAGAGGCTGTAAAATCCTTTGAGTTGTTTAAGAAACAAGTAGCCACCTATCATATGTTGCAATTACCTAACTTTGAGAATTTTTTCACCTTAGAATGTGATGCAAGTGATTTATCCATAGGTGGTGTTTTGAGTCAAGAGGGCACGCCTATAGTTTTTTATAGTGAAAAACTTAATGAAGCCAAAAAGAGGTATTCATCTTATGACTTGAAGTTGTATACCTTAGTAAAATGTCTTAGGAAGTGGAGAAATTATTTGTCACTTAAGGAGTCGATGGTGTTTACTAATAACCAAGCCCTTTGTTACATAAACACCCAATATAAACTAAGCAATAGGCATTTGAAATGGATGGAGTATCTAGAGGCTTTCACTTTAACAATCAAGCACAAGAAAGGGAAGATTAATAATTTGGAAGATGCTTTAATTAGGAGGGATATGATAGTACAAGAAGTGCAGCTCCATAGAATGGTCATAGAGGTATTCAAACACCTCTACAAAGATGATGAAGATTTTGGTGAAGCATACAAGGTATGTGTAGATTTTCAAAATCATTTTCATAGTAAATATTTAGATTATAGAAAATTGGTTTTCTTTCTAAAGGAAATAATTTACTTGTTCCTAAATGATCCATAAGAGAGAACCTAATTCAAGAGAAGCATAATGATTGAGCAAAACATTAGAACTTGTACAAAGGTTCTATTTTTGCCCTAGACTTGTGAAAGATGTTAACAAGTATATGGAGAAATGTGGCATATACATAAAAGAAAAAGGAGGAATCTATAATGTGGGTCTTTATTAGCCACTATCCATTTCTAATAAACCATGGGATTGTGTAAGTATGGATTTTTTTGTTGGTTTTCCCAAAACCAAGCATGGATTTGATAGCATTTTTGTTGTGGTAGACAAGTTCTACAAAATGGCACATTTCATTCCTTGCAAAGCTACTCATGATGCTACTCATATTGCTTACTTGTTCTTTAAGAAGGTAGTTAGAATCCATGGACTTCCCATGAGAATTGTTTAAGATGGGGATGTCAAGTTCATGAGTCATTTTTGGAAAACTCTATGGAAAAGACTTAGTACGAACATATCTTTTGGTTTACCTTACCATCCAAAAAGTGATGGCCAAACTGAGGTGGTTAATAAGACCTTAGGAAACTTCTTGAGGTGTCTTACAAAGGAGTATGGTCAGTGTGATGATATCACAAGCTAAATATGCATATACTGATAGCAAGAACAAGACTACAATGAAAAACCCTTTTGAGGTAGTTTATGGAATGCATCCTAGAGCTGTGTGTGAGTTGAGAACTCTTGGAGACTTGGATCAAAGGAGTGGACAAGTTGAAGACTTTGTTCAAACTATGAAAGAGATTCAAGACCAAGTTAGGGAAACTATCTAGGAAAACACACAAATATTGAAAGCTACATTGGATGAAAAGAGGAGAAATGTTCAATTTTTTATTGGTGACTTTTTATGGTGCACCTAAACAAGGAAATACTCAAAAAATGTATGCCTGATAAGTTGCAAATGAAAAGAATAGCACCATGCAAAGTTTTGGCTAAGTATGGTGAAAATGCTTACAAGGTAGAACTTCCTCTTGATTTGGGCATATCTCTAGTTTTTTATGTTCAAGATTTGATGAATTTTAAGGATGACATATCTCAGACACATGTAGATGTTAAGGAGATGTGGAACTTGCCACTACACCACAGGTGACAAAGTTGGAAGCTAGAAAGCTTTTATAAAGAAGACCCAAAAAGGCTACTAGGCAAAAGGTGTATTTTGAACACCTCATCAAGTGGAAGGATAAACTAGATTTAAAGGCTACTTGGGTGGTTGAAGCTAACATCAAGAAGCTGAACATTCTATTGGACTTTCTTCAAACTAAAAAGGCTTGACTTTCCCAAGGGGGTAGTATGGCGTAGGAGCACCTAGGTAGGCTAGTTTGTACCTAGTGATTCATTCTTGTTACTTTGGCTTGTACTGATGCTAGCCACATCACTAGTTGTTTAATAAGACCTATTAGGTTCACTAGTAAGGTTAAATTAGTTGCTAAGTGGGTTTTTGCTCCTAATTTATTGTTTTTTGGATACAATTGTTCAATTGTGTGTTGTCTTTGATGTTACATGAATGTCATATCAATTATCAGATAGAGTCTACCGAGCTCAATTGTTCAAAAACATAAAATATAGAGTTTACTAAGCTTAGAAGGTTAGCAAAGTGAATTACAGAGTCTACCAAGCATTTTTGGAGGTTACACCATGAAGATAGTTTCTACTGAGCTCACTCGGGCAATGAAGGCTTCTTTGGTAGAAATCAATTTCTACCAAGCTCAAAAGGTAAGCAAATGAAAGTTAGCTCTTACTAAGTTCACTCAATATCCAAAGGATTCTATAGAGTTTGTAGTGTTTACTAAGCTTCATTTGGTTAACACTGGAAATCATTTTTGGAGCAGTGATTATCAAGCGGGGTCGGCTAGTGAAGGATTCCATTATTTTGGAAAATAAAGTGTATTTTCTTAATGTAATGTTTGCAGTCAATTGATGTATGGTTTATTGGTAAATGTAACTTTTATTTTATCCAACTTCACAATTTGTATCATATAAATAAAAGATCAAGTTGTGATTTCAAATGGATGAATGGATGTGTAAATGAGTGAGCATGTAAGTGAGTTAATTGTGTGAAGAAGAAGTGTGAGAAAATCATGAAGAATTAGAGGAGTAGAAAAGATTTATATGATCAGAGTAGATCTAGTGAAGCAAACCAGAGATCTATATCAAAAAAATTTAGTCGCATCTCATTCAGGTCACTTATTGTTACTTTCTCACCATTGTAGCATAATTCCTAAATCTCTTAACAAAGTTGGTTTAACAGCCATTTTGTAAATCTCCTGAAAAGGTGAACAGTTCTACTGAGTTATTCTAAAGTCCTCAAGAAAGGTCACTCCTATCAGGGTGATTAAATCCTCTAGAAGGGTCACACCTAATAGTGTGTTTTGTAACCTTTAACAAGGTTGGCTCCTAACAGGGCTGACTTCAGAAGAGTGAAAATTGATAGCTAGTTACTTGGTATTTTTTCCATATTGGGTTTCCATGTTAAATCTAGTGTCTCTTGTGTTCATGTTTTTTAATTTTTCATGCATATTAATAATTGTGAATGCTTAAAATTAGTAACAAGTTAATCTACCGAGTTCCAACATTGTTTTGTGTGGTTATCGAGTAACAAAAGTAACTAGTTATTTAAGACATCTAAGGGATCTATGGATGTTTTTTGTGGTAACTGATTCACCCATCCCACCCCACCCCTCAATTAATCCATATATAGTTCCAAAAATTGGTATTAGAGATTTTGGTGCTTGTAGGAATGATTTCAAGGATCTAAGCTAAAGATCAGAATGTCTTACAAGACAGAAATTCCAAGGTTTAATGGAGATAATGTTTTAGCATGGCAAGGTCTCATGAGACTCCATCCCGCTTCCATTGGAGACACTGGATTGAAATATCTTGATGAAGCATATATAACCCCTTCTGTTACATTATCTGCTAATGACATTGTTGTAAAAATGACTCATAACATCATGATGATAGATATTGTATCTACCCTAAGCTATGAAGAATTTGATGATGTCAAGGACTACAAAACTACCTTTGAAATGTTGAAAAAAATGAAAGATATCTATGAAGGAGATGATAATGTGAGAAGAGCCAAAGTAGAAAGTTTAAGATGACAATTTGAGTAGATGAGGGTGAGAAAGGATGAAAATATGTTGAAAGAGTCAAAGCAAGTGTCAGTGCAATCAAAGCTTCTAGAGGAGACATCAAAGAGGAAACTATTATAAGTAAATTTCTTAGAACATTACTTCCCATTTATGCAATTAGAGTTTTTGCAATCTAAGAAAGAAGATGTGAAGAAAATCATAAGATAAATTTAGAGGTCACAGTTGGAAGATTGACTACATTTGAGCTAGACAACTATGATAAATATGTTCCAGCTATCAAGAACATTGAATCAAAATTTGATGCCAAGCTTTCACTCAAGGAAAAAGGCAAGAAGATAAAGGATTCTCATTCAGAAAGTGAAGAAGAATCAAAATAGAGTTCTGACAGTGATCTTGAGGTGGTTTAAGCCCTAATAGCAAGGAAATATTTTAGAGGCAGAGGGAAATGCAAAGGTAAGGTTCCTCTAATCTATTTTTCATGTGAGGAAATTGGACATATTGACGTTAAGTGCCAAAATAAGTAGAACAAGGATGAGAAGAAAGGTCACAATTGAAATGGCAAGAAAGACTTCAAATCATTAAAGGAAAAAGGTAAGAAAATATGTTTCATGGCTAAAGATTCTAATAATTTTGATAATGAAGAAGATGAGATTGTTTACATTGCTATAAAAGATGAATCTGATAATGATGAGGAAGCTAAAATGGCACTTATCTCTCACTTGAGAAAAAATGATATTTGGAATATAGATAGTGGTTGTTCTCATCATATGACTGGTGATAAAACTAAGTTTGAATATTTTTAAGACTATGATAGTGGTAGTGTGAGGTTTGGTAATAATGAACCTTTTTGCATAAAAGGAAGAGGAAGAATCTCACTAACTAAAGAACTTGTATGTGACAATGCATATTGGGTAGAAGGACTAAAGCACAATCTATTAAGTGTGACATAGCTACTCAATAATGGATTCAAAGTGGAATTCATGCATGGAAAAGTGAGACTACTAGATGATAAAGGAAAGCTGATTAGATCATGCACATAGACAAAAGGTAACTTGTTCTGTCTTGAACTTGATGAATGTTCAAGTTTTATTTCTCAAGTTGAAGAAAGTTGGTTGTGGCATAGGAGGTTGTGTCATGTGAATTTTGATAACTTGGTAAAAATAAGAAAATTTTAAAAAGTAAGAGGCATTCCTAACATAAACAAACCTGAGGTTGGTCTATGCAAGAATTGTCAGATTGATAAGATGGGAAAGACTAGTTTTAAAAGTAAAAACTATTAGTTTGAGGAAGTTTTAGAAATTGTGCATACTGATTTATGTGGAGCCATTAGAATTGAAATCTATATTGGTGAAAAGTTCTTCATTCTTTTTGTTGATGATTACTCAAAAATGATGATTGTCATGTACCTGCGAGAGAAATTAGAAGCATTTGAGAAGTTCAAGTGGTATTTGGCTAGAGTTGAGAAGGAAAAGGAAACATGTAAAAGATTGAAATTTTTGAGGTCAAACAGAGGTGGTGAATTCATCTCCCATGAATTCAATAACTTTTTAATTGAAAGGGGAATCAAAAGACAAGTATCAGCCCTTGGAACTCCCAAGAAAAATGGAAGAGCTAAAAGAAGAAATAGATGTATCATAGACTATGTAAGAACCTTGATGATTGGCAAGAGCATTGCTATCAAATACTAGAAGGAAGTTAACAACACTGTAGTTCATACATTGAACCGAGTACAACTGAAGAAGGACTCATTCAAAACCCCCTATGAGTTATGGTATGGCTATAAACCTAATGTAAGCTATCTAAAAGTATTTAGAAGCAAATGTTATATTTATAAAGAATCTAGAAAAGGTAAGTTTGATGTGAGAGGTAATGAAGAAATATTTTTGGGATATTCTTGCAAGAGTAAAGCATATAGATGCTTGAATTTTTCTACTCACAAAGTCATAGAAAGTGCACATATGAAAGTTGATGATTTTGTAGAAAGAACTGAAGAAGAAAGAAAAAGGGAAATAGAAGGGGTGACCACAAGAAGTTGGGTCGCAAGTCTGTGAAAGTAAGATCCGTGGAATTGTACTTCTCGGAAACGAATACCCAATTTTTTAAAAATCGGGTACCCATTTTTAAAATTCCACCTTGGGCACCGAAGCCAAATTTTAAAAATTGGGTACCCAATATTTAAAATGTATCGGGTGCCCAAGCTGCTTAACTATCAGGCGCCCACCTTTTTAAGAATCGGGTACCTGAGTTTTAAAAAATTAGATACCCAATTGCTTAAAAATCGAGTACTCAATTTTTTACAAATCAGGTACCTAATTTGTAAAAGTTTATATAAGCACTTTTTTGGCATTTTTGAGGTCATTTTCATGACCTCAAAAATGGGAGCTCGATTAGAGATGCATACGTGAGCCCATTTTTCAGCCCTACCGACTACCCCCTTGTTGCTAGTTTTCGATACACAGGTATTTTAATATGTTTTATACTATTTTACTTTTTTTTTCAATTTTCAATATAATATGTATGTTAATTTATTATTTTTTCACTTTTAATATGTACGTAAAATTGTAAATTTACATTGTTAATGAACTTAAATGTTTAGATTTTTGTATTTGTTAATTAAAATATAGTTTCGTAAATGTTTATTTAAAAAATTATTATTTTAGATGTTTTGAAATTTATTTAATTTATGTATTTATTACAATGTTGAATGATTAGATTAGATGTAAATCTATTGTTTAAACATGTAATTTTACAAATAAATATAACCTCGACCTTGTTTTAACTATAACCTCAACCTAAAACCATATAACCTCAACCTTGTTTTAACTATAACCTTGACCTAAATTCATTGTTTAAACTATAATATTGACCTAACCATATAAATAAAACCCTAAACATATATAAAATACTTAATCACATAATAGCCTGCCAAGGGATCCAAACAGAAAACTTATAGTATTTAAAATAATTTTACTTAAATTGTATTGTACTTTATTTCATAGATCAAAAATGGATGATGTAAACTATTTTATAAATGTATATTGTTCTAGCCTTTCATACCCTATGACATCTACAGTGGATGATTGTGTATTCTGAATTAATTTGCCAAGTGGCATTCAGAACAAATGTATATAAATTATTTAAATGGATTGAACTAAAGTAGTTAATATGAACTTTCATGTGGATGTGTTATTTATTTTAATTTTAGTAGTTTATAATTATTTATAATTGCTTGCTTAGTAAAACTTTTGATTAGTTCTTCGGATCCCTTGGTTGGGTGTCATTTAGGATTAGTTGTATAATGTCAATTTGTATTGAATTTAACTCTAATAATAACCCTTACTATCATCTTAACCTAAGTAATCTTAATTTTCTAAAACCTACACTAGGTAATATATAAATAATTAAATAAATTTCCTATCTTACCTTGAGTACTAATTTTATAAATTTCAAAGCATAAGATTGAAAGGTAACCCTAGCCCTTAACTAATTAATATTATACTTATAAACCAAATTGAATTAAACCATGATCATAAACCTAATTATATATCCCAACTTAAGAGTAGAAACCTTGAATTTAACCTTAAAAATCCTTTCCCCAACCATTAACCAAATTGAACCATTACCCTAGAATATTGAACCAAGTTAAACGTTGACCTTAAGACTAAACCAAATCACCCTAAACTAGAACTCAATAATATATTGAACACTTTAAAAAAAAATTCAAACCTAACTTTTTTAAATTAATTTTGGTTTTTAATCTAAAATCTCTAACTATAATTCTATATCTAAAACCAAATTTAACACTTTAAAACATAATTCAATTTATTAACTCTTGTCCTAATTGAAACCTAAACATGTAAACCTAATCAAACAGTACAAACCAAATTGAACTCTAGTCCTGAAACTAATTAAACATTGATATCAAGGTCTCAAAATGATACATCATTAAAAAATTAGAAGAGACTTGAACAAATTAGGCATCTAATTAAGTAACCCTCCCTGACCATCAAGAGGTGGAGTTGTCCACATCAGTGCAAGTAGGAGCCTGGACTAGACCCTTGGATGGGTAGCGTAAATGTTTATTACCTTCGCAAAATGGAAGGCCACATAACAAAATATTTCCTTATTCTATAAAAAGAAATACCCACCCCCTAGTGATATATATAGTAAGATCTTTTTCCTAATTTTACTATCAATTTTTTTGGTTAGAAGACGATGATAGTTCAAAATGATTTACAAGATAGGGATAAAATGAGAACCATCATTCCTAGAATGAAGATGCATTATTCCAAGTGATAAACCCATTTCTATCATAAATCAACTCCTTCATCCAAAAAATTAGTAATGAGAAATACCTATGTCAAGTAATCAATGGAGGGCTCATAAAATTGATCAAGTGATCATTAAAGGGCTCATAAAATTGCTAGGCCAAGTAATCAATTGATCTCCAAGGGGAGATAATAATCTCATTACAAATTAGAGACAAGACACTCCTAAATGCGTATCATAAAAAATAATTATTGCCAAGGTCTTAGCCTCTAGACTACAAGATATCCTACCCAAGATCATTAACCCTACACAAAAGTGTTTTGTTAAGGATATTTATGCATATTGGAGAACTTGATAACCTATTGGAAGACTTTGGATTCAGAAACATTTCTAGGATAGAGTGTAGGCATGCTCAAGTAATTGATTATCAAAATGTCTACAAAAGGGTCGAATGGAGTTTCACTATGATGATGTTGCAAGCCCTCCATCCAATATTAAATGTCAAATGGTGTCCTCTCTTATGATTGGTGTCAAGGTTTTAGTAAAGAAATTAATGGGGTTAGATCATAATTTTTAGGACTCTCTAGATCAATTATGAAAGGGTGTCCTCTTGCATCCTCTTTATTTTTTATTGTTGAACATTGTCTCATTACATTATCTCCTTAGAGATAACCAGTTGTCTCTAAAAGTTAGAGGATCTACTCTCCAAATAATTAATAAGTATCTAATGTACATAGTTTGTTGATAATATATTTGTATTCTTTTTAAGCTAGAAGGGTGCAACACGAGTCATTTAATGATCAAATTGGACCTATTTTCTTTGTATCGGGTAGTAAGATTTATGTCTCTACATCTATCTTATTGGGGCTAAATATTGAGTCCCCTACCTTGTGTAATAAATATGGTATTGGATGGAGATTTCATAATTAAGTGGTTAGGTACCTAGGGATTCCATTTATAGTAAACCCTAACATATAAATGAAATGTGTCTTTATATCAACAAGAAAATCTTTAGAAAACTCAACAACTAGAACTCTAACTATCTCACTTGGGTTGGTAGAATTCATGTTAAAATATTCTCTCCTTGAATATTGGGTGTAAGTTTGTCTTCTTCCTACTCATTTTATTTAAATCAATTTTTTCTTCTATATAAATCTATTAGGACCATTTTGTGGATAGCCAAGGGATTACTTTGGCAATAAAATGGATAGTCAAAGCTGCATAAGGTAATGAATTATGGATTATGATTAGAATTAGGATTATCATATGGTTAGGGATAGGGTTCACATGTAAATTAGTTCATTACCTAACATGATCTACACTTATAGTTTGCATTAAAAAGCGGATAATAGTTAGAATTCAAACTACAATCATTAATATTTTTTAATCAAATCATAACTCTATCTCTAAGCTTTCATTAGATAATTATAACCTTAACTCTCATCTTAGGACCATAATAAATATTCGATATAGGTAAATATAATTTTAACTAAAACCATATTCCTAGGTAAGTTCCCTAATTATAATAATCTTAAGCTTAGCCATCATGAAAGCTATTAACATAACAAAATTGTAAACCATAACCTTGTCATAATCTTAACTTTGTTTCATCCTGAGACATGAACATGTATAATCCATAATGAGTTCATACTTAAAAATTTAGTATTTAACATTTAATTTGACTTAAGTGTTTAACTTTATTTATTTAAGTGATATGATTTTAATAAAGATATGCACATTTATATAGATCTAGTTGATAAATTTTAGATTTAAATTTTATTAAATAGTAATTTTGTCATGTATTATGTTGTGATGTATTTTTGATGTGTTTTATGTTTTATGTTGTTTAAATATATGTGCAGATTATATTTGACGGGCCCACCACCACCCCCTCCCCCTCCCATACCCCCACCTCTGCCACCTTCATCTCCATCTCCACCTCCACCTCCACCTCCACCACCCACCGCGGATGAGATCTGCGAGACCATGAGGTGTAACCTCAATGACCTCATGAGTGATATAGAGGCTATCCGACGTGAGAGGCACCCCCCTCACCTACTACGTCTTGTAGATAGTATGCAAGGCATTGTTAAATCCATTCATTATTTTGATTTAAACATTGATTCATTTAGATCATGGAGGGAAAACATGCGTGCCTTCTACTCTAATGGCTTATCATACAAAGAGGTTTATAACTTGCATATAGGTAAAGGAAATTTTCAACATTATTTTGTAAACCCTAAGACAGGTGAACCAATTAGTGGGAAGAAGCCTCACATTTCCATTAGGTGGTGTACACATCCGTGCATAGCAGCACATTTTTGGGAGCGGTGGTGGATGGTATTTGACCATCCACCACATGCTAACCATGAGGTGCCCATGTACTTCCTTAGGAATTTATGGGCTAAGTTTGTGTTGGGTTTGAAACCCAACTATTTTGATATGAAATCATTTTAGGGGGTTGGTAGAGGGATGCCTCAGGATAGGCATGGGGCAAAGCTGAGTGATTGAATGAGAAACCGCAGGTGAGCTAAGCGCCTTATACCTCATCTTGTGCCTGTTGTGCATGCTCCTCACCATCATCATGCAATTTCATCTTCTTTTACCCATTTGAGTGCCCTTTCAAGCAATTTAGTATAGCAGTGGATGCAGGCAATACATGCTCCTCCACTTGGACATGTTTGTACTAGCTGTGGACACATATACACAGGCCCCCAGAGCGATCTTAGTGTAGCACGTGATGGCCATTATGATGAGGGTGCAAATTTTGATGATGATGTATACGCTGCCCATGGTGATGGTAGTGACAAGATAGACATGTCATCATTTGTTGACCTCATGCAGCAGGGAGAGCCTGGAGAGAGTCAAGAGAAGCAAGTAAAATTTTAATTTCAATATAAATATAAAGTGCACATAATTATTTACTTTCTACATACATGTGTAATTGTATTAACTATATTAATTTGTACTTTTCAAATAATAGAGGATGGATGACACTGTTCCTCCTAGGAGGCAGTATAGTCTTTTTCCAAGACCTACAGATGTTGGCATCCCTTATACAGTATGCACTTTGAATTACACTATAAAAATGTACATTCAAATTTGAATTTAATAACATGTGCTCATATGTTCTTTTTGTTTGATTTTGTAGGGATTTTTTGCATCTACACATACTGATGTTAGTAGAAGTCCTATTCCAGTCACCATTGAGGCACAACCTCAAATACATGCCGTATGAACTTTTGACTAAAGACAAATAAATTGTATTATTTATGTATGTACATTATTATTAACTTATAATCTAAACAATTTTGACTCACATGTATATATATTTTATGTGTTTTGATTTTACAAACAGGAGCATGGATATCATACTCATCCATATAGGCCTCGGTATAGTCTATTTTTGACTCCATCTTATGATTATCGTGCTAGCATACCTGTGGACACATCTGTGACATTGGCTACCACTCAGGTATGATATATACATTATATATAAATGTTTAATTTATAGTGTATAAAAAATGTAGTGTACAAATTATGTACTTTGTAATTATTCATGTATATTTAATTTTGACTAAATGTTTATGTATCCATAATTTTAGGACTACGTCACCACTAGTGTTGCATAGAGCACAGAACTTAGCCAGATGGAGGTACCTACATCATCATTTGAGGTCAGTATTGTGATTTATGTACATAATGTATAGTTCGTTATGCTCTAAAATCAAATTTAAAAAATGTATGTATTGTAAATTACAGGACCTCACCACTGCTACATTTGGTAGTTTTGACAGTGCGCCTCCTCCCGTTACTGAGGGATACCCATGTCATGTGGTATAATTTAATCTATTTTGTAGTGAATATTTAATTTATTTGCAAGCTAGATTTTGAGACCCATTTCAATTAAGCAAGTACATGATGAGGCGTGCCTCATGTTACACAGGGTGATACATCTACCTCACAGGGTGTTCAACATGTCGAGACGACTCATATTACACATGATGATCCATCTAAGTCCTCTTCATGTGGAGCAAAGAGGAAATTCGATCAGATAGATTAGGTCTTGTTGGCACCTATAGATTGTGTTTTTATGATATATATATATTATTTATGATGTATGTACACTTTGTGTTAGGATACTTAAAACTGTATGTTAGACCATGTACTATTTTTTTACGATTTCTTATCATGCTTACATATGGAGTACATATATTACTATGTTTCACCATGTTTTAAATATATTCAAACCGTTTTCTTTATTCTGACATATGTTATTCATGAACATATGACACATTTTGTAAGTATATATGCAAGATGAACAATAATTTAAACTATCTATAGAGCATTATTAGATAAATATCACATCAAATTTATGCATTGAGATTCATACAAATAAAATTGACCTACTCAATTAAAAAATGTATTGATAACGTACCTAACAATGTATCATAAGTGATCTTAATGTGTTGTTTGGTAATGTAAGACTCATTATCACCTAATAAGACCTAGTATGTGGTAGTAAACATATGAATACCTATCATAACTTATAATAGACATAATGACTTATTAGGACTCCCATGTCCCCTTAAGACACACATGTATGGATAACGTACCTAACAATGTACATCATAAGTGATCTTAATGCGTTGCTTGGTAATGAAAGATATAATCAATACAATGAATACAATGAGTAATGATGATGGGGACACAAACCAAGCACAAAATTGACACAACAGGAAAAGGGAAATTGTATTAACTATGAAAATAAGCTAGTACATTCAGTACAGAGAAAATAGACTTCATAACATGCCCTATGGGTTTACAATAGCATAAATCTGGAGATAATTTCTCCTTTTAGTACCTCCTCTCAAACTCCACTCCGAACTACCTTTTACAATGCCAAAAATGTCCTTAAATAGACCCTAGAGGGTTAAGGACTAGGAATACATTCTAGAAAGTTCTAGTAGGCATCCACCGACCAAGTAGAAGGCTCCAAAAGCCATGTTAGAAGTTGGTGCAAATCTAGAATAATACAATGAGTAGTGATGATGGGGACACAAACCAAGCACAGAATGGACACAACAGGAAAAGGGAAATTGTATTAACTATGAAAATAAGCTAGTACATTCAGTATAGAGAAAATAGACTTCATAACATGCCCTATGGGCTTACAATAACATAAATTTGGAGATAATTTCTCCTTTTAGTACCTCCTCTCAAACTCCACTCCAAACTGCCTTTTACAATGCCAGAAATGTCCTTAAATAGACCCTGGAGGGTTAAGGACTAGGAATAAATTCTAGAAAGTGCTAGTAGGCATCCATTGACAAAGTAGAAGGCTCCAGAAGCCACGTTAGAAGTTGGTGCGAATCTAAAAGAATCCAAAAATGCTAACCGAACTTTTGAGAGGCATAACTTTTTAACTGTAGCTCTGATTGACGAACCGTTTACATTTTTGAAAAGCTCTCGAAGTGCTCTATAGCCCCATGGACCAGCTTCACTCATCCCCCATTTTTTGACCCTTTTTGAGTTCATTTAATGCCCCTATCCTAACTTTGAAGCATTCTTAGGAGGTCTCCAAAACTTGAAAAAACTGCAATAACTTTCAAATCGTGGGGCCTTTTGACCTGATTCTTTTTTTGGAATCCTCTAAATTACAATTACATTCATCTGGCCAATTTACACCTCCTATTTCACCAAAATGATGGTTCAGTTACATACTCCTATTTTTTGGGCATTTACACGTATCCCAAGGTGTTCAAATACTCTATCCTAGAACACTAATAGTGAAACTATGAGAGTTGGAACCTTTATTTGACCCAAATGGGTATCCAAAAATAAAAACACATGAAATAGAAACTAAGTCTAATTATATTTTTTTGGTGACACAGGATTGCCCTTATACCTCTAGATGCTCCTGCATCAGACATCTAGGGTAGTTTGAAAAGTGACCCTGTCACTTTATGAATGGTAGAGGAAATCCCAAATGGGAAACCTCAACTGCAGAAATCTAGGTTGAGTCCTCTATTGGCCGTCCTTTCCACTTGACCAAATACTCTTCATACTGCTTGTTTCTGGTACTTCTACCCACATGATGATCTAGAATGTCTTCTATCTCCTCCTTCTTAGAAGCAGGAATTGGACATGGCTCTAACATCAGTTCCTCATCTACACCATCATCATGATACTCTGTTAAGTCTGCAATGTTGAAAATAGGAGAAATGTGAACACCATCTGGCAGCTCCAACTCATATGCATTTCCTGAGTCATGTTTCTTCAGAATTTTGCAAGGGCCAAATTTCTTCATTTTTTAACTTGTTGTAAGTATCGGCTGGAAATATTTCTTTTCGTAAGTGCACCATGACTAGATCCCCTACTTGGAATTCCTTATGTCTTCTCCTTTGATCAGTGCTAGCTTTATACTCTTGATTCATCTTGATAATGTGTGCCTGAACCTCCTCATGTAGACACTTGATATGTTCAGCAAATTCTTCAGCTTCAGCACTTGTCCTCCCCCCTTGCTCTATCTTCCTCAATTCTGGTGCACTCCTTGGGCTACTTCCATATACAATTTGAAATGGTCATTTTTCAGTACTCCTATTTATAGAGTTATTGTAAGAAAACTCTGCTTGTGGTAGAATCAAATCCCATCCCTTGGGTTCATCCCCAACTAAACATCTCAGCAAATTGCCCAGACTTCTATTTACCACTTTTGTTTGGCTGTCAGTCTATGGGTGATGTGTGGAACTAAATTTCAAGTCTGTTCTCAAATTCTTCCACAAAGTCCTCTAAAAATACCCCACAAATTTAGTATCTCTGTTAGAAACTATACTCCTTGGAAGATCATGTAGTCTTACCACCTCTCTAACAAACAAGTTTGCAATATGGACAACATCATGAGTTTTGTGGCATGGAATGAAATGTGCCATTTTGGAGAACCTATCAACTACCACAAATATTGAGTCATTACCCCTTTGTGTCCTTGGCAATCCAAGAAAAAAATCCATACTTATGTCCTCTTATGGCCTTGATGGAATAGACAATGGTTGATATAGTCCAGTATTGTGACTAAATCCCTTGGCAACTTGACAAACCTAGCAACTCTATACAAACTTCTTCACATCCTGTGAAATCTGAGGCCAAAAATAATGTTCTCTAAGAATGGCAATGGTCTTATCTCGACCAAAATATTCTACCATCCCTCCGCTGTGTTTCTCCTTAATTAGATTTTCCCTCATGGAACTCCTTGGAATGCACAATTGAGTACCCTTGAACAACATGCCATCCTGAATCAAATAGTCTAATGACTTGGTTCTATCTACAGCAACAGGCTCTTTACAAGCTTTCCATGCTTTAGCAAAATCAAGATCCTCAGGGTATAAATTCTTGACTTCATCAAACCCAACTACTTCAACCTCCATTACTATAAGCAACAACTGTCTCCTACTTAGTGCATCTGCAACCCTGTTAGATTTTCCACTTCTATGCTTCAACAAAATGTATCACTCTGCAAGAACTCTACCAACTTCATATGCCTCTGATTTAATTTACCTTAGCTATTTAAGTACTGTAACGCCTAATGATCAGTATACAAAAAAAATTCCTTTGGCAATAAATAATGCCTCCATTTCTTTAAGGCCTAAATTATTGCATAGAACTCTTGATCATAAACATAATACTTCTTCTTTGCATCATTCAATTTTTTACTAAAATATGCAATAGGCTTACCTTCTTGGCTTAATACAGCCCCAATAGCACTACCACTAGCATCACAATCCACCTGGAACACCTTTCTAAAATTTGAAAGTGCCAACACAGGTTGTTCTATCACCTTCTTCTTTAGCAATTCAAAACTTCTCACAGTTGTTGTAGTCCATTTGAACTCTTTTCTATCCCCTCTTATTGTGTCATTTAGGGGTGCACATATGCCACTAAAATTCTTAATAAACTTCCTATAAAAACTAACAAGACCATGAAATGATCTTACCTCAATAGCAGACCTTGGAGTAGGCCATTCCAAGATGGCTTTTACCTTCTCTAGATCCATTTTGAGACTTTCAGGTGATGTAACAAACCCCAAATAGACTAACTCCCTTTTTGCAAAGATACACTTCTTCAAATTAATTAACAGTTTATCTTCCCTTAACCTTTCAAGGAAACTATGAATATGCAATAAATGTTCTTCCAAAGTCTTGCTGAAAATTAAAATATCATCCAAATAGACAATAACAAATTTTCCCAAGAACTTCTTAAGTACCTCATTCATAAGCTGCATGAAGGTGCTTGGGGCATTTGTCAATCCAAAGGGAATGACTAACCACTCATAAAGACCCTCCTTGGTCTTCGAGGCTATTTTCCACTCATCTCCTTCTCAAATCCGTATCTGGTGATAACCACTCTTGAGATCTATCTTTATGAAGTACTGAGCTCCACTCAAGCAGTCCATAAGATCATCCATCCTTGGCAAAGGAAACTGGTACTTGATGATTATCCTATTTATAGCTCAAGAATTTATACACATCCTCCACTCTCCATCCTTCTTTGGTGCCAATACTACAGGTATTGCACATGGACTTAGGCTCTTACGAATCAAGCCCTTCCTCAATAGCTCCTGAACCTGTCTGTTTAGCTCCTCTGTTTCAGTAGGAGTCATCCTATGAGCAGCCTTGTAAGGAAAACTTGCTCCTGGAATTAGATCTATCTAATGACTGATTTGCCTTACTGTTGGTAATCCTTTTGGAACATTATCAGAGATAATATCTCCAAATTCACCTAGTAAATATGAAACTTCAAGTGGCATTTCACTACTACCTTCTTTATATTTCCTAGGAATCAAAGCATAGCACATATGTTGATGTTTCATTGCATCTAAAAACTTCATTCCATCAACAAGACAAATCCTAGCATTGCTACATACCTTTTCACCTTCCTTTTTCATGGGCTTCAATTTGTGGTGAACTCCATCCTTTGTTAAAAAATATGTGTTTGCATGACCATCATGTATTGCATGTCTATCAAACTGCCATAGTCTATGCAACAATAGATGGCAAACATCCATTGGAATAACATCACAGAGAACTTCATCATGGTAACTTCCAATTTTGAATTTCATGAGACATTGTTCACTTACCAGGACCTTATGATCATCTTTCACCCAAGCAATCCGATAGGGCTGAGGATGTCTCACCCTCTTGAGCTTCAGCTTAGAGACCATCTCTTCTGATACCAAGTTATCAGTGCTACCACCATCAATGATCACGTCATAACATTTATCCTCACACTTGCATCTGGTATGAAACAAACTCCTCCTTTGTCTTGATTCAATTTCACCACTTAGTAGGACCCTTTCATTCACCAAGGTCTCTCCTCTTTCTACATCCTCTGAATGTGATGATTGTGCATCCTCATCCACATGAGCAACCCTAGCTTGGCCCTCAGCTCTCCTATTTGTCCTTCCTTGTCATTGAGGGCATTCAAAGGCACGATGACCTTCTTCATTACAATGGAAATAGGTACCACAGAAGCCTCCTCTTCCTTGTCCATGTCCTCTACGTCTTCCTCTCTAATTTCCAAAGTCTTGATCATAGGAGCGGTTGAAACCCTCATTCCTCTGGTTCCTGCTAGTACCCACATCTCCATTTTTCTTTTGGATTTCATTTCAACCTCTAGATGACCTACCACTTCCCCTTCCTCCTTGACCATGCCCTCTTTGTCTCCATTCAAACCTCTTATTCAGCTTCTCTTCAACTCGTAGGGAAAACTAGTATGCCTCTTCAACACTGGTCATTCTTACCAGACTTAATTCCTCCTGGATGCTAGGTCGCAACCCACTGATATAATGAGCAACCTTCTCCTTATTTGCTTCTACATGCCCTACTCTAATCAAAAGTTGATAAAACTCCTCTGTATATTCTTGGACTGATCTTGCTGCTTGCTTTAGCCCATGCATCTTCTTAAACAAATCAAGCTCGTAGTCCATAGGAATGAACTGCTTCTTCAATTTGTCCACCATGCAATCCCACCTTGTGATCTTGTCCTTTCCTCTTCTATTTCTTTCCAATTGAACCTCTTGCCACCAGATTTTGGCATGGCCTTTGCAAACTTAACCCTATCTGGGTCCTTGATATCCTCATACTCAAAGTATTCTTTCAGTTCATTGATCCAGTCGATCAACTCATTTGGTTCCAGATTTCTTGAAAATACACCCACATCAATTGTAGGTCTTTTCCCAAATTTAGTAATGGCCCTAAAAAGCCTTTCCTCTACCTGATTTAGAACTTCCCTGCCAAATTCCCCTTCTGGTCCAATTTCTTCTTCTCCATTGTCATCCTCACTATCGTCACCTGCGACAACATTTGTTCCTCTACGGAGCTCCTCCTGCAATGCTTTTTCCTGCCTTTGGAGGGCTCTAACCTCCTCAGGATTAACAACTCCAACCCTTCCACCACGCTCTCTTCGTGGAGGCATCTTCTTAACTCAAACACACAACCACACAGTCCTGGTGCAAACTGCTTCACAGTCGGCGCTCTATCTACACACTCAGGAAAAACCGCTCTAATACCACTTGATGGGGACACAAACCAAGCACAGAATGGACACAACAAGAAAACAGAAATTGTATTAACCGTAAAAATAAGCTAGTACATTTAGTATAGAGAAAATAGACTTCATAACATGCCCTATGGGCTTACAATAACATAAATTTGGAGATAATTTCTCCTTTTAGTACCTCCTCTCAAACTCCACTCTGAACTGCCTTTTACAATGCCAGAATTGTCCTTAAATAGACCCCGGAGGGTTAAAAACTAGGCATACATTCTAGAAAGTGCTAGTAGGCATCCACCAACCAAGTAGAAGGCTCTAGAAGCTGCATTAGAAGTTGGTGCAAATCTAGAAGAATCCAAAAACGGTAATTGAACTTTCAGGAGGCATAACTTTTTAACCGTAGCTCCGATTGACGAACCGTTTACATTTTCGGAAAGCTCTCAAAGCACTCTATAGCCCTATGGATGAGCTTTTCTCATCCCCCATTTTTTGACCCTTTTCAAGGTCATTTAATGCCCCTATCCTGACTTTGAAGCATTCTTAGGAGGTCTCCAAAACTCGAAAAACTGCAATAACTTTCAAACCGTGGGGCCTTTTGACCTGATTCTTTTTCTAGAATGCTCTAAATTACAATTACATTCATCTGGCCAATTTACACCTCCTAGTTCACCAAAATGATGTCTCAATTACATACTCCTATTTTTTTGACATTTACACGTATCCCAAGGTGTTCAAATACTCTATCCTAGAACACTGATAGTGGAACTGTGAGACTTGGAACCTTTATTTGACCCAAATGGGTATCCAAAAATGAAAACACATGAAATAGAAACTAAGTCTAAGTACATTTTTTTGGTGACATAGGATTGCCCTTATACCTCTAGATGCTCCTGCATCAAATGATCTTTAAATTATCATGTGCAAGTGACTTGTTTTTAATATTACAATCAATAGTAATTTGAAACTTCAAACAAACATTAATTTAAACATGCTTGAATGTGAAAGTAATGGAACAAAATAGGAGGTCATTACTTAGATTGACAATTAATTTATAATAATTTATCAAGTGCACATACCTTTAACTTTCAAATAGAAGTAAACTCTCATTTTTGAATTAGTTTGTACAACATATTTCACAATATATGTAAGACAATGTCAATGATATATTTATAGTTCACTGAACTCATTTGAAACATAAAATTGGTTGAACACATCTCTTCAAATGAGGTCCTATAAAATAAAAATGTAAAACAAAAACACACATGTTAATAAACACATAAATTAATATTCAAGGTATCTGAACTATGTAAATATATATGTGTACTTTGTATGTACTTACTATGTGAAATTGCACAAGATGTTGATGTTCGATCCACTTTAACATTTAAATTTGCATAAATTATAATTGAGACCTGAATAAGAGGTATATAAGTTCTCTAAATTGGTATTGACAACACAAACATACATGTAATTAAATTATATAAGTACATATATATATAAATAATACAATAATGAAAAAACTTCCATGTGTTTGATTTAAATGTAGTCATCCCACTATACCATCTACATCCTCTCTCTTTTGCAATGCATCTATGATTGTCTTATGCTCGTCCATTGAAATTGTCCATAATACCTTATTGGTAGGTCTACCTTTGTATCTTTCTAATTTGATAGTTGTTGCCACAACCAAATGAGAATAGTGTAAAATATTCTTTTTGGTTTGGTAGTCTTCAAATGCTAGCAAACCATTTCTTCTTATTAGGTATCTACGTAGCCAAGTGCCAGCTACAACAACAGACCCGATTGGATACTCAAAACCATCATCGTCTACTTGATGACATGACATTTTTTTCTTAGGTTCCACACATCTAGCTAGCTAATACTCAATCTGTTCATCATTATCACTAGGTGCAATAACAACATAAACATGTCCTACAAGATAAGATAAAGTATAGAAACACTTTAATCACTCATGTACATATGCAAATTATATAAATTGAAGCATGAGATCACAAAAAAATCTAATTAAATTGTGCATACTAGGTTCTATGAGGTCTGAAATATGATCATAGTCTTCTGATGTAAAAGTAACATTCTAGCCTTCATTTACTATATCATCTTCAAAATGCATGTCAGTAGGTGCTAATGATCTTTTTTGCCAATCTTCAACCCATTCTATATTCTCACATTCTTCCCATTCACCTGCAAGACAAAATTGACAAAAAAAAGCAAGCTCCCTAATCGATATAGTCAAAGTGTTAGAATCTGAACTCCTAAATGAATGCCATTTAGCTGAACCACTAATTGTATCACAATCATATCTTGAAGGGACATTATTTTCTTCAACTAGGTAGAAGAAACATTTGATTGTAGAGTTTTGACTTGATCCCGTGTATAAATATTTGTTACACCATTCGACAATCTCGTGTGCATTTTTGAAATTAGCTCTTTCCTCAAATTTTAATTGCTCTTTACTAAGGGCTTTCTTCACACATGCACCAGCACCATCATGTTCTCCTTTACCATGTCCAGCCTCAAAAAAAATCCACACATGTTGGATGTTAGTTTGCTTATGTGTCCTACTCAACCAATAGAACATTCTAGCATTCTTGAATTGTCCTGTACAATGATCTGATCATATACAATGTTGTGTCATTTGAATTTGTCTCTCTTTTAAATTATCATAAAAGACCTTCAAAAAATATTGGACAAACTCAAAGGAATGGAGTTTATTATCACTTAAATAAAAATGGTACTCTCTCAATATTTTTTGATCCTCCTCTGTACTATCAGGTGCATGCCTATAAACTATATGAACATAAATTGTTACTTGCACTGAATTGTAATATTGTGGTTGTACCTCTTCTTGCGGTGCAAGCATGTCTAGTTCTCTGCAAAGTCAACAACTGAAAGTATAGTACCAATTGGAAATGTATTCTTACATATGCAAAATTTTCCATCAAGCCATCTAGAATATTGAGAGTGTTTAACATATTTTGGTATGATCACACTCTGAAACTCATCCATAAATGCATGACAACTAACTTTATCTATAACTGGATCACACCTTCTTCCAAACTTCCCATCCTTCAATGGATATTCAATAGTTTTGAATCTTTTTACCTAAACTAATTGTTGTCCAAAAGTAATCAAAGCATTTTCATGCAAACATTCGTCTAACAAAGAAAGATTGCCGCACATATCACGTGTACTAGAAAGACATGCATTGAAAAGAAAGTATTGATCATTAGGTGGCTTACAAAACAAACCTAATATGAAATCTTTTATTGTTTGAGGTGGTATTTTTATACCACATTCTTGCAACATTTCTTTACTATGCATGGTACCACGTATAGATTGAAATACATCATAATGGTAATGAAATTGAATATGAGTTTTACAAAAATATGTGATTCTTTCCTTGTTAATCCTTACATACCATGGTTTACACTTTTCAAAAGATCTTTGACTAATGGTAATATTTAATACCTTACCATCTACAAATTTTTTAAACAATTCAGTTTGAGTCATGTCCAAAAGGTGTTTAGGGTGTGGATCACATATTTTTGACCCAATTCTCAATTTAAGAACATCTCTTGAATTAGGTGATACTCTTGTATTATCATGCCAAAAAAATTCAATCAAACTTTTGATTTCAATAGTAAGTTTCATATCACATCTCGAGAGTCTACCACTAGAAGTCCATAAAATATTTGTTGGATCACATTCAAAGTTAACCCTTCTCTTTACAACTATTTCTAAAGTCTTACGATTCACATTAAGATATCCACTTATGTTGGTAATCAATCTTTTGTCAAATGTTGATTTGTTAACTAAAGCTATTGTTATTGCCCGTCATGCTACATTCTTATCTTTAGACTGACTTCTCTTTCCGATAACATCAAAGGCACTAGCAACAGTGGATACAACTTGTTTTAAAGACTCATTTTTATTCTTGGGTTTTGCATACATTCCCAACCTTCTCATTACATTTCACATTTTAGACATTTTAATTAGTTGCAACATTCGCTAACATTGAAACCCAAATTTCTTATTATAAAAAAAATGCATGTAAAATCTATTAGCATGTGTCCTAATTTGTCTCCATGAAACCAATCCCTCAAGATTATTTAACACATCATTAGGAATATAAAAATCATGTTCAGACACTTTACTATCATCCTGACATGTTTGTTCAATAGTTGGTGTTTCTATGTCTACATTCATGCAATTTTTATTTTTAGACACTTTACTATTTTCACTATTATTTGGGATTTGAATATCATTTTCAAAATTTCTTGGCATTTCTTTTGGGGCAGGCATTTCAATTGGAGTGTTTTGTGCATGATTGTTTGACAATTGCTTCTCATGAAGAAAATCTAAATTGTTTAAATTGTAACCTGCTTCTAAAAAGTCACCAATTTCATCATGAGAGAAAATTTGAGGGTTTGGAGACACACCTGTATTGAACGCATAATTAGAATGTGCACTTGAATTTTCTTGTATTGGGTTCTCTTCTTTGACTTCTTCATCCATCGTGGTATCTTCAATGTCTTTCTCCTTTGAAACATTATTCAAGTCTTTAATTCTTTGTCTTCTCTCTCGTTGACATTGTGCTTCATTCTCTTTATTTTCTACAATCTCCTTATTTGTCAAAACTCTTGCTTTCTTCTTTCTTCGTTGTTTTGATCCCATGTTTGCACCAATTTTGAATTTCAATTAGTAGCCTACAAATTGTATAAGAGGACAAGAAAATAGAATAAGCGTGATGAAATCTGGTGTTGTAGGTTGAAACTGTTGTTCAATCATTTCAATCATTGAAATTGGGTCGGTGGGGCAGTTTTTAAGACACAACGAGTACATCAGAAATGGGTACCCGATTTTTTAAAAATCAGCTACCCGTTTACAAATCGGGTACCCAATTTTTAAAAAGTCATTATAATGGTTTAAAGCAATCGGGCACTCGATTAATGAATTACAAATCGGATGCTCGATTCGTGAGACATGAGCAGGAATTTGGTATGGCTTCTGACTTTTGCATGGGG
Source organism: Cupressus sempervirens (assembly GCA_028749045.1). Taxonomy (NCBI): domain Eukaryota; kingdom Viridiplantae; phylum Streptophyta; class Pinopsida; order Cupressales; family Cupressaceae; genus Cupressus; species Cupressus sempervirens. The sequence continues at coordinate 321,750,853 of CM053789.1, forward strand.
TTTTGCCTTGGGGAAAGGCATGGCATAGGCTTGGTCCCACCAAGCCATGGCTTTGTGCTCCTTTTTTTTTCTAAGGCATTTAATCGACAATTTTTGGTATTGTCATAATTTTTTTATAGTCATTCGTATTGAATTTTTTGATGAGACAAAAACCCATTATAGGTCTTTCTATTCTAATTTCAAAAATGTAAATTTTATAGTGTTATTAGTTTATTTTCTATTTTTCCATTATTTATTAATCAAAACTATCTCCTAAACGTTAAAAAGTGACATTCACTAAAACTTTAATAACTTTTTTATTTTATAATTTTTCTTAAATTAATTTATATGGAATCAACCTACATGCAATTCTTTTGATGTTAAAATTTTTTTTTTGAAAAAAGTGAAATTTTGATCAAATTATGTGGTCCGTACACGAGAGGTTTTAAAATTTACCTTTATATCCAATTAATAATTAATAATAAAAAATTATTCAATAAAAAATTAAGAAAAAATATTTTCATCAATCTTAGGTGTATTACGTAACTCCCTTTAAAAGGATTTGTAAAACTTCATTTATTTGTGTCAAATTATGGTGTCTGTACATGAGCATGGTATGGTCCTAAAACAAGCATTTTTAAAAAGTGATTTTTAAAGATCCATACCAAAAAAATAATCTATCATATGGGTGCACAAATAAATTACATATTCAAAAACTGAATTTTGAACACTAAAAATTTTATTTCTGGAGTTTTTTAATATTCAATCTCTAAAAACCTCAAATTTTGACATCAATTGACAAAAAATTTCAAAAACAGGAAAAACACTTCCACTTTTTGGCCAAAAGTGAGACCCAACTTCTTGCACTGACCCGAAGGTTACATGAGATTTGTTTCCATTAAACCTAATATAGTGCCAAGTACACCTCTCAGTTAGGAATCTTCTACTCCTAAGTCATTAGTAACTAAGTTACAAGAAGTTCAAACTGAGTTGAAGTAAATTGAGTCACATTCTGATGCTACCGAGCCAATGCCTACTGAGTCTAAAGACTCGAGCAAGAAACAGAATAGCCAAAACCTCAAGTTGAAGTGCAAGAGGATGACAGATCAATTCATTCAAAAGACAAGGAACCTATTTTAGCTAAGTATGTCAGGAGACATCATGCACTAGATCATATCATTGGAAACAAATCTGAAGGTACTATGACAAGAAGTAAGTTGAAAGGTACTTGTTTACTTGCTGATTTTGAACCTAGAATTGTCAAAGATGCATTAGAAAATGAAAGTTGTATTGAGGCTATGAATGAAGAAATAGAGCAGATAGAGAGAAACAAAACATGGACTCTTGTACCCAAGCCTAAAGACAAAAATTTGATTGGAACTAAGTGGGTATTTAGAAATAATTTGATTGAAGATGGTAAGGTGTCAGGGAAAAAAGCTAGACTAGCATGCAAAGGATACTCTTAAGAAGAAGGAATAGACTGTACAAAAACATTTGCTCCTATTACAAGATTGGAAAGTCTCAAGACCTTACTTGCATATGTTGCAAACAAAGGATTTAAATTTTATTAGATGGATTTAAAGTCAACATTTCTCAATGGCATATTGGATGAAGAGGTTTACATTGAATAGTCTAAAGGTTTTGTTGATCTAGATAAGAAGGACATGGTCTGAAAATTACACAAAGCATTGTATGGTCTAAAACGAGCCCTTAGAGCATCGTATGAAAGATTGCATAACTATCTTATTTAGATTTGTTTTTAGTGAACTAATGATAATGGTAGCTTGTATATCAAGGAAGGACCAGATAATATGATTGTTTTGGCAGAAATATTTGTGGAAGATACTTTGTTCATAGGAAATGATGATCTTTGCAAAGAATTTTCACAACAAATGAACAAGGAATTTGAGATGTCAATGTTTGGAGAGATCAAATTCTTTGTTGGTCTTCAAATTTAGTATAGAAAGAATGGCATCTATATCACTCAATCTAAATATATCAAGGAGATACTAAAGAAGGTGGTATGGAAGACTGTAATCTAGTTGCCACTCCTATATGTACTGGATTGAAACTTACCAAGGATGATGAATTAAAGGAAGTAGATTAGACATTATATAGATCTATGATTAAAAAGTTGCAGTATGTAGTGCATACAAGGCTAGATATTGCCCTTGTAGTTGGTATTGTAGCAAGATTTTCTTCAAAACCAAGAGAAAATCACGTGATGCAATCAAAAGGATCATGAGATATTTTAAAGGAACTAAAGATTATGGATTATGGTACAAATTTGAAGGAAATCTAGATTTGAAAGTGTTTACCAATGCAGATTGGGCAAGAAATGTTGACGACAGAAAGAGTACAATTGGAGGTGCTTTCTTTCTTGGAAAGAGGCTAGTTTCTTGGACTAGTAAAAAGAAAAATTGTACATCCCAATCCATAGCATAAGCAAAGTATGTTGCGGAAGCAGTAAACTATTCTAATATTGTTTGATTCAAACAATTATTGGAAGGAATGAAGGAGGAAATCAAGGAACCCATTGTTATGATTTGTGACAATACAAGTGTAATTAACATATCTAAAAATCTAGTGATGCATTCAAAAACTAGGCACATTGCAATAAAGTATCACTTTATCAGAGAATTGGTGTAGGATAAGGAGATTGGATTAGAATTTGTTCATACAAAAGAATACATTGCTAACATATTCACTAAACCTTTACCTAAGGATGCATTTTTGTATCTAAGATATAAGTTAGGGGTCATTCCCCTATCTAAATCTCACCAAAATGAAGTTTTAATGATGCATCAATAGGTATCAAGTTGAAAATCATTCAGTTGATGTAGAATAATCATGGAAATATTGCATATGAACTAGTACTTAAGGTACACTACTATTCATTTGGTTTGTGTTGTGTTTGGCATGTGTTGTCAAAGAGGAAGAGTATACTGTCATATCTTTCTAAATTTTGAATTTTGATAAGAAGCTATGTAATTCCTTCATAGAGGGAGATTACTATATTTGACAAGTTTGTGGAATGAAATGTAAGAGGGAAAAACATTTTTTAGAGAAATATTTGCTTTCAAATTTCATTCTAATATGAAATGTTGTGTTGCTATTAATGCCAAAGAGGGAGATTATTAGATATAATTGTTCAATTGTTTGTTGTCTTTGATGTTACACAAATGTCATATCAGTTACCATAAAAAGTCTACTGAGCTCAGTTGATCAGCAAAGAAAAAGAAAAATCCTACCTAGATCAAAAGGTTAGCAAAGTAAATTATAGAGTCTACCAAGAATTTATGGAGATTACACTATGAAGATAGTTTCTACTGAGCTCACTCGAGCGCTGAAGGCTTCTATGGAAGAAAGAAATTTCTATTGAGCTCACATGGTTAGCAAAGGAAAGCTAGTTCTTAACGAACTCACTCAGTTTCCAAAGGATTCCACAAAGCTTGTAGTGTTTATCAAGCTTCATTTGGTTAACACTGGAAATCATTTTTGGTGCAGTGTTTACCGAACAGGATTAGCCAGTGAAGGATTTCATTATTTTGGGAAATAAAGTGTATTTGCTTAATGAAATGTTTGTAGCCGACTGATGTATGGTTTATTGGTAAATGTAACTTGTATTTGAGCTAACTTGACAATTTTTATTGTATAAATAAAAGGTCAAGTTGTGATTTCAAATGAATGAATGGATGTGTGAATGAGAGAGCATGCAATTGAGTTAATTGTGTGAAGAAGTGTGAGAAAATTCTAAAGAATTGGAGGAGCAGCAACGATTTATATGATCAGAGAGGATCTAGTGAAGCAAATCAGAGATTTGTATTAGCAAAGTTCAGTTGCATCTAATTTAGGTCACTTATTATTACTTTCTCACCATTGTAGCAATAATTTCTAAATCTTTTAAAAGAGTTGGTTTAACAACCATTTTTTAAATCTTCTAAAAAGGTGGACAGTTCTACTGAATTGTTCTAAAGTCTTCTAACAAGGCCACTCCTAGCAGGGCGATTAAATCCTCTAATAGGGTTACACCTAATATTGTGTTTTGTAACCTTTAATAGAGTTGGCTCCTTACAGGGCTCACTTCAGAACAGTGAAAATTGTTAGCTAGTTACTTGGTGGTTTTTCCCATATTGGGTTTCCACATTAAATCTAGTGACTCTTTTTTTTTTATTGTGTGCATGCATGTTAATAATTGTGAATGCTTAAAATCAGTAACAAGTTAATCTACCAAGTTACAACATTTTTTTGTTTGGCTACCAAGTAACAACAATAACTAGTTATTTAAGACATCTAACGGATCTATGGATTTGTTTTTGTGGTAACTGGTTCACCCCCACCCTCTAAATTAGTCCATCTATAATTCCAACAATTGTTATGCCTATAAGTTACTCAACAAGGGTTAGGTTGACCAAAGTGGTAGAAATGTTGAACAAGGGTAGAAAACCATCTTGGAATGTCTAAATTAACCTATTAGGACTGCTTACCAAGTTTGGTGAAATCCTCTAGTTAAGAATTTTAAGTGATAGCAAAAATTTCTCAAAATTGCAATTTTGTAACTTTTGCAACTTTTTATTACAAAGTTGAAAATGAGTTTGAATAGTTGGTTAGGGGTTTGATCACAACCAAAAAAGGTTGGAAACACCTATACATGTCCATTCTTCATCATTTTCAAGGGTTGGAAGTGTTTTGGTCATGCAGTGTACAGATTGGGTATTGAAATGCATAGCAGCCACAATGTAAATGGAAGTGTTTGGTGTTGTTTTGGATTGAGAATGTGGATCTTTTGCTTGGAGTAGTCATTTTAATGTTTCTTCTTATTTTCTAAGCCTTCAATAATTATTTTTTTGTTTTTCTAAGTTCTATACATAAATTTTTTTTTTTTTGACTAGTTTCTTGTAAAAACAATTGCAACATTTTGGTTTCTTGGAGCTTTCCCCCTATTCCCACTAGAGAAATATCTTGAAAATATGGGATAGGGGAGGTTAATAACTATAAACTTTTTTTTCCAAAAGCAGGGCTCTAGAAAATGAAGGCAACCATTTTTATTGTAATGCCCTAGGCAAGAAAAGTGTCTTGGCTAGTGAAAATATGGTTGTACCTAGCAACATATCACGTGAGGGGTGATTGAAAACATGAAACCAAGTGTGGGAAGTGGTACTGAATATTCCTAAAGTACACTTGGTCCAATTGAAGGTGATGGTGTACTCTAGAAACCAAGTTATGCAAGATTTTGTAAAATTGGGTTCAAAACCCCCTTCTAGCTTTAGATTTTAGCCTTTTTGTGTTTTGGGTGTTTGGTATATGGTTGAGGCCTAAAAGTGATTGAATCATCTCTTTTATTGAAAAGGGTATTTGTATCTCTAATTTTTTTAGGCTTTTTATATTATTTTTGTAAGTAGCACACATTTCCAAGTGTTAAAACCCTCTTTTCTTGGTTTGTAGTAGTAGCACTTTACAATATTAGTGCATTTGGTTCCAAGAACATTCTTTGGTGGATTGTTTCAACTTGAATCATGATAGTTTGAACATGTTTAGATAGTTCAAAGATTAACTATTCTTTTGTAGGATTTGTGGCATGCTAAATTTCTTGTTTTGGCATTCTTGAAATGCACTTTCAGTAACACTAATGACAGAGGTTGGGAAAAACCAATAAGAACTTCGTTTGGAATTTTTTCTTGAGTTGAAAAATACCAAAGGGAATATGTTTAAGGTGTCAAAATCCTCTCATTCCATGATAATAGTGTGAGGTGTGAAATGACTTTTCTATGACTATGATTTTAATGTGCTAACAACAACAACTAGTTAAAATTTGTTTGAGATATTGATTTTTAATTATTGTAGAGTTTTTGGTTGATACAAACTCATACATATCAATATCATAATGCTGATGGAAGACTTGAATCTTTCTTGCATTGCCAAA